>CM053787.1:602377722-602977722 GCA_028749045.1 Cupressus sempervirens
ATAGCATAAGCACTGCACACAGAAGAGGGTAAAGTGGGTGAACAACATGCTGCTTAAGGAATGGTGAAATTGGAGTGACTCGTATCCCTCTTCATAGGAGCCTAAAGAGAACCTGGACATAGACAATCAAATAGTTCACATTCACTTCCAAATTCAGCATGCACAACTGCAAAGATAGTCACAATTGTGAGGTCTAATAATAATTCAGCTTCCCTTATGCTATGATAGATACTTTACTCTTGCATTATTATTCATGATTTTGATCCAAACCATTCTTCTTTCTCCTGCAAGATTGATTGCATTTCATTTTCTTCAACAACTTTAACCGCCTGTGAAGTAGCGATGACTTGTAATCTTTTTTTTTTGTAGTTACCCTTTTTGCACCTTCGTAACCTTGTTTGATAGCTAACATTAACACCTTGCAATGCTTTAAAAATTTCATAAAAGACTACTATCTTATTTCATGGCTTTACGACCAAAGAATTTAATTGTTAATGAGACCGCGTAACAATGTGATAACTGTGTGAAAATAACTGCTACCATTCATCGCAACCTCATAGCTTGGAGCTTTAACTCATCTTTTAACCCTACGATGATGAGAATACATGCTTTTGCTCCTTTGTAACCTTAACCTTAGGTTACTCTTGACCGTATTCGACAATGCGAATACATTTTTTCGCTCTCTAGCAACCTTTATAAATTTTTCTTTATTAAAATAACAAGATATTACTTCATTCCATCACCTAACTCATTTGATCATTGACTTCAACCTAACCTTGTTCTCACCATCACAACTTAAATTTCTTTAAGCCAGAACTAAATCATGATCATGTAATCTTTATCTTTTGTTGCTTCGCTGACTTAATTCTTGAGGTTAACTTTATCTAACTGTGAAGATGTGATAGCCTTAGATCTTAACTACTATGGTTGGCTCTTCACAGCTTTGTGACTTACCTTTCATCATATGGAATATAGGTTGTGATGTTGTGAAAACCTTTAATATGATCTTCATCTGACAGTTAGGAATCCATCTCCAAGGGTAATTAACCTTTCAACATGTGACATGGAGATTTCAATGCATTCTACGTCATTGATTTGGTTTCCATCTTCATTCTTTCCACCTTTGACCAGGGTGTTCAGCATTGTCTAACAAAATGAGCATTCTTGAAGGGTTTTGTTGCTTCCTCTACACTAAATTTGAATGCTCTTCCTTCTAACCTATTTCCATGATCTGTATCATATCCTCTGGCCCTGATCTCCATGTTCTTTGTTGCCTTTTTCTTTGAATGTAAGTATGATCTTCTTTTTGAATGCACCCCGTTTTCACCATGCATACTTGATCAAAGCATTATAGTTTTAGAATAACTTCCCTCTCATCTAGGAAATGCATAAACTTACCCTCCCTTTCCTAATCACCTAATATGGATGAATGCATTATATTTCTTTGAATTCCCATCTAGATGCACACAAAGGGATAAATGAGAGGAGAAGTTCCTTAAGGGAAATCTAGACATAGTCATGACATCACGTTGACTCATCTCTAATCCTAGAAGTTTGAAAAATACAGGGGGACTAAAATCATGCAATAGGATCCTAGGGACCCTAGGGACACATTATTCTTGTTTTTATGGGTCGTAAGGGGTCATTGTATAACAATGACATTTGATGTTGATATATGTCCCTAAGGGTCTTAGGACTCTTAGGGACACATTATGCTTGTTCATATGGGTTGAATGGGGTCATTTGATAACCTATGACCTCTTTCAACACATTTGTTGATGACATATGCACTTAGGGGCCCTACGATCCCTAGGGATACATTAAAATTGTTCAAATTCATCGAAAGAGCTCATAGGATAACCTATGACCCCTTTCGACACACTAGATGATGGCATATGTCCTTAAGAATCCCAGGACCCCTAGGGACAATTTAATAAGGGTCAAAAGGGGTCATAGAATAACCTATGCCCTCTTTCAACACATTTGATGATGACATATGTCCCTAGGGACCTAGGGACACATTACGCTTATTCATATGGGTCGAAAGGGGTCATTAGATAACTCATGACCCCTTTCAACACATTTGATGATGACATATGTCCTTAGTGGTCCTAGGACCTCTAGGGACACATTTTTCTTGTTCATATGGGTTGGAATGGGTGATAAGATAATCTGTGATCCCTTTCAACACAATTGATTATGACATATGTCCCTAGGAATCTTTGGACCCCTAGGGGTACATTATGCTTGTTCATATGGGTCAAAAGAGGTCATTCAATAACCTATGAGCCTTTCAACATATTTGATGATGCCATATGTCTCTAGGGGTCCTAGGACCCCTAGTGACACATTATACTTGACCCCTTTCAACACATTTGATGACAATATATGCCCCTAGGGGTCCAAAGATTGCTAGGGACACATTATGCTTGTTCATATGTATCAAAAGAAGACATTTGTCCCTATATATAATATGGATTTAATATCCTATATACTATATAATATAATATAATATAATATTTTAAAATTTAATATAATTTTAGAAAAATTTGGTATAATGTAATATGTTAAACTATGTATAATAAAATATACTATAATATAATAAGCTATACTATATTTAATATAATATATTATAAATATATATCTTATAAACTATATATATTAAATATCACAATTTGTAAAAAATACACTTGACTAGGACATCACATGGATCATGGAGGGGATAATCATGACCCTTCCTTAATTTTCAATCCCTGCCCTCCACTTTTGATGTGATTCATTTGCATATTTGAGTGGGAGGATATCATCTATCCAATATATTGGATATTTGATTAGGCCTTGTAATAACCAAGCCTCCTTGGTCAACTCAAAAAACATGAATTTGCAGCATTGAGGGGTGTTCCAGACTTTGATGACATATTAGATGACTTCTAATCTAGTGGAATTCACTAAAGAAAAAAGGGTTTGTAGAGGACATTCTCATCTTTTTAGTGATATAATTGTTATCAAGATATTAGTTCAATAAGTATTTATTACTTATTTTTAAATGAATATACTTATAAGATGTTGATTTACACACTAATTGAAAAAATGGCTATAAATTTCAAACTATATAATAAATTTAAAATCTGAAAGATGTGTCACATTCTATGCTTTTTCTAATACAATTTTTAAATAAATAAATAATTTTTGTCTTAAATTCATTAAGGTGGTCAAACACAAGCCCCTTTTTTCTTGATAACATTGTAGCAGAAAATTCAAAATTAATTGTCTATTTGAAATAAAAATACCAAAAAATATGTGTCACATCTAGATATGAGTCTCTTCTAATATTTAAAATCTTATAAAAAAATATTATTAATTATGATTAAGGCAGTTAGACATACACCTACTTCTTAATTTTGTCCTAAAATTTTTGTAACACTGTATTAAAATATAAATTTTCAACTGATCAAATGAAATTATTTTTAGGTAAGACCTAGTAGTTTAGAAACTACATTCAATTTCCTAAAGATTTTATTCTTACAAATTTTAATATAAATTTCATAACTAGTTCAAAATTTCACACCTAGTTGACATAAACCTGATTTGCTAATTTTGCATTGTCACCTAAGGGTAGAGTTTCACCCACCATGATACTGCACATATGCAGCTAGAAGAATTTGATGGTGGTGTGGTTAGGTTTGGAAACAACTCACCGTAGTTGCTAAAGGTAAATGTTTAATGTTTGAATGGAAAAAAAACCAATGTCGATGATGTCTATTTGGTAGAAGGTCTGAAACATAATTTTTTTAGTGTTGGTTAGTTAAATGACAAAGTTTATTACCTAGTTTTCAAAGGAGGTATATACAAAATACTTGGAAGATCAAGATATCTAATTGCTACTAGAAAGAAAACTAAAGGTAATCTATTAGATCTGAATACTATTGTTAATAGTTGTTTGGTAACTACTAGAGTTAAAGATAGTTCACTATGGCATAGAAAGTTCTGTCGTGTGAATTTTGATAGCTTGATCAATAGTAAGTCAAATGCAGTTACAGGATTGTCTCAAATAGTAAAGCCAGACAATATAATGTGCAAAGAATGTTAGTTGGGTAAATTAACTAGTTCTACTGTTGCTAGTGAGACTTTATCATTTAGAATAAATTTTATTTGGTATATATTGCTCTTTGTGGCCTTATGAGAATAAGAAGTTATCATGGTGAAAAATAATTTATGAAATTTATTCATGATTACTCAAGAATGATGCCAGTGACCTTCTTGAAGAAGTCTGAAGCCTTCCAAAGGTTCAAAGTATTGAGAGCACTTGTTGAGAACACACAAGTTTTCAAATGACATTATGTATTTCAGACTTCTTCAAACATTACATCTATATAAGGTATGCCTACCTCTTGTTGGAAGGTGCATGAGAGATTTTTAGTCTATGATTAGAGAGAAAAATAGTTTAATGATGCTCTCTCTCTAGAGTTGAAGATTTTCAAGAATACTTGTTTATTTAAAGGCATATGGTATACATCAACATGATATGTTTAGATCTATGTGCGTATTTGTTGCTAAATTTTTGTACAAGTTTTTAATATAAAAAAGGGGCCAATATTAACATGTACAATAAGATAAATTATTGAAAAGAAAAATATTCTTATTTAATGTCAGGATGTTGCATAATTTATTACCATTTGAAAATATTATAAATAAAGTAAATTGAAGATATACGTATTTGTTCCTAGTTTTTTAAAAAAATGATGTTTTTATTTTTCCAAATATTGATTAATAAATTGTAGTTCATTATGGAATTCAAGTTCAACAACTTTGAAAGACAACATTGAAAGGATCTTGTAATATAATAGTCTCCTTAAAAGGATAAGGCTTGAAAAAAATAAATCTTGAACTATTAGACAAATGATGTACATTATCCTTTATTAATATTTATAATTTTTATTTGTCCATTACTCATAGGCATTGCATTCACAAGCTCCTAGCCAGTCCTCTAGTTGGGGTGAGATTCTTAGAGGTACCAACCAACCTCTCCACTCCATGGTTGTTTTTCATTAGGTTGATCTTCTTCTAGCCCTTATCCTATCACTTTGAGTGGCTCTAGCTAGCCAAACACTGACAATGGTTGTCCCACTTATTCCAAGTGGCTCCTACAATTGTCTCTTGTAATTTCTCCCACCAAAAAGGATTCAATAGAAGAAGACACATGAGGATGGATGGTTCCTCCTAGACCTAACTCCCTATTGATGCATGGGACCAAAAGGATGATCACAATCATCCTCCTTCTATTGGAACTACTTTATCCACCTAGGGAAGATCTAGCTTATATGGGCTCAACTCATGTTAATTTCAAGTTTTTTTTTTTTCTTACTAGGTTTAGTCTTGTATAATATCTCATAGGATGATTTCATATACCCTTGATTTAATTGTGAATATGTACTTTTAAGTTATAAATACTTAAGGGTAAATGACTATTTATAATAAAAGATGTTGGATTTTTAGAATTTGAAATGGTAATAAGATATGGAGAAGTTGATGCAAGAGAATATTAGGTTCAAAGCAATCTTGCATCAACCAAAAATTATTCTAGTTTGATTTGCTAGTTTTTCCATTTCTTTTTTTCATTTCAACAATCATTTATTTGACCAATTCAACACTTGCGATGTTTAGTGTATAATTTAGATCTATTATATTTCCTATTCCTATGTTCAAAGCTCTTTTAGTACAATTTTACTCAAGTTATGATTTATCTTCTATCAGGCAGTGTGTCCTTGTGAATTTTAATCTTGCAATGGGATTCTACATCTGTGGATATTTGGTGGCACTTTCAACAATGCTTTTGGACCATGTGTGAACCGAAATATGGGATAAAAAACTTTCAAACATGCTATGCCATTTTTTCCTTATGATTAAAAGGACTGAATCTATTTTCATGTAATAGGTTTCTTGGTCTTTAGGAATGTCCTTGATCTTGAGGTTGACCCATGTGTCATAGTGCTTATATATTGTGATTGATGTACTACTAGAGGCAGTAGTATATTGATTAGTGAAGAACCATAAATTGTTTTATCTTTAGAATTGGGTCTAATGCCTCTGACCAAAGACTATAATAAAGTAGACATGTATGAACCTGACTTAAAAGAAGTTCAAATGTCCAACCTTTGTTATACATAAAATTAAGAAGCCGTGAAATTTTAAAATTAAAATTGGTTATACATAAAAATTAAGAAGCAACAAATTTTTTGTAATGGAAACTATTTCTTCTTTAATCATTAATGAATCACCACGAATAAATTTACTTATTTTTAGAACAAATCAATAGATATTGCTTCCTCAATGTGATTAATTTATATTAAGTTAATCTTGTGAAATTCTAAAACATTGTATCATAAATGTACTTGCATCTATTTTTAATGTATATTAAAGAGATGGTTATAATGCATTCATGTTAAATTGGTTATTATGAATCAAGGTTTCATCTTTAGAAGTGATCAAGAGTCTTTGCTTCCTTAATATTAGTGATTCATATTGAGGGAACCTTTTCAAACTATAAGAATATTCTTTGTATATACATATTAGCATATTTTGGAATGGAAATTGAAGTGATACTTACATCTTCATTTGTGAAAAAGTAATTATTACTACTCATATCTTTAGAATTAATCATGAGCTCTTGTTTCCTTAATATTAGGGGGATTCATATTGTGTGTATATGTGAACTTATAAAAGTAATACCTCAATCCTCATCTATCGTAATCAATTTTAGTTAGCTTTGGAGTGTATTATGAACCATTGCTTCTTTATAATTAGTGACTCATATTAATTTTTTTGAAGTTGTAAAATACTTCAGTACACATTAACACCTTGTATAATGAAAGTGAAATGACAGTTACATTTTACTCTATAACAATTTAATTTATATATATATTTCTAAGCATCTTCTTAAATATCAATGATCCATAAAATTATCAAGTTCTAAAAAGCTTTAATATAAATTCACATATTTGTAATAAAAATAAAATAATATTTATATCTCCATAAAAAATCATTTGTTACCTATGATTTTAAACATTTTTTAAATTTATTATATCTAAAATCATTTACCATACCACTGTTAGAATGTCAATCCCAATTTTTTTGAGAACGACATCTTACAAAATTTACTCTTGTAAAGATAGTGCAACATAGATTTCCATTCTTTAATTATTTTGTTTCCTCAAAGATTAAAGAAGGCCTATAAGATTTGCAATGGAGAACAAAGTGACAATTATTTCCTCTTTTAATGATTAATGAGTTGCAGACTAATCTTTTTTAATAGAAAAAACTAAGAACTATTGCATTATTGAAATTAGAAATTCATATTAAGGGAATCTTATGAAATTGTGAAACATTTTAATACATATACTAGCATCTATTTTTAATAGATGACAAAGTGATAGATACATAACCTACATGATAGATAGATTGTTAACAATCATATTTCCACGCTCAAACTGATATAAGCCATTCTAGGTATGTTTAGAATAATCATGAACCAATATTTCCTCCTTTCATCTTGTTAAGTCCAAATATGTTTATTCTATTCTCTCAGCCGAGCCTGTTGTCCTCGACCACCTTAATTCTTGTTGGAATTTGTCCCTTGCCCAAGATGAATGGAGGAATATCTTATCTAATCTTTGGACTTGGCCCACTTGGCCCATTGAACCCAAGGTCGCTTGCTTTTTGTGGAGAATGTTGCTCCACAAGTTGCCCTTCAAAAAGCCATGGGGGGTGCCTAATATCTATTATGTTTGCAGAAAGCCTGAATTTGTTTTTCATTTCTTTTTCCATTGCTTCTTTGCTCGAGAAATATGGATTCTGTTTGGTCTCAAACTTGATGACAATTTCTCTTTTGATAATATTATTTTTGACAAAATTAGTGCTAACAATAAATGGTCTAACATGTTTTGGTCTATGCTTTCCTTTGTTATTCTCTGATTTCTATGGAACTATAGCAATAATGACAGTTTTGAGGGTAAAGGTAGTGCCTTATTGAGCCTTTGAGGAAACTCATATTTGTTGATGTTGCCTTGCAGGTTACAACTGTCTTCAAGATTAAAGAAAATCAGTTTCTCCAACTTCTAAAAGATGAGAAAAGTGTATTGGAAAAGAAAGAATTAGCCCATGGTTATACCATTTAGAAAGATGTTGACGGTTTTAATATCTCATTGGCACACTTCATTCAAAAACTTAAAAAGCAAGGAAACTGGAAGAGGAGAGTAGAGGAGGAAGATGCACCTGTCAAATTCTATGTTCCTTCTCTGGTCCATTTCACTACCAAGGAGTCTAGAGAGGAAGAGGAGGAATAAGAAATACTAGATTTCTAAAATTTTATCATGATTTTTGATGTATTTATCGTTGTAACTCTATTGCAATCATAATGATTGTTGTTTTTGTTGTGTGATTGAGTGGATCATAGAAAACAAATGTTAGAGATTGTTGTTTTTTTTAGCATTGTAACTTTCTAAAAACTTTTCCATTAGATTCCTGATATGCAATAGCAATATTTCCTTAGTATTAGTGATCTATATTAAGTGTATTTTTATTAGTCTCCAGAATATTTTAGTACACGTGTACTAACGCATATTTGGCCAAAGATTGATGTGAAACAAACTGTTACCTATAATTTTGGGTATCTTCAAACTGAATCAGAACTTTTACTTCCCAACATCTAGAAGTGTGCGTTCCAGATTTATTTGAGAGTGACATCTAAGACATTGCAACACAGATTTCCATTGTTCAGTTATTTTGTATCCTCGCTGCTTTAGATTCCAATGTTTTGTTTGATTATTCCTTGCAATCCAACTTCCAATCACATCAGTTGCTCATAAGTACGAATGGAAATCAGAAACTAAACGGGGAAAACTGAAACCTTAAAACATTCAGACGATGGTGAAAGAAATGTTGAAAGCAAATTGCATATAAAACTAGGCATTCAGATTAACTTCCCATTATTATTATTACCAGAGAGACATTCTTAACTTCTATGATCAGATCTCAATACAAATGCTTTTGGTTTCTCTTTGAAATGAAGCCAAAGCAGGGTGGTCAAGATGGGCCAAAAAGACTTGTGATCGCTCAAGCACCCTCAGACATCTGATCCTCCAATTATGGCTTACAAACTTTAATCCAATTATACCACCCACCTGAAACATCTGTCTTCACTTCTTCTTCAGCAGCAGGTGTCACAACTTCTGCTGCAGGAACAGATGTTTCCTCAGCAGCAGGGGTTTCTTCCTTCTCCACAGGAGATTCAGCAGCAGCAGCAGCAGCAGGGGCTTCTTCTTTCTCCACAACTTCTTGTGTTGGAGCCTCATTTTCCTCACCTACTTCCTTAGAAACCTCCTTTTCTTCTATTTCTTCTTTGGCAGCACGGGATTCTTCTTCTGCTTCCTTTGCAGGTGTTGTTTCTTCCACCACATCTTCTTTCTCTTCCACAATTTCAGCAGGTGGGGCTTCAGCCTTCAGAGGCACTTCTTCAGTTGCAGGGCTCACTTCAGCGGGCATGGCAGCTACCTGCACAAATCGATCACAACATATAAGTTAACTCACATCATTCAAGACCGATTCTTTAGCATGCATGATCAATTGAACAGATCGATCCATGTGAGTCGATCTACATACCTCAACATCGGCCATTTTGGAATCTCAGATGAAGATTTGACAATACAGTAAATAAGATCTATAAATCCCAAAAATCCTGATCGCTGGATCAATTCTGGTGGGTGTTGGACAGTAGAAATAATTCATGCAATACAAGAAGCCTTGGCGACCTATTTATAGGAGAGGAAAGTTGGAAGGATGCTCTGGACTTTGCGTCGCTAGAAATATAAACTATTTAGTACTGAAAAAATAAAATCGGAATGAGACGGCAGCGTCCAAATCCACAAAATGTCATTTGACGTGGGGGAGTCTCGAGATAGTGGAGAGAGTGCGTGTAAACTAGAAAACGTTTAATTTTGTAACCGTAAAGCATCACCGCTATAATCGAAACATATAATTTAAGTTTTTAAGAATGATTGTATTCGTTGTAATTATTATATATATAACAGTACTAAGTTACAATGCTATAGAGTTCAGAGTCTAGTTTCATTGTATTCATTTCTTTACGATGTTTTCGCTTATTATTATAAATTTTAAAATAATATTAATCTTATTACAGAAGCTATTGAGAAATGTGGGTATTTTCTTTGTGGTCCAAATGGATACAGTCTTACCAAATATAAAGATGTCAAACTCAGCGCAGGTTCCTATGAAATTTTGTTATTTCAAATATACATATATTGAATTGTTATATGTTTTGGACTCGATATTTACACCAGTTACCCAATTCATCAAGCAGCTTGAGCGGCATTACCTTGCCTTCGATGGATCCTTCATCGCCAAATCTGCTTACTTAGATCTTCAGCTGGCCCACAATGAGAAGATGCTTCCATTCGAGAAGCTCATTGATAATTTTGAAGCAGAATATATCCTTGTTGCGAAGGATGATACAGAGTTCACATTCCGGACGAATAAAAATGATCCAAGGTATAAATTGGTCCCAGTGAATTTGAGGTACCTAGAAGCTTGGAGTGATGTTGTTCTAGAGTCAGACAAGCATATATGATGAGATATTTATTGGTTTTACAAGCTTTCTCGCACATGGTTTTAGTTTATCAATGCAATCTAAATACTGAAAAACCAAATCTCGTAGTATTCAAAGAGACCGTTGTCCCTATTCTTGACAGTTCTGTTTGAACAACTCGAGCTACTTGTCCTCTTTCTCTTCAACAGGGTTTATTATGCTAGGTAGGAGACTCTAGTTTTCGCCGAATTTATCATATTAGTATTTTTTTTTGAAAGATACCAAATCATTAATCAATGTTAAATTTTTAGTTTCAAAATACATATTTCTATATTTGAATGGTATTTTTAAATTGATTATTGCAAATTTTCCTAGTGGTTTTAAAGAATTTTAAAAGAAAAATCAATTAATATTATTCTTTACTCATCTATTCAAAGTAAGATGATTTAAATGAAAGAGGACATTTCAAAAAATTTAGCATTCAAAATCTGAACGACTAATTTATCCTATTACTATTTTTTTTGAAAAGATACCAAAACATTAATGCCATTCCCAAAAATTTAGCATTAAAAATTTGAATATTTATACTTATTGGTTCATCTCCAACCGTTCAATTGATGGAAATTAATATGTTGCTAAAAGTGAGGAAAACATTTATAAAAAATAGCAAGGATTTGTTCTATGTTTCCATATGTTGTTTTAGGATGGCAGAGAAGGAAAATAGTTTATATGCAAGAGTCATGCAGTACAGGTAATGCTTTGGAAAAAATGGTTTATATTATACGCTTTAGAAATGGTTTTAAGTTATCTTTTTCATGGCATGGAGGATTAAATGGTATTATGTTTTTTTTTCGTTTGAATTTTTGTCAGAAGTTTAACATTTGTGCAGGTATATAAATTGGGGGTTTCGAGATTTGTTTCTAGGCGGGCAAATTGTGAGCGTGAAAGAAGTGGGTGTTGGGCAGATTCAGATGAAAGTGTCGGTATATCCTTTTCCAACGTCTTAACCTCTGTGTTCTCCATGGTCGACTATTCGACTCCCCACGGCTCTATACTATTCACTTCTTCCCCTCTTCCAACAGTATTTCGGTGACCAAATTCTTGGGCTTTCATGTCTAAATAATAACCGTCAGATGATCCAAAGCTTATCATTTTGCAACCTCATAAAAAATAGGGTTATTTCTCCGCGCCCATGAGGACCTCCCGCTAGCGCCATTTATTTTTCTGCTCACCAATTTGGCCCCTGATTTCAGTATACTCGGGACTAGTTTTTATGCATGGGAAATTCAATTTTTATCATGCTAAATAAAGGGACTTGAGATTTTTTCGGCCTGCTGATTGTGTAAGTGGGGTTTTCTAGATTTTTGCAGCCTTGGATCAAAATTAGGGCAATATAGAATGCGAATGAGCTTGAGTGGATTAGGCATGCAAAGCAAGTAAAGCCCTCGAATAGTGCTTTACGTTAGGGCCTGACATTGAAAGCGGGTTCATTTGGGTGTAAATAAGGAATTGATCAAAATTATCCTTCTATTGATGACTACAATGTGTAAGCGAGTGACCAACCTACTTAATTCTCAAACACCCTAGCCATGGTGTACCGTCTGTGTGATAGTAGTGGTATTCATTTTTGAAATGGAATTTCTGTTAAAAGTTTCTCGTTACACTATTACTTTAATTTTTTATGAAGTGTTTTGTGTTTTCTTCTTCTGCTGCTGCTCTTAATTTTTTCTCTTCTTGTGCTTGTTTCCGTATTTTTCATGAAATTTGTCTCCCTTTTGTGTTTTGATTGCGTGCCTTGAGTGAGTTAGTCTTAAATTTCTACATCATGCCATTTGTTCAATAGCCTTAGAGTTTTAACTAATTTTATTGTGGGAGCACTTAAGAAGTTAGCGTAGCATTACTCATTCCAGGATGTGAAATTTGGGTTATGAGATGAAATAGAAGCTTAATATATGGCTTAGACACAATTGTAGTGAATATGCCTCTCTACCAAGATTTGGGAGGTTTTAGCAAGGTAATATGAGAAATTAATTGTTGATTGCTAAAGATTTGACCTAATTTCATGTTGAGGGAATGTAAAATGTCGTTTGCTTGTCTGGGACTTGGAATCAGGTTTTGTAGATGTCAAATTTTGTAGCTTATTTTATGTCTTCTACTTGGTACTTTATTGGCTATCGATTTTATGTCAACTTTTAGCACCTTTTATAGGAAGAGGCACATTTCTGGGATGTCCTTTAGTAAAAGAAAAAATACGCTTAAGCTTAGAGAAGAGCTATAGAAATTTTGTTCAAAACTTTTAATTGTACATTGAGATTGGCTAAAATTAATTGAAAAATTAAACTCAATGAAGACAATAGTATCCTGCAAAATAATATCAAACAAGCTTATTGATCTCCTTCTCTTTCTCACCTTAAACACATTCTATTTGTATTTTTCTTTATTATATATACACACACACACACACGCACACACACACACATATGTATCTATGTACATACATATACAACTAGGGTCTCAATATCTATATATATACATATATACATACATACATACATACATATACAATTCCATGAGGGTTAAATATTCAACTAGGGTCTCGATGTGTATTTTATGCACATTATGTTCCAAGGGTGATGTTGAAATGCTTAATAGGATTGAGACAATATATATGATCTTTTTTTATCCTAATGTTGTAGAAAGCTTTCTCAAAAGAAATAATAATGATGGATGTTTCTCCACAACTTTCCTTTTCATTTATATTGGTAAATGTATTGTTTTCCTTGTATAACTTAGAATATTATTTTTAAAATACTTTTGGACAACTGATAAAATATTGCTTATATTACACAAATTTAACTCTTGCATCATAGAAGAAAGTGGTTTAAAAAGTTGCATAATTGGATGGTTAGTTGAAGATAAAACATAATTTATCTTCTTGTTTTTACAGAGAAGAAATTGCAATTGGTGGTTTCAAACTTATCAATTTCCATGTCAAAAGTGCACTTGCACCTTCACAACAATCAATGCCTTACCATTTCTTTAAAAAAAAAAACTACTACTCAATACAATGAACATCGTTACAAAATGCACTTCCACCTACACAACAATCAATGCCTTAACATTTCAGTAACAAATCAAGAGGCAGGGACTAAAGCTCCACCAGAGCCCTTGTTTTCTATTAATCCTTGTTTTGGTAGTTGTGCAGTTTGTAAGAAAATTCATTTATACTATAGTACTACTAAATTTTGTCATTAAATGAAATTTATGAATTTATGATATCACTAAATTTTGTCATTAAATGAAATTTATGAATTTAATTTTCTATAATGTGATTGGATGAGGCCATTTTTCCAAGCAATCTTTTTTATTTTTCTTTTGTAGCAAATATAAGTGAAAATAAGGTTTGACATTTGGCAAAGGTAACAAACATGTCATTTTGGAGGTTTTGTGTGCATTATGCTACATGCCTATGACATATGTAATCACACTATCCTATGTTTAATCTACCTCCTCCTCACAATTATGCACGTAACTTCTATTCTTAGTGAAATAGTAAAATTGGTTGTGGATTTGGGTACGTTAACAAGGCTGAACCTTTTGTAATTTTGAGCTTCAGTATTTCTTCTATTAATGTGATTATTTTCATTTAAAAATATATGACTATTTCTTATGAAAAAATTAAAATTGTGATTCCTAAACTTGCTTCAATTTGAGAACTATTGTTGTTAATTTGTTACACCAAGAGGCGTTCTATACAATCACATCACGAGAATATGCCAAGATTCTTTGTCAATTAAAAAGAATTGGGAGCGGTTACAAACTTCCAAATTAAATATTAAAAAAGAATTTCTGAAATAATAGCTGGCTGAAATAATAGGAAGCCAAATGGAGGTAGGCCTGAAATAATAGGGCCCAAAAAAGTAGGGCCCGAAAAAGTAGGACCCGAAAAAATAGGACCCTAAAAAATAGGGGTGGAATAATTTCAATATGATTTTTTTTTTTGTTAAATATAATTTTGCATGCACATTCATGCTTATTTTTTGTGGGGGGTGGGGGAATTTGAAACAAATTCATGGAATGTGAAGAGACATCTGTCGGGGGATATGAGAAGCCTCTTAGAAGTTATAAAACCAAGGCTCCTCATTTCATTTTCATTTTATGTTTTTGTAGGAAGGAAGAGGTGGAGGTTATTAGAGGATTAGATTGGAGTTTTTGAATAGGAGTAGATTGAAGTTCTGGAGTAACATTTTTGCAGGTGAGATTTCTATTTTTTATTTACATTTTCATTTAGATTTAGATGTAGATGTAAATTGAAATTCAAAATTAGTTATAATATTCTACTTTGATTTAGATTTCAATTTTAATTAATTTCATTTAGATTTTGAATTCTATTCATAACTATTTAGGCTTGCATTTAATAGTTGAGTCTTGCATGTTTGATTTAGATTTAGATTTGTATTCAAAATCTATTTGATTTATATATTTTATAATACTTTTCATTGTTAATGGTGCTTGATGGGAGTGTTTTAGGGGTGTCTTCTTTTCTATTTCTGAAATATTTTGGTCCAATATGTACTTTCCTAACCAGATCTATCCATTTTCTTTTGATTCATGCATGGAGCTTCCTGATGCTATTAGCGCATTGTTGGGACTAAATGGGAATGGATTAAAGGTAAACAACTGAATCTGGATCTAGATATGCATTTGGAATTGGCTCTGTTGCGGATCCAATTTATAGGTTCCTTCTTGCTACCTATTCTTTTGGTGGTTTAATCTGGTTAAGTGCTGATTGAGAGGTTCTGGCTCATTCCCACCGGTTTGTAATTTTGTCATGATGTCTAGCGTGTGGCATTCTGATGGGATTCTTCATTGGAAAATGGTGTGGATAATTATGTCAATGCTAAAAGACTTGTCCAATGTGATAATTGCTCTGGATATAGAGTGCGGTCATGGTGATTTTCTTAGCAATACAATTGAAAAAAAAGGGAAATCTGGTATTAACACAATGTTATAGGAAATCTCTAAGCAGAAATGCTTATAAATACATTCAAATTTCTCTTGTAACTCATAATATCAATCTTACTTTTTCTTGTGCTCCTTTAGTCTAAGAAACATAATAGATTGGAGGAACAAAATTGCTTCTATAATGGTAATTGTAGGTCCAATTATTTTAGCAATTTTGGGCATTCTAACTATTCTTGTGATGGGTACTTATGTTTTAGTTCTTAGATTATGTGATTTGGTTGTATTTAGAGTCTTTTTAATAATGTTTGAAATTACTATTAAATATAATAATAAAGATTAATTTAATGTTAAATATAACATGCTACAACACTTATCAAAAATATCAAAAACACAATTGCTACAGCAAAACGAGAATGGAGAAAAAAAATTCAATTTTTGTACTAATTCATCTGCTTAAAATAGATTACAATTGCCATATTTTATATTGAGAAATGCCTCATATGGACTTTCACATGCTTATTTAACTACACTACAATCAAGACTAACTTTGTACTTAATCTAATTTTATCAAATGAGACTGGCCCAAGATTCCTATGTAACTGCTATTATAACAAACATAGACAGCTGTAGAACTTGTGATTAATAATTTATAACTACTTGGTTCTCCCTATTTCATGCGTAAATTCATGATTCTAAAAACTCAAAGTTCAAACTGCATGTTACATTCTCTTCCTTATTTGGTGAATTGGTGCATGACTATTAGATTAAACGGTGCATGGAAGAGACAAAACACTGAAAGAAATTACTCTTTTCTTATTATTATTGTCGTTGCTATTTTTAATTTTTTTATAATTATTGTTAGTCTTGATGTTGTTTTTAATTTTATTATTACAAATATTGATTATTAATATCTCTGAGTTCATCCAGAGAATAGTACTAAATCTAGAAAAACTTAGTAATAATAGTTTGAGATAACTGCAGAAAGTTTTTATTTTCACAAATATTCTCTTTCTTTTGAAAATCTGCTATTATTTTGGTAATGAATTGTAAAGTAGAAAGGAAAAACTTTCTGTAAATCTTTTTTGGTTACTGTTTCGCTTGCAATTTTCATTTTATATGAAAGTTTATTATTTTTTCAAATCTTAAAAATAAATATTTTTATATATGTAATTTTATTTTACTACTAAAATAATAAGATTTTGGAGGTTGTAAAATATTGAAGTTTAGAAATTATTTTAGATTTTACAAATGAATTTTAACATAATATTTATATTAAAGAAAGAAAAGATAATAAAATTGTTACTTAAATCAAATATAAAAATTATAAAATTTTATTTAAATTTATTAATTGTATAAAAAACTATCAAATATAATTAAGTTCTATTAAATGTACTTGATTTTATATTATAGAAATAAAAACAAAAATTATAAATTGGGACAAACTTTAGAAATGAAGTCAAATTTAAAGAGAGACAAATAACATGAGGTGATGTGTGTGTGTGTGTGAGAGAGAGAGACAGAGAGAGAGAGAATTAACATGAGGCGACATGATACAGAGGAAGAGTGAGATAAATAACATGATGCAATGTGTGTGTGTGTGTGTGTGTGTGTGTGTGTGAGAGAGAGAGAGAGAGAGAGAGAGAGAGAGAGAGAGAGAGAGAGAGAGAGGATAACCTTAAAGGGGGTAGAAAGAAAAGAGGAGAGGGGGAGAGATGAGCCATGGAGAGAAAAAGCATAAGAAGGGTCCAAAATAGATGGAGATGGGGATGGTGGAGAGAGAGAGAGAGAGAGAGAGAGAGAGAGAGAGAGAGAGAGAGAGAGAGAGAGAGAGAGATGGTTAGAGGGGGCAGGAGATGTAGATATATAGAAGAGGGGTAGGGAGAGATGAGCTAAATAAGAAAGAGAATATATAAGGCCCAAAAGAGATGTAGACAATGATGGGGATAGGAAGGAGAGGAAGAGTATGACAGATAGTGATAGACAATGACAATAATTATGGAGGGAGAGATGTATATATGTAGAGAAAGAGATGGATAAAGAGAACAATGTAGGGGGAGTGGGGAGGGTATACATTATTGGGGGTGGGGGGGTGGGGGGGGGGGGGTAATTATAGAATGGGACATGTGAGAGAGTGTGTGATTACAATTAACCCTAACCCTAACCCTAACTCTAAATTATAATTATAATTTAGAGTAATAATATTTATTAATTATAATTTTATCAGCTATAATATGAATAGTAACCCAAAAATTATCTTAACAGCAATAATAACACAAACCCTAACTCTAACTCTAACTCTAACTAGATAATTCTAATTTTAACCCTAACCCTAACCCTAACCCTAACTCTAACTCTATCTCTATCTCTAACATTAATTCTCCCCTAACCCTAACCTTAACCCTTTATAATCCTAAATCTAATGCTAATTCTAACCCTAACCCGAATTCTAATCCTAATCCTAGCCCTAACTCTTACCCTAACCCTAAATATAATCAAGTAACTTTAACCTTAACCCTAATCTAACCCTGATCACAAGTCTATCTCTAACTTTAACTCTAACTCTAACTTGAACCCTAACTCTAACTCTAATTCTAACTCTAACTCTTATATGAACACTAACACTAACACTACCTCTAATTTTAACTCTAACTCTAATTGTAATCCTAACCCTAATGCTAATCCTAACCATAACCCTAACCCTAACTCTAACTCTAACTCCAACCCTTATTCGAACTCTAGTTCTAACTCTATCTCTAACCCTAACCCTAACTCTTATTCTAACCCTAACTATATTTGTAACCCTAATTCTAATCCTCACCCTAATTCTTACCCTTACCCTAACCCTAATTCTATCCCTAATCCTAACTATATTTCTAACCCTAATTCTAACCCTAACCCTAATCCCAACTCTAACTCTAATTTTAAACCTAACCCTAACCTTAACTCTAACTCTAACACTAACTATAACTCTAACCCTAAGAAGAACCCTAATTCTAATTCAAACCCTATCCCTTACCCTAATTTTCAACTTAATGCTAACCCTAACTTTAACTCTAACCCTACCCCTAACCTTAACACTAACCCTAACCTTAATTCTAACCTTAACCCTAACCTTAACTCTAACACTAACCCTAACCCTAACTGTAACACTAACCTTAACCATAAAAATTAATTTGTCCCTAGCTCTAACCCTAAATCTAACTCTACCATAATTGGACTCTAACCATAACCCTAACCCTAACATTAATCTTGGCTCAAAACTTTTCCCTAACCATAACTCTAGAACCTTAACCCTTACTCAATCCCTAACCCTAACCCTAACCCTAACCTTGGACCTACTATAACCCTAACCATAACCATAAGTCTAACCCTAACCTTAAGCATGAGCATAACTCTAACCCTATACTTAACCATAAACATAACTCTATCCCTAACTCTAACCCTAAATCTAACTCTACCATAACTAGACTCTAACCCTAACACTGACTTTAATCCTAACTAAAACCCTAACCCTAATCCTAAACCTAACCTTAACCCTGACTCAAACCCTAACCCTATCCCTACAATAACCCTAACTCGAGCCCTATAATAACCCTAACCCTAATCCTAACCTTAACCATGAGCATAACTATAACCCTAAATTTAACATGGCCATAATTGAACTCTAACCCTAACCCTAACCCTTACTTTAATCTTGACTCAAACCCTAACCTTCACTCTAACCTTAACCTTGACTCAAACCTTAACCCTGCCCTTACTATAACACTAACCCTAACCATAACCATAACTCTAACCCTAACCTTAACTATGACCATAACTCTAACCCTAACCTTAACCATAAACATAACTCTAATCCAAACCTTAACCATAACCATAACTTTAACCCTAACCTTAACCATTAACATAACTCTAACCCAAACATTAACCATAACTCTAACAATAACCATAACCATAACTCTAACCCTAACCTTAACCATAACTCAAACCCTAACCCTAACTCCAGCCCTAACCCTAATGCTAACCCTAACCCTTATTCTATCCCTAAGGTTAACATTAATTGTAATGGTAACTTTTTCCCTAACCATATATCTATGTTTGACTATAACATTTTACATTACAATATGCCAAAAAGAAAATTACTTTTTTTAAACCATAATCCTACCTCTAACTCTAACCCTAAATATAACCCTAACTATAAATCTAACTCTACAATAATTAGACTCTAATCCTAACCCTAATCCTTAGTTTAACCTTCACTAAAACTATAACCTAACCCTAACTCTAACCTTAACCCTGACTCAAAACTCTAACTCTAACCTTAACCCTGACTTTAATCTAGATGAAAACCATAGCCCTAACCCTAACCTTAACCCCAAATCAAACCCTTACCCTTAACCTTAACCCTAATGTAACTCTATATACAACCCTAACTCTAAATATAAACCTAACCTTAACCATCACCCTAAAACTAACCCTTTCTCTACCCCTTTCTCTAACTCTAACCGTGAATCTAATTTTAACCCTAACCCTAAGCCTTATTTTAACCCTAATTATAACCCTAATTTAAACTCTAACTCTAGCCCTTATTTGAGCTCCAATTCTAACTCTACCTCTAACTCAAACCCTAACTCTAATTCTAATCCTAACCCTAAGTATATGTTTAACCTAAACCCTTATTCTTACCCTTGCGCTTTCCTTAACCCTAACCTTAACTCTAATTCTAACCCTAACTATATTTGTAACCCAAATTCTAACCCTAATCCTAACATTAACTCTAATTCTAAACCTAACCTTAACTATAACCCTAACAAGATTCATAATCCTAAAAATAACCCTAGCCCTAACCCTAATGCTAATCCTTACTCAAATTGTAACTCTATTCCTAAACGTAACTCTAACCCTATCCATAACTCAAACCCTAAGAAAAGCCCCAACCCTAACACTAACCCTAACCCTAACTATAACTCTACTATTCAATATAACATTTTATGTAACAATATGCTTAAAATAAAACTTAATTAAAGTGATGCAAATAAACAACATATATAGAATTAAAAAATAAAATATTCAAGAATAATTTTATAGTAAGTTTACACTATTACATTTTTATAGTAAGTTTATACAATTGCATTTAAAAAGAAATAAATAATTTAGCACTTACCTTAAAAAAAAAGAAAAAATTTTAAAATACTTTTCCTATTTCGCCGCGATTGCCACTAGCTTATATATACCTCTATATATATTATGCCGAGAGTAATCGTTCTTGAGGCACCTATTTTCATTTTCATAAATCCCAACTGTGATTAAAATAACCTTGGGATTAAATGAAAATAGGCGCTTCGAGAATGATTACTCTCAGCGTAATATATATGAAGGTATCTACAAGCTAGTTTATTTTGATTAATTCAAAGGATAGATTGCAAAAGCTTTGAAAAATTATAGTTCCTAAGGTTAAATTTGAAATGGAAGCTTTTCATTTTGAAAGAAATTGATAAATTCAGGGTGTATCGCTTTTTAAATACACTTTTCATCTACACGTATCTTAAATATTTATAATGCCATGTAAAAAATTGTTGTTGTGTTTTGGGAAATTCTCAAATGGAAAAATGTTATACATTGCCTTGTTCAAAAAAATCTGATGATTTGATGTTATACAGTCTTCTATTATCTATAGTCTTTAACTTCATGACTAATTGTAGTAAGAAATTCAATTATATTTTTGGGCCAAGTTTATGTGATATCCTTGTTGGTGTAAATAAGTATTTACTTATTACACTTAAGTTTACTTAGGTTAATGCATTATTATTATGCATTATTTTATTATTTCTTAGGTGAGACACTTATGAGTTTGCATAGTCTTATGCGTTGTCATGTTGACAACACTAGAGTAAGCGACTCTAATTCAACACATGGTGTCTACAACACTGGAGTTTGCATAATTAACTGAGTTGTCATGTAGACAACATAGTTATTCACACTCCTAATTTAGCACATGGTGTTTACAAGATTATTTTGTGTGCTACACCTTTGTAGGCTTATCCTCGCATCATCACACTTACTCTTCTGCTTAATGGAGGATAACCCATATCTGGTGGGCATGTGCCTGGTTGTATGACTTATCATGTTGTCCATTCCTATGTATTCTAGAAGCATTCCAGAGGTCTTTATATATAGGCACTCCTAGTGTACTTTCATACATTGAATCAATATTATATTATCATTCTGATCATACTCTTTTTGTCTACTATTGTGCTTGTGCTTGAGTTCCTTGGCCTTGAGTGAATTTTTTCCCAAGGAAAATTCTTACATGGTATCAAAGCTGACAAAAATTCTCTTCACATAGTCATTCGAGACCATTCTTGCTTCAACACCTCGACCTAGATCCAAAGATTCTGCAAAAATTGGGAGCGTCTAAAGCCAAAATGCACCTTACCATTGCGTCCAAAATGTTGATTCAGTGAAAATCGACTATCAATTTTCCTATGCTGGGCCAAATTTGATTTTGAGGCAATTATTTTTTGCAAACTGGCACCCGAAGGCTTGATTTGCATACTAGGTATGGTCATTTATTTGATTTGCTAATTTATTGTTCAGATCTATAATTATTTATTCTTTGCAATTATCTGTATTTTTAAATTTTTTTCAGAATTTTTTCACCCAATAGGGCTTGCAAAGAATTTTTTTTTGTAGGAACCAGGCAGTGAATATTCCATCAACATCTTCAATATTTGGCGACCAAATATTCTAAATCCGCCAACCACGTCTATCCAAGCCTATCCATTTTCGACATGCTTCCTTTGTTAGAATACTGTGGGTGTTTCATTTTACACATCTTGTAAGGTTGTCCCCCACTGAATGTGGGACTAACCCCTGCTAGTTGTTTTCAAAATTTGTAGCGCAGTGATTTTGGCCATGGCGAGTGTTTTTCGACACTTGAACAGCTTCGACGCTTGGCACCGGCCCCCGATGTCTATTCCATCTCCCGCGATGGCTTGTGCTTTTTTTTCACTTATGCAGCCTCATGTTTTTATGCACTTCGAACATCTACCTACCCATGCATGTGGGATTAAACCAATTGTCACCATCTACCATAAATTATTGCCTGGCACCGATATACCTATCGCTAGCCCACTCCGACATATGTAACCACCATCGTCGACCTCTCAATTCAATGACAATCACGAAAGCTTCCTAGCAAGCCCTATTCACCCTGACTTGAATCTCCAGAAACAACAATGAACATCTCTGACACTACGAAAAATCTCTAGCAGCTTGACACATGGACATTGCCACATCATTGATAACATCAGTCGGCCGTCACTTATGTGGACATTGCCAAACTAGTAGTATAGTCAACATACACATCACCATCTACATCCTTTTTCCATATATCTTCTATACATCTGTACAGTATACGCAGGCTGTTGTATAATGCTGCAATAATCATTACATCACCATGACATCACTAGAGGGGCCGAAATATGCTAACACCAGCAGTTTGCTGTCCTAAATTGGACGGTCATCTGAATGTCATCTAGGGCAAATTTGAACTGCTACAAAAACCTCTTCACTATCAAATTTGACCCCATCTTTTACTAATCCAACCCTTCTTCAAATTGATTTTTGATTTTGCAATCCAACTTTGGGAGGCCATATCTCAGCCATCTAGACTCCAAATTAGGTGCATTTTTTAAAATTTTGGCTAGAATTTCTTAAAGTTTTTAGTGGTGTATTTCTTTTCTGGTTTTGGTGCATGAATTTGTCAGAAATTGCATCTTTTGGTGATTGTACCTGTCCAATCCTACATTTTGCAACTTCAATTACTCCGTATGGGCTCATCTGGACATGAAAATAGGTTCTCTTTTTTTTGAAAGTGTGTTATTTTTTTTCTACATTCCATATGTATAATCATATTATAGGGTTGTGTGGACACAACTGTCACTTTCAGCATTAGGTTTTTTTTTTGCATTGTAATGTTTTGATATATCTTCAGAATTGTTATATATCTGAGGTACATTGTAATGTTCTAGTTTTGAACTCCATAAGGAGGTTGTAAAAAGGAAAATTACAAGTCCACTAAGGCCAAAATTGGCAAGAAACCATTGTAAATGCACTACATATAAAGTGCCAAACGCATCTTTGTTGGGGGGGGGGGTTTCTTGATTGAGCGAAAAGGGAGCGTGTTCTTGGTGTTGCATTCCTCTTTTTTTTCTATTTTCTTTCATTTTCTGCATCATGGGAAATTTCAAGTCTCCAAAATTAATTGATAGGAAAACCCTAGGTGATATTTGTTTGGGGGTTGAAGACAAGATCATCTATCAGCTCTAGAAGTCTCGTACATCCAAGGAAGCTTGGGATACCCTCAAAAACCTATATGGTAAAGTATCTGAGGAAGATGTTTTCAAAATTGAAGATGAGCTTGTCTCTTTATATCCAAAGACATTTTATTCTATACAAGACTGTATCATAAATGTGAATGAATTAAGAGTGAAACTTGATGATTGTGGGAGTCTTATTAAAGATGACAGGTTAATCTATCTCAGTCATAATAAGCTGCCATGTAAGTACTTCACATTTGTTTCTTCTTATAACACCTCAAAGACTACATTAAGGTCTACCTATCATAAAGTCTCTTTTGATTGCTATAATATACTATTGGATGAAGATGAAAATAAGTTGAAATCAATGGGGATTCTCAAGTCATCCAAGTTTAAGGCATTGGTGGCCAATAGTGAGGGTTCTCAATCTTCAAATAAAGGAAAGGGAAAGAAGAAGAAGTGGAAAAATAACACACAAGAGGATTCAAAAAAGACAACACCACCATCAAATCAATAAGGAAAGTCTTTGCCAAATTCAAACAAGAAGGGGGACACCAATAAGGAGAAGAAAAAGTGTACTTATTGCAAGAAATCGGGTCATGATGAACATGAGTGTTATCATAAAAATATTGATAAGTTGACAACCATCATAAAGAAACACAATGCTCCACTGCCTAATGCTTCTAAGGAGAAAGGATCCTCATCTTTAGATTCAAAGGGAAAAGGGTAAGTACTCATGGAAAACTCAAGTTCATTAGAGGAATGGATTCTTGACTCAATTGCCTCATATCATATGGGTTCTTGAAAGGGAGACTTTTCTTCATTGAAGCAATGAAAGGTACGACACATCTTTGTAGGCGATGATACAAAAATGTAAGTTGAAAGGAAAGGAAATGTGGAAATGGAAAATGGAGAATTCAAAGATGTTCTCTATGTTCCTAACCTAAGTTCTAATCTCCTCTCAATTTACCAAATCACTCAACTTGGAGATGGAAATAAAGTTGAGTTCCTTCCAGATTCAGTAATGATGCGATCTCTAAAAGATGATTTAGTGTTTGCAATGGGGAATGTTAATCATGACAACAAGTTGTATTCTTTCTCCCACTTCGTGCCTAAGTCTCCTCCACATGCTTTGTTGACTCAATATAATCCACAAACCAAATTATGGCATGAGTGGTATGGTCATCTTGCCTTCCACTATCTTTAGCAACTTTGATCACAAAACATGGTCAAAGGTCTACCTGCAATCATCTTTTCCAAAGGTGAATGTTCAACATGTTCAGTGGATATGCATCTAGAGGAGAAGTTAACTAAGGGAAGTCTTCAAGAGCACTAGTTGTTCTTCAATTGGTTCACATGGTACTAGCAGGTTCTTTTGTAGTGACATTAGTCAGCCAGGGTCACTACATACTTACTTTCATTGATGAATTTTCATGCTACACATGGATCTACTTTCTTCATCACAAGAATGAAGTGTTGGATAAGTTTCTAGCCTTCAAGAGTCATGTTTAACAATAATCCAGGAAAGCCATCAAAGTTATAAGGATAGACAATGAAAGAAGATATCTGAACAAAAGACTTAAAGAATTTTTCAAACTTGAGGGTATTGACCTTTAGAATCCACTAGCATTCAGTCCACACAAGATAGATGTTGCAACGTTGAGGATACAAGCTCTTAAGTCAATGGCAAGTTCCATGATACAAGCCAAGTATCTTGATCCATCACTTGAAGTCAAGGCTATAAGTAGTTCCAATCACATACTGAGTAGGTCTCCTCATAATGCCTTAGATGGAAAGACACATTTTCAACCATGGTGTTGTAGAAAACTAGTTGTGAGTCACTTCAGAGTGTTCGGTTGTCCAACGTGGGCAAACATATCTTCCAAGGGATGCAAGGCACCACCATGTTGGCCTTGTACTTTCATTGGATATGAAGACTGTGTTAAGGAATACTTACTTGTGGATCTTGAGACACATGAGATTTTCATAGAGAGGAATGCAAACTTTGAGGAAAGTTGACCAAGCTTATCCCCTATTCCTATCCACACTTCATACATTGTGGAAACTAATAGTGACACCAGTAATAGTGGTTCAACATACTCAGATATGTTGGATCCTATTGATAGATGCAGGGAGAGTTCACAACATTAGCACATTCCACATGCATATATTGCCACAATGATAGGTCAAGCACAATAGGGAACACCTTGTCTTCCAACTCCAACATCAATGCATGACCTTTTGATAGACATTTCAAGTTTTTTTGTGGAGTCACAAATAGCAGATTTGGGAGATATCATTGATGATATACATCTTCTCTTTGATGGAGAAGATCCTTCTTTAGTTGTTGCAAGGGCTCACTCCGACCCTCATGTCCATGCTCTACATGATTGATCTTCATAGGTTGATATGATTGTGGATCCTTATGTACAATAGCTATAGGAGGCCTCTTTATTAGTTAAGGAGATAGTAGATTATTTAGGATAGGTTCTACATACATCCTTGCTAGATTTGACATTGTTCTTTTCAACAACATTGGAAGGGGTGACAATCAATATCAAAACAGGGATAGTTGAGCAAGTTTCAGAGGCATCATTGATCATCCAGATTCTTTCTACACATAGGGGAAGCATCTCATTTGAACCTATGATATTGTTTCTTCCAAAGGGGAGGATAATTATTTAGCAGTCCTGGATCAGCTTTTGCATCAGAGAAACTATCACTAATTGACACACTTCATTAGGGGGGGGGGACAACCTGGTCTCTCTTCTTCTTCTCCTTTATTAGGGGACCTTTTTCTCTTTTAAGATTTTGTTCTTCTCATATTTCTCTATTGTATATACTTGATGTATATTGTAATGGGGGGGTCTTGATTACTCCATCCATCCATGCATCTTGTATTTTCATCTCTCTTTTTGGGGGAGGGTTTTTCCCATGAGGTTTTCCCTCTTTCTCCAATTTATGAGAGATTGCATTTTATTATACCTAGCATGGCCTAGTAGCAGAGACCCATTATACAATGCTATAGAGTTCAGAGTTCTAGCTTCATTGTATTTATCACTTTTATGATGTTTTTGCTTATTATTATAAATTTTAAAAATAAAAATATTAATCGTATTTGTCCTACCTATAATAGGCGAAGACTAAAATTATCAATGTATTATTTTCTATTAATCCCTGCTTTTGTAGTTGTGTAGTTTGTGATGATCATCCAAAAATAATGAAATTACAAAGTCGGATCTGTGCATTACAAGATGCTAAGATGATAGAAGATGAGTCCATCAAAAATTATATAGGAAGAATACCAAAAATTGTTGCAGGTATTCAATCTCTTGGTGGAACTAAACATGATGATGAGGTTATGGAAGATCTTGAAAAGTCTCCATTTTGAGGTAAACTTTTTTTGCAAACCAGCACCCGAAGGCTTGATTTGCAAACTAGGTATGGTCATTTATTTGATTTGCTGATTTATTGTTCAGATCTATAATTATTTATTCTCTGCAATTATCTATATTTTTAAATTTTTTTCAGAATTTTTTCGCCCAATAGGGCTTGCAGAGAATTTTTTTTTTGCAGGAATCGGGCAGTGAATATTCCATTAGCATCTTCAATATTTGGCCGGCAAATATTCTGAATCTGATAACCAAGCCTATCCATTTTTGACATGCTTCCTTTGTTAGAATACTACGGGTGTTTCATTTTACACATCTTGTAAGGTTGTCCCCCACTAAATGTGGGACTAACCCTCGCTTGGCACCAACCCTCGACATCTATTCCACCTCCCACGATGGCTTGTGCTTTGTTTTCACTTATGCAACCTCATGTTTTTATGCACCTTGAACATCTATCTACCCATGCATGTGGGATTAAACCAATTGTCACCATCCGCCATAAATTGTTGCCTAGCATCGAAATACCTATCGCTAGCCCACTCCGGCATACGTAACCACCATCGTCGACCTCTCAATTCCATGACAATCATGAAAGCTTCCTAGCAAGCCCTATTCACCCTAGCTTGAATCCCCAGAAACAACAATGAACGTCTCTGAAACTACAAAAAATTTCTAGCAGCTTGACACATGGACATTGCCACATCATTGATAACATGAGCCTGTCGTCGCCCATGTGGACATTGCAAAATCAGTAGTATAGTCAATGTACACATCACCATCTACATCCTTTTTCCATATATCTTCTATACATCTATACAGTACACACAGGCAGTCGTATAATGTTGACATCATCATTACATCACCATGACATCACTAAAGGGGCTCAAATATGCTGACGTCAGTAGTTTGCTATCCTAAATTGTGCGACCGTCTGAATGTCATCTAGGGGAAATTTGAACTGCTACAAAAACCTCTTCAGCGTCAAATTTAACCCCAACTTTTACTGATCCAACCCTTCTTCAAATTGATTTTTGATTTTGCAATCCGACTTTTGGGAGGCCATATCTCAGCCATCTAGACTCCAAATTAGGTGAATTTTTTTAAATTTTGGCTAGAATTTCTTAAAGTTTTCAGTGGTGTAGTTCTTTTCTGGTTTTGGTGCATAAATTTTTCAGAAATTGCATCTTTTGGTGATTGTACCTGTCCAATCCTACATTTTGCAACTTCAATTACTCCGTATGGGCTCATCTGGACACGAAAATAGGTTTTGTTTTTTTTGAAAGTGTGTTATTTTTTGTCTACTTTCCATAACTATAATCATATTATAGGGTTATGTAGACAAAAATGTCACTTTCAACATTAGGTCTTTTTTTGCATTGTAATGTTTTGATATATCTTCAGAATTGTTGTATATTTGAGGTATATTGTAATGTTATAGTTTTGAACTCCATAAGGAGGTTGCAAAAAGGAAAATTAGAAGTCCACTAAGGCCAAAATTGACAAGAAACCATTGTAAACGCACTACATATGAAGTGCCAAACACTTCTTTGTTGGGGGGGGGTTTCTTGATTGAGTGAAAAGGGAGGGTGTTCTTGGTGTTGTGTTCCTCTTTTCTTTCTGTTTTCTTTCATTCTTTTCATCATGGGAAATTTCAAGTCTCCAAAATTAACACCTCATAACTATTCTACATGGTCCATTAAAATGTGGTGTCATTTAATGCATAAAAGGAGTTTCTCAATATGTAGGTGGTACCCTTCCTAAACATTTAGGTGATCAAGTATCTACAACGAACATCTCAGCTTGGGAAATAATGGATAGGAAAACCCTAGGTGATATTTGTTTGGGGGTTGAAGACAAGATCATCTATCAGCTCCAGAAGTCTCATACATCCAAGGAAGCTTGGGATACCCTCAAAAACCTATATGGTAAAGTGTTTGAGGAAGATGTTTTCAAAATTGAATATGAGCTTGTCGCTTTAGATCCAAAGACATTTGATTCTATACAAGACTTTATCATAAATGTGAATGAATTAAGAGTGAAACTTGATGATTGTGGGAGTCTTATTAAAGATGATAGGTTAATCTATCTCATTCATAATAAGTTGCCATCTGAGTACTTCACATTTGTTTCTTCTTATAACACCTCAAAGACTACATTAAGGTCTACCTATCATAAAGTCTCTTTTGATCGCTATGCTATACTTTTGGATGAAGAAGAAAAGAAGTTGAAATCAATGGGGATTCTCAAGTCATCCAAGTCTAAGGCATTGGTGGCCAATAGTGAGGGTTCTCAATCTTCAAATAAAGGAAAGGGAAAGAAGAAAAAGTTGAAAAATAACACACAAGAGGATTCAAAAAAGACAACACCACCATCAAATCAACAAGGCAAGTCTTCGTCAAATTCAAACAAGAAGGGGAACACCAATAAGGAGAAGAAAAAGTGTGCTTATTGCAAGAAATCAGGTCATGATGAACATGAGTGTTATCATAAAAAGATTGATAAGTTGACAACCATCATAAAGAAACACAATGCTCCACTCCCTAATGCTTATAAGGAGAAAGGATCCTCATCTTCAGATTCAAAGGGCAAAGGGTAAGCACTAATGGAAAACTCAAGTTCTTTAGCGGAATGGATTCTTGACTCAGGTGCCTCATATCATATGGTTTCTTGAAAGGGAGACTTTTCTTCATTGAAGCAATCAAAGGTACCACACATCTTTGAAGGCGATGATACAAAAATGGAAGTTGAAGGGAAAGGAAATGTGGAAATGGAAAATGGAGAACCCAAAGATGTTCTCTACATTCCTAACCTAAGTTCTAATCTACTCTCAATTTACCAAATCACTCACCTTGGAGATGGAAATAAAGTGGAGTTCCTTCCAGATTCAGTAATGATGTGATCTCTAAAAAATAATTCAGTGTTTGCAATGGGGAAAGTTAATCATGACAACAAGTTGTATTCTTTCTCCCACTTCGTGCCTAAGTCTCCTTCACATGCTTTGTTGACTCAGTATAATCCACAAAACAAATTATGGCATGAGTAGTATGGTCATCTTGCCTTCCACTATCTTTAGCAACTTTGATCACAAAACATGGTCAAAGGTCTACCTGCAATCATCTTCTCCAAAGATGAATGTTCAACATGTTCAGTGGATATGCATCTAGAGAAGTTAACTAAAGGGAAGTCTTCAAGAGCAGTAGTTGTTCTTCAATTGGTTCACATGGTACTAGCAGGTTCTTTTGTAGTGACATTAGTCAGCCAGGGTCACTACATACTTACTTTCATTGATGAATTTTCACGCTACACATGAATCTACTTTGTTCATCACAAGAATGAAGTGTTGGATAAGTTTCTAGCCTTCAAGAGTCATGTTGAACAACAATCCATGAAAGCCATCAATGTTATAAGGATAGACAATGAAAGAAGATATGCAAACAAAAGACTGAAAGACTTTTGCAAACTTGAGGGTATTGATCTTTAGAATCCACTAGCATTCAGTCCACACAAGATAGATGTTGCAACATTGAGGATACAAACTCTTAAGTCAATGGAAAGTTGCATGATACAAGCCAAGTCTCTTGATCCATCCCTTGAAGTTGAAGCTATAAGTAGTTCCAATCACATAATGAGTAGGTCTCCTCATAATGCCTTGGATGGAAAGACTCATTTTCAAGCATGGTGTTGTAGAAAACTAGTTGTGAGTCACTTTAGAGTCTTCGGTTGTCCGACATGGGAAAACATATCTTCCAGGGGATGAAAGGCACCACCACCTTGTCCTTGTACTTTCATCGGATATGAAGATAGTGTTAAGGAATACTTACTTATGGATCCTGAGACACATGAGATTTTCATAGAGAGGAATGTACACTTTGACGACAGTTGACCAAGCTTATCCTCTAATCCTATCCACACTTCATACTGTAGACACCTAAAAACCTTTAGAAAATAAAGTATTTTTATTTTCTGAAAAATTCCTGATGACATCATCATTTATTAATTAATTAATTATTTAATTAAGTGATTTAGTTTTATGCCATTAAATCCCTTTATCTTAATTAAAAATATTTAATTAAGGAATCCCTCCCAAAAATGTTTAAATCTTATTTAAAAATCATTTCCTTATTTATTAATTATTTAATTAATAAATTGACCAAAAAACCCAGAAAAAATAAAAAATTATTTTTTGCCCAAAACTTGGCCAATTTCCTTAAGACCACTAACCTCTTTCAAAATCTTCTAATCCTTCTTTAATTTTGATTAAAGGCTAATTCCATCATTTCCTACCCCTAATCCCAACTCAAAATATTTAATTAAGATTAAATATTAATCCTCATGTTTATTAAAAAAGTTTTAATAAATATCTCCTCAACCCAAACCCTTGAAATAAATAAAACCTTATTTATTTCCTAAAAATCTAATTTATCCTCATCCTAAGAAGTTCTAGACTCTTCTAGAAAGTCTTCATCCTCATCCTAGGAAGTTCTAGACTATTCTAGAAAGTCTTTATCCTCATCCAAAGTCTAGTCTCTTCTAGAAGATGTCTTTAAATCTAATCCTAATCCCCTCCTAACCTTGTCACATTCTCTAAACATGGGTTAAAACTTACTAACCCAAGCCAAAGTTAACAAATATCCCCTCCTTCACCTAGCCTCATTAAATGCCATCCACTTGCCTATCCCTAAGCTAATCCTAAACCATCCTAATCCATCCTCTAATCATTTGCACAATCCTAAGCAAGCTTAAAACCCTCCTAATCAAGCCCAAGTCGGAATTGCTCTCATCTCCCTCAAAATATCTCAACCATAAAACTTTATGAAGCCCACAAGGTAATAAATGACTCTTCCAAGCCCTTTTATTTCTCTTACAAGTCATTATGAGGGTCTTTATGAAGATTTTATCCCTTGAGCATCCTTTGTTTACTCATCCTTCTCCTTTCCTCCATCCTCTCACCCTGTGACATGTGTCACTCCCTGATTGGCTATAAGGAAACACAATCCATGTGCTCTCCTCTCATGCAATCTGAGCCCTCTATGAGATTTTTCCCATCCTTGCATCTTAGCCCTCAATCCCTCAAGCCTCTTGCCTATAAATTGGATCCTTCCCCTTTGTAAGATAACACAATCCATGAAGTAAAGTCATAATGCCATTTTAAGAAGCCATTTTAAATCAAAACCATACACTCACACTCAAATTCTAACTCCATTTGAAGCCCTTTTTGAAGCATAAGCTTGGGCATACATCCTATCTATTTAGACAAAGCCACTAAACAAGAGAGCTTCTCATTAAGAGAGCCCATTAATGGCTCATATTCTCAATTGAGAGTTCATCTTAGTCTATCTTGAAGTTTATAATTTTTTTTTAGTTTGTAGAAGCTTTATTTAAATTTGGTTTCTATTAGCATACTAACATTGCTCATATACACATACATTGTGGAAACTAATAGTGACACCAGTGATAGTGGTTCAACATACTCAGATATGTAGGATCCTATTGATAGATGTAGGGAGAGGTCACAACATTAGCACATTCCACATGCATATATTGCCACTGTAATAGGTCAAGCATAATACAGAGCACCTTGTCTTCCAACTCCAACATCAATGGATGAACTTTTGATAGACGTTTCAAGTTTTTTTGTGGAGTCACACATAGCAGATTTTGGAGACATCATTGATGATATACATCTTCTCTTTGATGGAGAAGATCCTTCTTTAGTTGTTACAAGGGCTCACTCTGACACTCATGTCCATTCTCTACATGACAGATCTTCACAGGTTGATATGATTGTGGATCCTTATGTACAATAGTTTTAGGAGGCCTCTTTATCAGTTGAGGAGATAGTAGATTATTTAGGATAGGTTCTACATACATCCTTACTAGATCCAACATTTTTCTTTTCAGCAACATTGGAAGTGGTGACAATCAATATCAACACATGGATAGTTGAGCAAGTTTTAGAGGCATCATTGATCATCCAGATTCTTTCTACACATAGGGGAATCATCTCATTTGTACCTATGATATTGTTTCTTGCAAAGAGGAGGAACATTATTTAGCAGTCCTGGATTAGCTTTTCCATCAGAGCAACTATCACTAATTGACACACTTCATTAGGGCGGGGGGGGGGGGGGGGGGGGGGGGGGGGGCAACCTAGTCTATCTTCTTCTTCTCTTTTATTGGGGGACCTTTTCCTCTTTTGGGATTATGTTCTTCTCATATTTCTCTATTGTATATCATTGATGTATATCGTAATGGGGGGGTCTTGATTACTCCATCCATCCATGCATCTTGTATTTTCATCTCTCTTTTCAAGGGAGGGTTTGTCCCATGAGGTTTTCCCTTTTTCTCCACTGTATGAGAGATTGCATTTTATTATACCTAGCATGGCCTAGTAGCAGAGACCCATTATACGATGCTATAGAGTTCAGAGTTCTAGCTTCATTTTATTTATCACTTTTATGAAGTTTTTGCTTATTATTATAAATTTTAAAAATAAAAAAATTAATCTTATTTGTCCTGCCTATCATAGGTGAAGACTGCAATTATCAATCTATTATTTTCTATTAATCCTTGCTTTGGTAGTTGTTCAGTTTGTGATGATCATCCAAAAATAATAAAATTACAAAGTTGGATCTGTGCATTCCAAGATGCTAAGATGATAGAAGATGAGTCCATCGAAAATTATATAGGAAGAATACCAAATATTGTTGCAGGTATTCAATCTCTTGGTGGAATTAGACATGATGATGAGGTTATGGAAGATCTTGAAAAGTCTATCACCACCATTCAAGAAAACAACCCAGATGATTTAACTAGTAATTGCTTGCACCAATGATTTTACAAAGGAGATTTTTTTTGAAAGATTAGAATCTCTTGAAGTAGAAATGAGATAGTCTAGGGAACTAGCTAGAGTTGAGACAACTTTTGGTGCTATGCACATTCGACCTAATCTATCAAGAAGTACAAGCACACGAGGAGACTTTGCCGGTAATAGCAAATATGAAGCAGGAATAGGCCTTCTGTTAAGAAGAGAAAAAGATGGGAAGAAAATATTTAAATGTTGGACTTGTGATGAATATGGTCATTTTGCATCTAAATGTCCTAAAAGAGAGAAATAGTTCAGAGGAAAATTTAAGCCTAGAAGAGATAAGGATAGAAATTGTTTATATGCTAATGAGCATGAAGAATTTGATGAAAAGAATCAAAGTGAAAGTGATGATGAATTAGAATTTTTGGATATGAATGAAGATAACCTTGATAAAGAAATTAGAGAAGGGAGAGCTCTAGTTAGCCAAGTTGAGAAGAAATTAGATTGGATAATTGATAGTAGATGTTCACATCACATGACTGGTGAAACTAACATTGATGATGTTTACAATGTAACCTATCATATTACAAGGATTAAATCTATTACTATTGATGGTGAAACTAATACTGATGATGTTTACTTTGTTGATGGTTTGTAACATAATTTTTTAAGTGTTGGACAATTGGTAGACAAGGGATATTTGTTGTAGTACATAGAGAAGACTTACATTATCAAAGACAAGGATGGTATGCTGATTGATATTGGAACTAGATCCAAAGGTAATGTATTTTAGTTGAATCCTATTGAAATAATATATTTTATTGTAAAGGTTGATAATATTTGGTTATGGCATAAAAGGTTCTATCATATAAACTTTGATAATATCGTGAAAGTTAGTAGTGCATTCGTAGTGAGAGATCTACGTAAGATTATTAAGCCTAATAATGTTGTCTACGAGGAATGTATTTTGGCTAAATAGAGGAAAGTGTCTTTTACTAGCAAGAAGTTATAGATACTATAGAGAAATTGGAGACTGTTCACATAGATCTGAGTGGTCCTGTAAGAACCAGAAGATTCTATGGTGAAAGGTACTTTATGATTTTTCTTGATGATTTCACTAGGATGATCTGGGTAGCATTTCTTAAAGAAAAGTCTGAAGCTTTTGAGAAATTTGGGATATTCAAGAATTGAGTTGAAAATGAATCTGGTGTTAAGATTAAGTGTTTAAGATCAGATAGAGGAGGAGAGTTCACCTCTAGAGAGTTCAACATTTTTTGTAAAGATAATGGAATCAAAAGACAATTATCTTCACCTAGAACACCTGAACAAAATGGGATTTTTGAAATAAGGAACAAATACATAGAAAAAGCAACAAGAGAGATGTTATTTGACAATGATGTCTCAAAGAGATTTTGGAGAGAAGTAGTTAACACTATAGTATATACTCTAAATAGAGTATAGATTAGAAAAGTTATGAGTAACAAATCCTATGAGTTATGGTTTGATCATTCACCATCAGTGAAGTATTTTTGAATACGGAATTAAGTGTTCCATTAAGAGAGATGATGATATAGGTAAGTTTGATCCTAGAAGTGATGAAGGTAAGTTTCTTGGTTACTCTTTGAAAAGAAAAGCATATAGATGCTTCAACTATAGAACTAAGACAATAGTTGAGTACATGGATGTAAGGATTGATAAAGAGTTTGGTACTAAAGAGAAGATGGTAGATTATAACTCTGATGAAGAAGAGGATAGTTTTGGATTTGTTAGACATAATGCCAAATTTCTTTTTGAGACTAACAATGATTTGCAAAATAAAGTATCTATTGAGCATAGAGAAGAACATAGATTTGAACCTAGGGAAGAGATCAGAATTGAGATGTCAACTACTACTTCTACTAGAAACATGACAAAGACTCACCCTCTAGAGTAGATAATTAGAAGAAAGAATAAAAGTGTGATGACAAGGAATAAAGAAAATGAGGAATTGGGTCTAATTTCTCAAGTGGAACCTAAGAGCAGAGATGAGGCATGTAAGGATGATCATTGGATGCAAGCTATGAAAGAAGAACTAGATCATATTGTGAAAATGAGACATGGGAATTAGTTCCTTTACCTAAAGACAAGAATGTGATTGGAACCAAATGGGTATTCAAAAATAAGATGAATGAGAAAGGAGAAGTTGTAAGAAACAAGGCCAGACTTGTTTGCAAAGCTTATTCACAATAAGAAGGCATAGATTATGAAGAAACCTATGCACCCATGAAAAAAATGGAAGTAGTAAGGATGTTCTTGGCTTATGCAGCAAGCAAAATTTTTAAAGTTTATCAGATGGATGTCAAATCAACTTTTCTAAATGGAAAACTTGAAGAAGTCTAGATTGAGCAACTCAATGGATTCCCTTTAACAAAAGATAAAGATTTTGTATGTAGACTAAATAAAGCACTGTATGGTCTGAAGCAAGCACCTAGAAGCTGGTATGCAAGGTTGGATAGGTATTTATCAAAGCTTGGATTTATTAAAGGTACAACAGATGGTAATCTGTATTTGAAGGAAACTAATGATGACCTATTTATCATTGTAATATTTATGGATGACATAATATTTGGAGGAAATAATGAAGAAAGTGATAAATTTACTAAAGAGATGAAAAATGAATTTGAAATGACCATGATAGGAGAAATGTAGTTTTTCCTAGGATTGTGAATTGTGTAAAATAAAGATGGACTATTTGTTTCACAAACTAAGTATCTAAAATATATTTTTAAAAGATTTGGTTTGGAGAATTGCAAACTTGTAGGTACACTTGTGATAATTGGTCACAGGTTATCTAGTAAAGATGAAACATCTATAGTTGAGTAGAAGAAGTATAGATCTATGATTGGAGGATTGCAACAACTGACTCACACCATACTAGATATAGAAAATGTTGTCCAGATTGTAGCAAGATTTTAAGCTGATCCAAAAGAGTATCATTATGCAGCAGTAAATATAATATTCATATATTTGAAAGGTACATCTAACTATGGAATATGGTATGATAGATCAGGTGATTTCACCTTGTACAGAAGTACTAATTCAAATTGGGTAGGCAATATAGATGACAGAATGAGCACCAGTGGTGGAGCATTATTTCTTAGAGGAATATTGGTTTCTTGGTTGAGCAAGAAATAAGATTGTATATCTTAGAGTATAGCTAAGGCAAACTATATTGTAGCAACAAATAATTGTAATCGAGTTATGTGGATGAAACAAATGTTGAAGGATATTGGAATTGAGTTTATAGAACATGTTATCATTTACTATGATAAAAAAAGTACAATAAGTATGTCTAAGAATCAAGTATTTCATTCTAAGACTAAGCACATATTTATAAAGTATCATGTTTTGAGAGAAAAGGCAGAAAAATAAGAAATAAGGTTGGAGTATGTAAGAACTAAAGATCAAATTTTAGATATCTTTACAAAGCCTTTTCTTAAAGATACTTTTGAGTACCTAAGAGGTGTGTTAGGGGTTATGCCCCTACCTAATTCAGAGTAGTTGATGCAAGGAGTGCATTAGTCTAGTGGTACAAAGAACTATGGTTAGACTGGACTAAATGCTAATGCTTCATGTATGGGGGAGTATTTGATATGAGATAATTCATGAAGAACTCTAGGTATTTGGTATTGAACAATGCCTTTGGACACTGGATCTGGTTTGAATAGCTGATTAAAAATTAGTATTGAGATTGACACATTTGACATTGATGTCAATGAGAGAGAATGTATATGAAAAACATTTTAAGAGAATGTACATAAGTAGTGAGAAGAGATGAATCTATTGGGATGAAATTAGGGGAGAGTTATCTCTTTAGGGAGATTTAGAAAGTTTCATGCAAGTGAATAGAAGTATGTGTAAGTGCACAGATTGAACTAACAAGTATTGCAAGTTGTTTATTGTGAACAACTATTGCCGATCCTAAAAGAAGAAGCAGAACAATAAAAAATTCCATAAGATCTCAAATTAATGAAGAGAATTTGAGAAGAATACAAAGGAAAAGTATAGTTTGGTATTCTTGGAACTAAGATATTTTCCATCTATGTTGCCATCAATACCAAAGAGGGAGATTGTTAGCGTGAATGTTGATGATACTACATTGAGGGAGTATTCTAGAAATTGAAGAGCATTGATATTTTGCATTTATGATTGTATTTGTCATTGATGTCAACACTATAGTAATTCTATTAAGACTAGAAGAATACCACTCAAAAATATTAGTATGCACAATAGCTGAGGATGTTTCAAATGATGCATAGTGAATGACATGTTCTTGATCTTGTATTGATGACATGGTTCAAAGGACTAAGTCTGATTCAATGTCCTATGGAAGTTACACCTATTTTACTAAAAGCACTATAGAAATAGAGCATTGGAAAACAAAGTTTTGATGATCTATCACTATCTTTCATCTAAGATGTAATGAAGGTGATGCACGGATAATAGTGATAGAGGATGATCGTATGGTGACACTTTCATATGCACAAGATAGGGTTTCACATGTGTAAAGTTTGGTATAGGCTCTGAGGTGACAGTGTTGTTGTAATTGTAAATTAATTAATTATATAATTTAAATTAATTGAGAAGGCCTCAATGCTAACTTAAGAAATTATTATGAAGATATGGTATAAAGGAAAGTTTCTTTCCTTGTTTATAAAGAGACTTGGATAGAGAGGATCAAGTGGAATATAGAGTATTAATGCACAACTCAAGAAGGAGCAAAATGCTTACTGAATGCACATAAGCAATCCAAGGGATTATTGGATGCATAGTATGAGATCTAGTTACAAAGTCTAAAGGAGAAAAAGTCTAGTTGATAGGATAGAGACAAAGGAAGAAGTACATTTTAGTTCTATTATTTTGCAAGGAATAATATAGAGATATATTGACAATGGGTTCTCTGATCTTAACCTTGAAGCTATTTGAGCAATGGGTCCAACTATCTTCCAATACTCCTAATAGCATTGACACAACTCCTAATAGGGTTGGAATCTCCTAATAAGGATTCAAAGTCTCCTAATAGACTCATATGTATTGAATGTTATAACAGGGTCTATCCTCTAACAAAGTATATTTATATTAGTACATCATCTTGCTAGTACCTTCCCCACTGAGGTTTTCCCTCTAATCAAGGGTTTCCCTAGTTAACATATTTGGTGTTTATTGTGCATGAGTACCTTGTTGTGGTTTTAGTTTATATTACTCACATGGTTAAGTTTGTTTAAGGTTAATATTTGTAATCATAGTTGTATAATTGATTCATCCCCCCCTCTCAGTTATATCCGTGGACTATATATTCTAACAATATAAGGATGTTCAAAAGTTTGTGAAGAGTTGTGGAATTTGTCAAGTTGCAAAAGGAGTAAGTTAGAATATTAGATTGTATGCACCTATTTTTATTTCTGAGAAACCTTAGAGTGCCATTGATATGGATTTTGTTCTTGGATTTCCTAAAACAACAAAGGGGTATTATTTGATATTTGTTGTTATGGATCAATTTTATAAAATGACTCATTTTATACCATGTAAGAAGACATTAGATGCTACGCATGTTGCTGAACTTTTATTCAAAGAGATTTTTAGATTGCATGGATTACCAAGAAATATTATTTCTCATAGAGATAGTAAATTTGTTGGTTATCTTTGGAGAACTTTGTGGAAGAAGATGGGTATAGAGTTGAAGTTTAGTTCTACATTCATAATTGAAGTTTAGTTCTACATTGAACCTCTATAATGGATGGATAGAGGTTCTGAATAGAAGATTGGGTAATTTTTTGAGATGGTTAGTTGGAGATAAACCACATAAGTGGGAGATTGAATTGGCACAAGCTGAGTTTACATATAATAATTCTATGAATAGAAGTAAAGGGAAAACACCTTTTGAGATTGTTACTAGAATGTAGCCTAGAGGAGTATCGGATTTAAAGGATGTTGCTGGTGAAGTAAAGGGAAGTGCTGTAGGAGAAGAATTTGGTGATTTTATGGAGTCTCTTTATAAGGAAGTAAAGCTAAAGTTGGAACAAAGTAATCAAAAGCACACGGAGAATGTTGATAAGTCTATAAGGCATCATGTTTTTGAAGTTGGTGATTAGGTGATGGTTCATTTGAAGAAATGGAAATTTCATGTTAGAACATATAGTAAGTTGAAGATAAGAATTTTAGACCTTCTAAGATTTTGAAGAAGTTTGACAGTGGAAATGCTTATGAAGTTGAGTTACCTAATGATATGAATATATCCCCTATACTCAATTTTGTTGGTCTGTATAAGTATCATGAATTAGATGATGAAGTTGGTGTACCTGATGATTATCCTAAGAAGAATATTAAAGAGGTTGAATAGACATTGGATTAGAGGGTTGGTAATGCACAACAGGAAAAGACTACTATGAATATTTGGTAAAGTAGAAAATAGACTAGTTGAAAATGCAACATTGATTTCTCAATCTGAGTTGGATTCAACTCACATTGTGATATTTTAGTGATTGATGAAAATTATTTCTTTCTACCCTGGTTGTCTAATGTAGGAGCATCTTGGGTTGATGTGTTATAATTTTCATTTGTGTTCAGTCTATCAGATGTTTTTGAGTTGTAGTCATTGCCGAGTTGTATCAATTATCGAGTTCTAGTAATTTTGTAGTATTAATCAAGTTGTAGTTATCCCAAGTTGTGTTAACCTTTGGGTTAGTGTGTTACCCCATTTCACTTTGTAGTATTGATCAAGTTATCTATATTGGCCAAGTGTTCCTTCATGTGCCGAGTTAGCCTATTATTTTTTGATGCTTGGTTCCTTCTTTAGTTGAGTTTTCTTTATTGGTTCTTAGTGTGAGCCGACTTGTGTGTTTAATTTTCATTGTGAGTTTAATGATAGGATATTGTCTTGGGATGTGTACAAACCATTTTTAGGTTAGTCTTTCTATTGTGTAATGCTCTAGAATATTTTGTAAGTCATTTTGGCAAGTATAAATAGGGTGTTTAGGATTAGAAGTTGGGGCCAGAAGTGAGAGCACCAAAAAGTTTAATGTATATGTGTTTGGAAGTGTGAATTTGAAGCTAGATCATGGATATTGAATGCATGTATGTTGATAATTTGATGAATCAATAAAAGAATCTTGTTCTCTCTCCTCAGTGTTGTTCTCTTTGTGTGTTTTCTTCCATTGTGGTAACTTTACAAGGTGGTTTGGATTGCTAGGTGTGCCTTTGGCCCTAGCTATTAATATCCCTCCTTGCATTATCTGATCAAGAGGATCAAGTATACATTAGGAAAGAGGAGATCTGATATCTAGTAGAGAGGTGTTGACCGAAGAATCAAGGCTAAAACATTCTAACAGGTGAATAGGTTAAAATCTCTTGACTGATTAGTCTTAGCAGGCTTTTATAAATGCTTTAACATGGTGCTTACTTTATTGTAAGTTGAAGTCCTCAAACCAGGCACACTTCTAACATGGTTTTGAAATCCTTTAAAATGGTAAGATTTAATAGTCTTTGTAATCCTTTAATAGGGCAGACCTTTCAAAGGGTAGATCATAGTTTATGATCAAACTTATTGTAACCTTAATTGGATATACTTTACAAATATAATAGTAAAAATTTGTGGGTGTCATCTCCACTCCAGGGTTACCTTCTCATTGGAAGGTTTCTGGGTAACAAATTTATTGTGTTATGTGTTATTTGTTTCATGCCATGGATGAACATGTTTAGGTTTCTATTTCAAATTACATGCAAATTATGAGATGGATGTGTGGTGATGATTTATGGATAAAGTTTTGAACTGTTGATTCACCCCCCCCTCCCCCCCCCTCCCCCCCCTCCCCCCCTCTTAGAGTTTACTTTCCCATTGTTAATTCCAATAATTGGAATCAGGGTGTTTTTATTTAGAAAGAAAAACTTAAAATTAACTTGCCCTACACTAGCTCAATGGAGCAAGAGATGAGTTGAAGCACTCACTAAAGAGAAGGAAAGAGATAGCTGTTGAGGAAAATGATACAAATTACCAAGAGAAGGACACTATTGAATTGTTTGTAGATGGAAACTCAAGTGAGTTTGATGCAATAGATGCATATCTAATGGATAAGAATGGTGCCCTAACTGAAAAGGTCAAAAATCTTAAGATAGATCAAGAAGTCCAATTAAGATTGCTATGTGAGGTAATTGAGTAGAAAAAGAAAGTTGAGGAAGACAAAGTCATGTTTGAAGATGAAAAAAGGACACTGACCAATAGACTGAGCGAGAAGACATCAGAGGTACAAAGGACTACTAATATGCAACTAGAGATAATGAATCAAGTGATGATTTCCAACCATGAATTGAATAGAAAGGACATTGAGATGACAACCTTGAAGTTATAGAATAAACAACTAAGGAATGAAATAAGAAGAGAGAGAGAATTTGTTGAAAGTTTCAACAAGCCTAGCAAAGCCATCAAATACTTGCAAAATTGATGAGATCTCCTAGATCTAACAATGATATTGATGTATTGGGATACACCAATGCTGAGGAAGGTGAATCATCCAAAAGTGGTGAACAAAGAAACAACAAAGGTAAGAACTACATATCCACTTGTCATAATTGTGGAAAGTTAGGTCATACAACAAATGTTTATAGGAGAAAAAATGAAAATTATAATCCTAAGAAGAAATTCATAGGTTACTATCACAAGTACAAAAAGCAAGGACATAAGGTACATGAAAGCAGGACCAAGACCTCAAGCACACAAAGATTTGAAGGATATTGCCATAAATGTTGGAAGTATTGACATACAACATATGAATGTAGATCTAATGCAAAGTGTACATCAAACAAGTAGACAAAGGTAAAATAAAAGGTAACCACTTTAGCCCAAGTCATGCCTAAATTATGAATGATAATGATAGATGAGGCTATGGAGTTGCACAAAAGTAAATTTACTCCAAAATATAGAGCATTCAGTATATTGAAGAAGACCATACGGAATGTGGTAAATAAGAGTAAAGAAGTATGGAGAACTATTTACAAGTTATGAATTCCTGCTATAATAGAGAAAACTAGGCAAAAAATGCAAAAACCTTAGAAAGTTGAGAAAAAAGGTAGCTGGGATTGCAAAAGATGAGTCAATTAAGGATGGTCATGTCAAATGCACTAAGGAAACAATAGGAGAAGAGAGCACAATTAAGGAGGAGCAACCAGATGATCAAAGTGTATCTAAGGTACAAGTGTCGAGTGCCAGTTCTTCGCATGAAGACCAAGTAAATCAACAAGACTTAGTGAAAAATCAAGGATGTTTATGACAATCAGTCTCAGAACATCAATCCCTTAACAAATGATGCTTTGAAGAAGATATTGAAGAATTCCACCATGATAACTAATTTATGTACAATTTGTGTATTGGTGAGAACTAATGAAATTGCAAAGGTAGATATGGTAGCAGAAGGGGAGAAGAAAATTGACCCATTAAGTGTGCCCCTAGAGGTAAAAATTGTAGAAAAATAGAGTACAAGCACTGAAAAATAAGGCGTTGTTACAAAACTAGTTGCATTACTTCTTGTGCCATTCATTTCTCACAAGCAAGCCTTGATTACAATTGAGAAGGATGGAACATAAACCAGATTAGGTCAAGAAGCAAGTCTTGCACCTAGACCACAGACACAAGGTGAAGAGAAGAAAGAGGATAGTCATATTGACAAGCATAAAGAATTGAAGGTGACTACTACTATAGAGGAACAAATTTCTATCTAGACTCTAGTTACCTTACTAGTTTCTGAGACTCCTACTGGTAGTCAGGTACTTTAGAGGCCATGAACAATCAAGACATGCCATTGAAGATATCCAGGCCAAGTGTGGAGACATCTAGTAGATCAAAAGACATATCTAATAGAGATGTGAGTCTTGATGAAGTAATCGAACTTCCAAAATTTAATCTTACAAAAATCACCATTGAGAAGATGATCATTCTACAAGAATCTTTACATAGGAAAAAACACGAAGAGTTTTTGAGAAGGGAGCATAAGTAGAAGAAAATGCTTCATGACATCAAAGACATATTTCTTGATTCTTTCAATCTCCCAAATCCTAATGAAGAGAAACCTATTCTTGAGTAATTGGAAAATGTTGTTGACAAGATAAATGATGACGACCTAGACTCAAACATTAAATTATGTGAGTGGCCAGAAAAGAAGTTTCAGAAAAAAGTTCTTCTATAGATATCTAGTGCCATTGTACTAAGATAGGTTGAGTTAGCAACCAAGATGGAAGATGAGAAAAAGGTATTGGAGAATATCTTTTCTCTATACACAAAGCTTTGTGATGTGAATTTATTCACCCAAGAAGCACAGAGGGCTATTGATCGGTAGCGTGTAAAAATTGGGATGCAACATTGAAGATCACCATGGAGATCCACAAAACATTTTTGGACAAAGACACTATCAGTGTACCACCCAAATGACATTAGTGTCAAAAAGGGGGAATGAGAAAGTAAAGGAATGAAGATGATAAGGGGAACATAATTTTGAGATGAAACTAGGGGACAACAATAGTACATCATATTTAATCATCAAGAGTTATATAGAATTTAGATACAGCAAGGTACACTCAACTCGGGATGAGTTATAAAATTTTGGAGAGGTATGACTATTAAGTCATCAGTTGTGCAAAATTTTTTAATTTTGTATGAGATACAGATTATTTGTGTGATGCAAATAAGTTAGGTTGTATATGCATGCCAAAGTGTTTTTCCACTCATGTCAAAGGGGGAGATTGTTGATCTTATTTTGGTTTTGACAAGCAGTGACAAAACACTTAAGTCATTACTTGACATAAATGTGTATGTACCAAGTAAGTAGTTTATGCTGAGCAATATATGCAGTTAGTTCTGAGCACTATTATGTGCCAAGTAGATGGTATGTGCTGAGTCACTCAAGCTTTTAGAAAGTAATATATGCTAAGTGATTCATATGTTGAGTAAAACAATGGATGCTGAGTCATTCATGAACTGAGTTGCAGCATTGAAGAATAATGAATGCCGAGCATCAGAGCTTTCAAGTGCCAAGTAAATAGTTTTGGACATAGTTCTTTGTAATGACATAAAATCCTATGTAAAAAATTTTTCGACTAACTTCAGGATTGTTTTATGATTCTAGAAGATATATATGAAGGTATATTGAGAATCCCTATGCAGTGCATGCAACCAATCATATTGAGGGATGTTTTAAGCGATAAAATGGGTGAATCACAATCATTGATTCGTACCTAAACCTAGGTAACCTATGTCTTCTTAAGGAGGGAAAATCCTAAAGTATAATACATGTGTAGATGAGAAGAGAAGGAAGAATGCTAAGTATAATCAGAGCATTTGTGGTGACTATGGAGGTTGTGATCATGTTATGAATTGTAGAATTAGTTATAGAGAATACAGGAAAGAAAAGAAATGATAGAAGAGATACATCTGATTAGGAGGATCAAGTATACATTAGGAAAGAGGAGATTTTATATCTAGTAGAGAGGTGCTAACCGAAGGATAAGGGCTGAAACATTCTAACATGTGAATCAATAAAAATCTCTTAATAGATTAGTCCTGCAAGCATTTGTAAAGACTTTAACAAGGTGCTTACTTTATTGTAAGTTGAAGTCCTCTAACCAGACACAATTCTAATAGGGTGTTGAAATGCATTAACATGGTAAGATTTAACAATCTTTGTAAGGCTTTAACAGGGCATACCTTTCATAGGGTAGATCATACTTTATGATTAAACTTATTGTAACCTTAATTGGATACACTTTACATCTGCAGTAGTGAAGATTTGTGGGTTTCATCCCCACTCTAGTTTACCTTCTCATTGGAGGCTTTCTAAGTAACAAATTTAGTATGTTATGTGTTATTTGTTTCATGCTATGGATGAACATGTTTAGTTTGCTATTTCAATTTACATGCAAATTGTGAGATGGATGTGTGGTTAAATTTTTATGGTTAAAGTTTTGAAGTGCTAATTCACAGCCACCACACACCCCCCCCTGCCCCCCACGCTCACCTTAGGAGTTTACTTTCCAATTGTTAATTCCAATAGTCTATTTTATCATCCCTTTGTCCACATTTTTGATTATTAGGCACACCTTTCATTTTCTATCAATATTCAGTATTGTAGTTTCATTTGGGGAAGGCATCATGATAGAGAGGTAGTGATTCTTCACCTTCATAAAATACTTGTCCATGATTTCTATCCATTTTACCAGGTACACACAATCTAATTCAACTGATTTATGTTTACTTTGGCTTTATTAGAGCTTTATTGATTATAGGAAATACTTAACAAAAATTATTGTTGCCTAAAAACATTAACAAATCCAACTAATTATAGTGTATAAATGTGTCACCTACCTAAAGTAGGCTTTGTAGTGCCAACAAGGGAAACTAAAACTAGACTCCAATGTGCCTTGTAGACATCTAGGTGTGTATAATTTTCCCTCTTTTGAGGTCCACCATAGAAGTTGATTTTTTCAATACATTTGTTAGATGAAGTGTTGATGAATGGTGCTCCCTTTAATACCATAAACCATAAAAGAGAACAAAGAAACAACAAAAAATGCAAGAACAAAATATGGACTTCATATTTGTGCTACAAATGTAGAATTACATAATTCAAAAGCACAATATGCTAACCCACATGGGTGGCTTCACTACCATAATCTGCAAGACAAGCTGCGAATTATCACCTAGAGATGTCCTAGACAATGTTCGGGCCTTTCTTAAATAGGCAATTTTATGCTACTCAGGAAGGTTCTAGACAATAAAACTTAATACATAGTTCTGACCAACCCTAACAATACATATAGAGTCAGTCAAATACATCTTTGACAATTATTTTAGATATTTTGAGTAGCCCAACTTTGAAAGGCCATAACTCTTGAACTATTGCTTTGATTGGCTATTATAGCCACTTTTTGAAAATGCCAGCTCTTGATCTACAAGCTCAAAATTGGATAAGCACCCTTATTTCGAGTCTTTGGACCTCATCCAGGCACTCTAAGGCCTCCAAAGGTAAGCTTGAAGATTTTTTTGTAATTTTTTCCACCAAAAATCCATAATAGTTCTTCTCTCATACTTAAGTTAGAGCAATTAGATTTTTATGTTAGGCTTATAACTCTAAAATGAACCTTCATATAGAAAATGAGAACATTCCAAGTTCATATGAAAAACTTACTAAAAATAGCAAGTTCCCATAAATAGTAACTCCCTATCTACTAGTCCTTATTAAAATAGAAAAGACTGAAAATAATTTTATTTTGGGTGATGCAAGATTTCTCATACACCCAGGATGCTCCTACATTAGACACTTGGGGAAATTTGAGAAGTGACTGTATCACGTCTCAAGTGTTTAGAGGAAAACCAAGATGGTGAACCTCCTCCCTTGCTAGCCATGATGAATCATCTACTTGCCCGACTTTCAATTCGACCAGGTATTCCTCATAAGTTCTGTTCCTTGTACTTTTGCCAACATGACTTTCTAGTATCTCCTTAATCTCCTTTATAGCCAAACTAGCTACTGGAATAATCCATTGTGCTTCTGTAATGTAATCTCCATCACCTTATTCATAATACTTTGTCAAATCTAAAATATTAAATACTATTGAAATATTCAATTTAGCAGGCAAATCCACTTCATAAGCATTTCTAAAATCATGCCTTTTCACTAACTTGCATAGTCTAAACTTCTTCATCTTCAACTTATTATATGTGCCCATTGGAAAATGCTCCTTTTTCAAATGAATCATGACTTCATCTCCAACATGAAATTATTTATACCTCCTTTTTACATCTGCCTTAGTCTTGTATTGTGTATTTATCTTTATGATGTGCTTCCTCACCTCCTCATGGATGTTCTTCAAATGTTTAACAAATTCTTCTGCTTCATCACTACTTATCTTGCCTTTATCCAATTACCAAAATTCAAAAGCATTTCTGGGACTACTCCCATATACAATCTGGAATGGTGATTTACTAGTACTCCTATTGACAAAATTATTATATGAAAATTTCTTCTATGGAAAAATCATATCCCATCCTTATGGCTTGTCTCCAACCAAACATCTCAGCAAATTTCCCAAACTCCTATTCACCACTTCTGTTTGTCCATCAGTCTATGGATGATGTGTAAGAAGTCCATATTTTCTTCTCGCATTTGCTTCTTTTTTGTTCTTTTTTTTTTTTTTCCTATTATGGTTTACAGTATTAAGGGGAGCACCCTTCATGAAATGCCATGGTTGCAAGATATGCACAAATGATTATTGGGGATAATGATTTTTAATTTTTAGGAAAATATAGATGGAGCTAATGCCAAACTAATTTGCAAAGACTTCTATTCTTATTCCATATAAAATGAGTGTTAATTTCTACTAACCTCGAGGTCTTCGCTAAATAGAGGGACATTAAAAAGATCTAGTAGCAGAGCCAAGAAATCAGTAATAACCACACAAACTTGCAATGAATTACCAAACTATCATGACAATATAGGTATGTATATATCTGTCGATTCTCCTTTTCCACAATGAAATTGCAATTCTATGAGGTTTTAATTTTCAATAATAAAAATTGCAAAATATCAGTTACCTATCACATAGGTAAGAATAAATTATTTCTAACAGAAAAAATATTTTTGGATGTCTAGGTGTGATAGAAATTTTTTTAACCTATTGTATATCATGGAAACAATAAAGCCAACATTTTTTTGATAACACTTACTAAATGTACACATTGGTTTTGTAAAATAATAATTTTGGATTTACAATTTGAAGTTGAGATTATCACCAAGTGTTTACTCAAAAATTTCAAGGAAGAAGAGGTCTTAAATACAATGCTAAGAGCAAAATCTTTGCACCTGAATAGTAGGAAAGATGGTAAAATGTGTATAAAAGAAACATGAATAAAAAATGATTTCACATTATATTAAAAAAATAGTATTACAAATAGGTTGTCATTAGATATGAGCACATTCACCTATGACTATAATATAGGTAACATTGATCGGCAAGGACTCCATTCATAGCCTATTAAACTTTGCTTTGCTCCTAAGCCCATCAATAGAGTGTTCCACTGCCTTGAAATATTATATTCATTTTACTCAATCAACTTGAATTGAAATTGAAATTAAAAATCACTTTGTAAAGTCAGACCTAAAAAATGATATTAATTAACGAATCCAGGAATCCTAATTTAGATTAAAAGAAAATGGTCATAACTCATAAACTTAAAGTGAATATTATCGATCCCTGTTGTAGCCATTACCGCTCTTCTATTTTGAGCTTCTTAATTGCAATGATCTTTGTTGAACCAAATACAAATTTTCCTCTTGATTATTGAAATTGAAGAGGGAAATATGCATTGTTGAATCATTTATTTATAAAATCTTTGAAAAGTCCATATTTAGAAGTTTAAAACATCAATGTTTTGGAAATTTTTTTATAAAATGTCATGAAAGTTATCTATCTATACTAAACAAAAGATACAATATAAATTTATTATGTTACTAAAATTTTTCTAGACAATATAATAATTTGAGGTTCTCACAATTATATTTCCATTTTAAATTAACAATTGATTTTAAAACTTTAATACAAAGTTTATACTTTAAATTGTCATTATTTTAATATAAAACATATTGTCATATGATACAACTTTTCTTTTTTGTATTGTTATTACAGTAGCGTTTATTTTATTTCTAATATAATTTTTTGTTATTCTTATTATTATATTTAAGTTATACAAAACTAAGATATTTATGTTTTACTTCCTAATTGCTTTCTCAATGACTTTCATTTAAAACATTCCTCTTTTCATAACCTTTTTTTGTTAGTACACATTATAGTTTATTAAAAATATCTTTTGTTTAGGACTTAAGGTAATTGGAGTTGTAAGAAAACTCAAAAGCCTTTTTAACAAAATATAAATACTTTTTAATTTTTAATTTATTAAGTTTTTACTGTTTTGATAATAATACTTTATTTCTATATGTTAAGAATACTTTATCTAATGTTAAATTTGATATTATCCTATGAATATTAAGATATGATCCATAATATATGTATTATTATTTTTATTTTTATATTAAGTAATTTACTATCAAATATATGAGGTCTATAATTTTTAATATTAAAAACTGTATTTATTAAATTGGAATATCACTTTACATATTCATATATGAGCTCACCAAAAAATATTTCTTATGGTAGAAAATTAGTTGAAATTCTATGAATCTTGAAAAAATATATTAAAAAAATGTTAATATATGAGTTCACCAAAAAAATATTTCTTATGGTGGACAATTAGTTAATATTTTAGTGATGTTAATTTAAAATATATTAAAAAAATGTTGGAAGAACTTTTTTGTTGAGAGGTTTGAAAAACTAGAATTTTTTTATACAATACTTTTTAAATATTGAGATTTTCATAACGAAAATTAGATGTATATCTATGTCTATAATATGTCAATGTTTTTAATTTGGTCTATTATAAATATGAAATCACAACATTTGGTTTAGTATATTGGAGTATTTCACTATTTCTCATAGCTTATGTAGAAGCCCTGTGCCCAAATGGCTACCAACACATTATAGAGGAGTTATTAAAAGCTACACAAACTGGGTGGCCAAATAATGAAACCGCAAAAGAAAATGAAAAATGAAAATGTCAACATGACCAACCTAACAACTATAAAACAACTGAAATAGAATTGAGACTGACCTATGGAAAATTATTTTTTATTAGGTTTGTGTTACAATTTTTTTGTTTTGTGATTTTTTGGTGTGTGCTACTTGCTAAAGCATGTGGGAATTTTAATAAAGCTTTCTCTTTAACTAATGCATATAATATATCCAAGAAGTCCACCTTGTATACAAAAAATATATGAAAATAGAAAAAGAAATAGAGAGTATTATGCCTATAATAAAGATGTAATAGCTACCCGTAGACACTGTAAAATATTATAGAGAGTTTCACCCACCTCTAAACAAATACAATCAGAGAGTACTGTAGAAGTAGCGACTAAGAAAGACCTTTGAAACAGTTAGAGTTTCATTGATTACCACCTTTTGTACTACAAATACATGAAATTAGAAAAATAATTAGAGAATATTATGCATGTAACAAAGACATGATCATTGCTCATAGAAAAGCTAAAAGATTATAGAGAGTTACAACCACCTTTGAACAAATATAGTCAAACACTATTGTAGAAGAAGCTAGAGAGAAATACCTTCAATGATTAGCATTCCATCAATTACAGAGACAACAAGCTCCACTACATAAACAGTGTACTTACCACCCAAAAAATGCACTCCATGAACTCGAACGACAATAGAGTAGAAAGAGAAATCAAGAATACTATGACAAAGATAAAGATCAAATAGCTGCGTAGAGATTTTGTAATAGACTAGGAAAAACCTTCAATCCCTTGCAAAAAATAGAAGCACAGAGTATTGAGCACATAAGCACATAACAAATAGTTCCAACATTACAAGAGAAACTGCATGAAGTTCGACAAAATCCATTGCAGGATGAAATGAATAAACATGCAAGGATTAGACAACGAAATGACTATATAATGGTACACAAATGACTATATAAGGATTACCCCTTGGATGATCCATGCTTTCTCAACACACATGACATATTATCTCAAGAGATTGTTCATGACTATGAAGAATTAATTAATCATATTCAAAGACACACAAAATGTAAACAAGGTACATGCATAAGAAAAAAGAGTACAAAACAAAGAAAAATGTATATCTACTTTATCATGTGATGAGGATGGAAAAAACATATGAACTTGCAAGAAATGATCATAGACTTAATATTGACAATCAAGAAATATCAATAATTTGGAGAGAAAACATTGACTACCAACAAGCTATCTCATAGGTGCTTGTTCTCAAATACATTGCTAAACATGCATCCAAGGCTGAAAAATAATTTGAGACATATTTTGACATGTTAAAAAGAATATCTTTAGCCCAACAACCTGAAAAAATAGCTCTTATAGCATACAATAAATTTATGACAAAAATTGTAGCCGAACATGACATAGGTGCACAAAAAACATGTCACATGCTTTAAAAATTGCCTCTTATTGTGTGCAGTAATCCTTTTACATCCTTGAATGTTGGTAAAATGATGTTCTAGTGGATAATAGACATGTTATATAGAAAAAAAATACAATCCACATACTTATAGGCACACAATCACTGAACTCCAAAGCTTGAGATGCTAACACTTTTTGAATCTACACGATTGCACACTTATTCTGCAAATCATAGAAATGATAGGTGGAAAGAATGAAATGCGCAAGACATTGTAAATGTTTACCCAAAGTTCAATAGTATTCCACATGTTGAGATAGACCAATTTGAAATATTCTGTTGGAGTGAGCTACTCTTACACAAACATTTTTGTATCCTAGAAAATGACAATGAGTTGACAAAAGAGAGAATTATTACAAATTGGACAAACATGAGTGCAAATAGATATCATGTTTTGAATGTCAATCACATGTTAGAATCTAAGAAAAAGAAGAAGAAGAAGAATAAGAAGAAAAAGAAGAAGTAGAAGAGGAGCAAGAAATGATGTCGATGAATGAGTGGTAGATGTTGTCATAAATGGGAACTTTACATGGTATTACCCTCAATGAACTTGATATGCTTGGAAAGCATGATTTTGGTAACAATAACAAATGGGATCAAATTTTCATTCCCCAAGATCTGCATGAAATTGTAACAAAGTTCATAAATATAAAAAAATAACATTGCACAATGTTATAATATCCTACCACATTACCATATACTTAGCTATCCATTGTCAATAAGTCAACAGACAACACTTGCAATAATTATGGAACACAACGAATGTCAACCTCACAAACCTCTTTATATCATTCTTCAAGGAAAAATTGGCACAGGAAAATCATACTTGATTCACTGCATAAGAAATGCATTGAACAATAATGGTCAACCACAGAAAGGATAACTACTGGTATTGGCTCCTACAAGTGTTGCTGCATTCAATATATATGCATCTACTATATATACAATGCTTAAGATACCTATTAAACAAATGCACCATTACAAGGGAAAGCATTAACTACATTGCAAGAGGAATTAAAATAAATAAGGTAGTTATTCTTATTAATCAACTAATATTTATTGGCCCGAAGCTACTACTAAAAATAGGTAGTAGACTAAGACAAGAATTTTGTGAAAATCAACATCTCTTCTTTGGTGGCCTTTCCATCCTATTCGATGACCTCGCCCAACTACCCTTTGTGCTATACACATCACGTTCTACTACAAGAACATTGTGGAAGCAATTCAAAAAAATCATCAGATTGGATAAAATATTTCACCAACAAGGCGATAACATAGAGCAAACACAATTTTAGTAACTTCTACAGAACTTACAAAATGCAAAATTGACAAAAAAGGACTTGGAGCTCCTACTCACACACACAAACCAAAAATTTCATAATATGAAAAGGATGAATTTGACAAATCAATACACCTATTTTCTATAAATGATCTTGTAAAACTACACAATAAAAATATGTTGAGACTATTGAATTGTCCAATTGCAATAAGTATAGCAATAAGGACGACATACAACATGGAATATGCAATTGTTGAAGGAAACTTGAAAAGGAAATACCATTTTCCAAAGGAAAACATATCATGCTCACAAAAACATATGGACACATGGAGGGCTTGTAAATGGACCATTGGGTGAAATAATTGAGTTTGTTTATAGTGATGGTTCCAAACACCCATAACTTCCAGTATACATTGCAACAAGGATTAATAATTACAATGGTCCTCCATGGGATAAAAATGATCCAAAATTAGTACCAATAATTTTGTGGAAATGATAGAGATTGGTTTCATGGCCTTAGTCACCACTCTGTACCATTCTCTTTTAGGATTGTGATTAATCGAGAGCTTTGTTGGAGATGAAAACTAGTGGTTTACCAAGAGCTCTAGGAAACGAAATGTATGTTATTTCATATAGGATAGGGAAAAAAAATGAGCAAAGGAAAATGTGTTAAAAGAACTCACAATTTAGACATGGAGTAGTAGATATGAAAGCTACCAAAAATCCCAATAAAGAAGAAGTTCTTAGGACCTATTTGTTTGCTAGAATAGAAATAGAAAATTTGGAATATGTTGTATATTTTCTATTTGGTTCGTCAATATGAATGTGTATTTTCATTTTGACTCTAAAATGAGCTTATACCCATTCTAAAAAATAACTGTTATTGGAATAACCATTCTCATTCCCAATATTACATTCCTATTCTCCATTCCTATGCCTGCAACCAAACGGTCCCTTAGAGGATAACGATATCCCCTAGAGAAGATGCCTTGATTCTCCAACTATGACGCCCAAATTTGTGACATTTTCTACACTTTATAAGACAAAAGAACATCTTAGAAAATAAGTTGTTTGGAGACAAGCAATGGTAAAAATTCCCTGTAAATCATAATTAACTTGAAGAAAAATTATGATTTTATCATCTGCATATGTTTTAGCTCAATATTCCATCCAGTAGTTCAATATCCACTTGTTAGAGTCCAATGTCCACGAATGCCTCTAAAAGGTTTTGAGAAAAATTTGGGCCTCTCTTGCCCTCCAAATTAGGTATGAAATCCTCAATTGTAGTCTCATTATTTGCATTAGTGATGAAGGTCATAAACAAAAATGACCAAATATTTGGCATTGCATATGATGCCTTGGATATTCAATGGACCCCTAATGGACCTAGATAATGCTTGCCAATAAGATTATGTTTTAGCCTCAAACATATAGAGGATCTGCATCTTCTAAAAAGAAAGGAAGTGTAAAGAAAAATTATAAAAACTTTGCTAATGAGGTAGGTGTTGATGTGGGGTAAAGAGAATTTTCTATTTCACTAAATCTTATTACAAATATGATATGTAGTACCAGAATCAAAACCTAGTGAAAAAGGGGTGGAATTAGGGTAATAATAAGAGCTTCTAATAGAGTACTCTAAGAACTATATATGTTATTACGTCCCATGGTCCCAAAACTATAATAGGATAGATGTTTAAAAATCTCTAGATTTCAATGCATGGAGTGAGAAACATTACCAACCAGCTAGTTTCGAGACATCTAGGTGGTCTTCTTCAGATGCTCCATTTATTTCCTGATGAAGCTTTTTTCAATTTTTTTTATCTCTACAAGTGACAATAGGGTCATGGAAATGATATGAACATTATAGGTGTGCATATAGAATGGCCACCAAATCAAGAAATATTAACACATTCCTAATTAATACAGAAGGATTTGAATATAGTAAATCCCCATCAAAAAGCTTAAATCAAATAACAACACACTGGCCTAAGTTGTAATATTAAAAAAATTTCATCATATTTAAATTTAATAAATCTTATGATAAATATCATTGAGAGAATATTATTCAATTAGAAAAAATAAGAATCAATGATCATTTAAATATTAAAAAAAGATAAATTACACAAAGTCTCATAACCAAACTCCATTTTTTCTAATCTTAATTGTTCAAATTTTATCGATAATTAATTTCAAGAATATGCCATCAATTTTATTTTATTGATTTTAAATTAAAATTGAGTTAACAATATTAATTTTTCATATATTAAATCATATAATTTATTATTCATGAATATACTACTTAATTTAATAAAAAATCTTATAATAATATTAACTAAATTTCATTCATTTTTTTAATAAAATAAAAGTTTAAAATAACTGGTAGCTCACAATAACTAAGTAAATCTTTTAATAACTAAGAATGATAAGATGAGAGAGTCCTAAAAGGATGAAGAAATTCTTTCCCTCAAGAAATATATATTATGAAATTTTAAAAAGTTCCATTTACAATAACCATTTAAAGGAAAGTCTAATGCAAAATTTTAAATCTTAAATATGTCCAAAAAATTCTTACAATCTCACAATTTTACTTGTATAAGAAACAAATATGTATGTATATATATATATGTGTGTGTGTGTGTGTGTGTGTGTGTGTATGTATGTAAATAAATATATGTATGTATATATATATATGTATATATGTATGTATTTATGTATGTATGTATGTATGTATGGATATATATATGTATATATGTACATACATATATGTATGTACATACATATATACATATGTATGTACATACATATATACATATGTATGTACATATATATATACATGCATACATACATACATACATACATACATGTATGTTGTAATGCCCCACCAAGGGATCCAAAGAATTAACATAGAATTTCACTAAGTTTAGTAACATTTTTTTTTCATGATAGTAAACATCACATATAACTTATGCACAATAACGTAAGTAATAGCATTGTCCATCTGAAAGTAAACATTAAATAAATAACAAATTACATTCTTTAAGATCCCTTAACGTTGAATTATATACATGAATCCATCTAGTACATCATCCACATGAAATAATTATGATAAGTTCAATGATACACACTACATTTCAAATGTTCATTCATCGGCTGTACATGTCACAGGGTATGACAAGCCCAAAGAATATACATACATAGAATAAGGTACATCATCCTATTCTAGTCCATAATGAATCAAAGTAGAGATACAACATCATAGAGAACATATACATCCATCATAAAGATCAAACATAATAAACTAAGTGCACGGTTCCTCCCAACTGTCAATAGCATCATTAGACCATCGTGGATCCTAGCCATCCCTCCATGCATAACATTCCAAATCACCGAAGAGATCATCGGTATTACATAGTAGGAATGTCACTCTTAATAAATACAACATCATATGTAGAAGTAATCTAATATGCAAATAAAAGCATAAGATAACATCATCTAACATATGCTAATAATCAATGAAAAAGGATACATATCCACCATCATGAAGGATGCATTAGCCACGATGTCTCAATAAGTCTCAAAATGATAAGAGTGGAAAATACACTACCTCCCGACCGCGTGGTACCTAAGTGGTCCACTCCCACCATGCTAAGGAGATAATCTCGAGTCCCAAACAGGCTATCAAAACCACATAGCACAAATCTCCATAAGTCCAAGAATCCTAAAAGTATACTAACTCAAAGGATCCAAACACAAAATCTGACATCTAATCCTAGAGGCACACAATGACATGTAGGAACCTACTATGCAAGCGGGAAAGTATCATCACAATTATCACATACAAGTTACCCTGGCAGTTAGCTAAACTCCACGAGTCCATACTAATTTCATGCGGCCACTAGTATCCTCTCATACTGACGAGGCATACTATAGAATGCAAGGTCGCAACCATGCATCCCACTACTCCCATCCTAGCTTGTACAAGCGCTCAAGGCATTGGTGAGAACAAAACACTTATCTTTTTAGGTTCATTCAGTTATATTAGGTGTCAATGTTATCACTTATTAATCCAACTTACAATGAGTTACCCTTGCAACCTCTTAGGGCCCGGCCCCCATTGCAAGCCACTTCTCATCACTACGTGCAGATATCCTACCCTAATGCTCATGGACTCATAAATCTCAAAATTACAAAAGATATTCCAAAAAATCAATAAATATGCATAAAAGCATCAAATCTCCATGAGCAAACATCCATAGAAAATCATGAACACAACAGCTCTCTATTGGCAACTGAAGTATCACTGGTAATCAAATATCCAATGGTTCTCAATAACCAAAATATATATCTCAATCATACTAATCGAAGACTCCAAAAATGGTTGAGTGAAACATGTCACATCATGACATCATCAAAATAAATCCACATTACAGTCCCATCATGGCGACTAGAAAAATAACCAAGGATAACTGATCGATGACCAAAATAATGGTTAAGTCAAGTGTCTCATACATAAGAATTTCAACTATAACAATCAGTAATCAAAACCAATACATAGAGCAATCCATCACATAACCATGGTTGAGTTTATAAAGATCGAGATTAAAACATCATCATGTCACCACAATCACATAACCCCCAGGCCTTTGGTAGATGTCCTATACTAGTCAACATTAGTCAACCCAAAACCCAAAACAATAGTATAAAGAATACACAATGTAAACACATGTTTTGATTGTACAACTTGAATTCAAATGTAGAGATCTCAGTTTAAGTTTCCAAATCTGAAGAATGAATGGAGGAACACATATATTATTTTTGGATAAATAAAAATTTTCCTTATTAGAACTAAAAATCCATTTTCCAAATTATAACATTTGTTTGATACATTCCCCACTCAACTATCAATTCCTTATTTAATAATTTAAAACATTTAAATTATTAAATAGTTGAAAATTATTAAAGAGTCATCTTTATGAAAATAACCTTCAATATAAGTCATTATCAAATAATAACTTAAATAACATATTTACACACACACACACACACACACACACACACACACAGATATATATACATTTAAATATATATATACATACATACATATGTAAATACATTTTCATAAAATTGAATTAACAATTTTCTATTGACTTCATATTACATAGCAATGAGAAATCGACTGTATACAAACGTTTGTAACATAAACGTTACTTTTTTTTTTTTGCATAAAACAAACATCAATTAAACCCCCCCCCCCCCCCCCCTCATGCTGTGGTACGTAGTACCTGCAGTTGCAAACACTGCACTGACAGCAGGTACGTAATACCCCTGTCACCGCAGACCTGCAGCGACAGGCCTCTACCATCCGTCGGCGTGGGAAACGAAACATGCCCACGGCATATGATATATACTATACTTTGTTTCATGCGATATAAATTGTGATGCGAATTTATAAATTCTTCCACTGCAATTTTATTAATCGCTTAATTCGGTGCAATATATATAAATATACATAGGTATATATATATATATATATATATATATATATATTCAGATTTTATAATATATCCATAATAAATGTATACATATGCATATATATAAATATATATTTATATATATGTATATGGATGCATATCTGAACATATAACCATTTTTTTTTTGTTTTTCCACAAAGATTATATCTACAATTAAGAGTAAGATATTTGCATTATATAATGCATATAAATATGAAACTTCTCAAAAGACATATGGAAGAGACGAAGAAGATAGGGAATGCGTGATGCAAAAATAGCATAAGTAAAATCACAAGAATCTACTTGAATTCTGATGCTAAATCGCTCTTCTTCAGAAAATCCACAGAGCAAGCTCCTCCTTTCTTCAGAATTCTCGAGTCCTCCAATGCCGAATTGCTCTACCAACGCTATGTCTAAGCTTCTATGAATGCCTCAATATAAAGAGCTTTCAGGAAACATCTAGAATGCTTCTAGAAATCGCTGGAAGGTGTCAACAACTAAGCGTGGGTCTTTTCCAACCTTCAAGATGAGCCTTAGGGTTGTAGACACCATGTGCTTAATTGATGCACAAACCCCCGTGTTGTTGACACATGAGAAATAGAGAAGTCTGTTAACTCCCATGCAACCTTATAACTCCAATCCACTTTTTATATAATTTCTATCTAAATATTTATAACTTTCATCTTAACTTTTATAACTTTTATTATTATTATTTATTTATTACTTTATTATTATTTTATTATTATTAATTTTAATTTCTAATTTTCTTTTATTTAATTCATTTTTCCTCAATCAATTTCCATTTAATTAATTATAATCAAAATATCAAATAACATGATATTTTATATTAATTTTCTCAAATAATTAATTTATTAATTAAATCCATTTATTAAGACTTAATTAATAGAAAATTCACCATAGACCTCCAAGATAAAATATGAAAACCCATCATAGAGCAAATCACTCAAAATCAGTCTAAAGGGTAAAAAACCATGAATTATGTCATCTGACACATTCGGTGGGTAAAATATCCAAATACTTGTCCTACCTCATTAGGACAATTGGTTAAAGGTTTGGGATTTGGACTTGAAATTTTATCTCTCTTCTCTTATCATTGAGATAGTATAATAGGGTACACTCATCCTGGCAATTCAGGGAAGTTGATACCCGGTATCTGCAACCTGCAGAAAAACCATGCATGTACATACAATATATATATAATGCTAAGCTAAACAAACAATGGCAGAAAGTGGTGCATCGTGTAGATCTCGACTGAGCAGGTGACTACGACTCCCTTCATTAACCACATAAAAAATGCCATACAATAAGAAAACATGCACACCATACACATGCAAGTATGGGGTAAGTATCCATAATAAAACACATAAGATAATAAACCATCCATCTAATCACTAATAATAACTGAAAATAGTATAATGATCATCATGTATGCATGAAATGTAAAATCTAAATGATCTCATCATATAACCACTGAATCCATAACATAATGTCTGATAGTGTCAAAACAATACCACTAATCCATTAACATAAAACTAGTCTATCATAGTCTGAAGATAATAACAATGTCTAGAAAAGATGTGAACGAGGGTAGGCACTACATCCACCCCCACTTGGGTTAGGCTTACTCCTGGAAGCCCAGAAACAAGTAGGGATATAACTCCCTCAATCTAGCTGCATCCTCCCAAGTAGCATAAGAATCATCAATAGGGTCCCATTGGACCCTTACCTACTCGATGGTTTGACCCTTAAGGGTCAACTCTCGCTACTCCAGAATACGAACCGGCTCCAAAGCCAGTTGTCGGTCCTCTACCTACAACGCATTCCAATCAAGAACATGTAAAATATTAGGAATATACTGCCGAAGCACTGAAACATGGAAAACATCATGAATGCGAGCTAGGTTGGGCGGTAGAGAAAGATGGTAAGAAATCAGGCCAATCCTCTCTAGAATCTCAAATGGTCCCATAAAGTGATGTGCTAGCTTAGAACCCTTTCCATATCGAATCAAACTCTTTTGCGATCGCACTCTCAAGAAAACCTTATCACCCACAACAAATTTCTTATCAGTCCTATGAGCATCGACATACTTCTTCTGCCTCTCCTGTGTTATAGTCAAATGCTCACAGATACACACTACCTGTTGCTCCATATCATGAAGCATCTCAGGACCCAACAGGATGCAATCCTCAAGACTATCCCAACTCAATGGTGTATGACAAGGACGTCCATATAATGCCTGAAATGGTGCCATACCAATAGAACTATGATACCCATTGTTGTAAGAAAACTCCACTAGATAGAGATAATCCTCCCAATGTGTATGCCTATCCATCACATACATCCATAACATATCCTCCAAAACCTGATTCACCCTCTCTGTCTGACCATCAGTCTCTAGATGATATGCCGAACTGAATTTTAACTGAGCTCCAAACTCATGCTGCAACGATGTCTAGAATGCAGATGTGAATATAGGATCCCTGTCAGAAATGATCTTTCTAGGAATACCATGTAATCTCACAATATCACACATAAAAACATTAGCTACAAAAGCTGCTATGTAGGAAGACCTAATTAGTGAAAAATGTGCCACCTTAGTCAATCGATCAATAGTGACCATGATAGCATCATGACGTCAAACTGTCATAGGTAATCCCATAATGAAATCTATGGAGATGATATCCCACTTCCAAGAAGGAATGAGATTAGGCTGCAAAAGTCCAGTCGGGTGTTGATGTTTTGCCTTAACTCTCTGACACTCAAGGCACCTAGCCACAAAATCAGCAATATCTCGCTTCATCCTAGACCAAAAGAACAAATGTCTCAAATCAGCATGCATCTTCTTGACACATGGATGTGCTGAGTAAGGTGTACGATGGGCTTCTAATAGTATCAAGGTGTGAAGCTCATCCGAAAATGGCACATAAATCCTCCCCAACTATCTCAAAAGCCCATCTGACTCTCGAACGTAACCTACAAACTTACCTTCCAAAGATCTTCCTGAATCAATCTCTTTGCACACTTCCTGATACCAAGAATCCGTAGGAAGTGCCTAAAGAATTTGACTCCTCAAATCCACACTAAGAGTCACCGATGATAACACATGTCTCCTACGACTCAAAGCATCTACCACCAGATTCTCCTTACCCTGAATGTACTTAACCTCAAAATCATACTCGTATAGAAACTCCATCCATTGCCTCTGGCAAGCATTCAAATTAGGCTGAGAAAAAATGTACTGAAGACTACGATGATCACTATGTAGCTCAAATCTATTCCCCAAGAAGAAATTTCTCCACCTTGTCAAGGCATGAACTCAAGATCATGTGTAGGGTAATTTAACTCATGATCCTTGAGCTTGCGTGATTCATACACAATCACCTGTCCATTCTACATCAATACTGCCCCAATCCCTTCAAGAGAAGCATCTATACATACCATGAAATCACCTTTTGGATCCGGTACAACCAATATCAGTGCACTAGTCAAAAGCTTCCTCGCATTTCTCTATCCATAGAAACTTCTTTCCTTTCCTTTGAAGAGAAGTGATAGGATGTGCTATCCTAGAGAAGTTCTAGACAAATTTGCAATAATAACCAGCAAAACCCATGAAACTATGAATCTCTAACACATTAGTTAGTGTCGGCCAATCTATTATCGCCTAAATCTTTGAAGGATCTACTAAAATACCATCACCTAAAATAACATGCCCTAAATACCGAATCTCCGTTTTGAAGAATTCACACTTAGTTGCATTAGCATAAAGCTGGTTGTCCCTAAAACACTGCAATACCAACTGCAGGTGTTCCTCATGCTCCTTCTGAGTCTTAGAATATATCAATATGTCATCAAGAAATGCAAGTACAAACCTATCCAGATAATATCGGAACACACCATTCATCAAACTCATAAAAACCGATGGAGCATTAGTCGATCCAAAAGGTACCACTGTGAACTCATAATGCCCATAACAAGTTTGAAAAGAAGTCTTGTGAATATTTGCTTCCTTAATGCAAAGCTGGTGGTATCTTGACTCAAGGTCAATCTTGGAGAATACTGTCACTCCCTTGATCTAATCGAATAAGTCATCAATCTTAGGTAAAGGATACCTATTCTTAATAGTCACCTTATTCAACTGTCTATAGTCAATACAAGGTGCAAAGAACTGTCTTTCTTCTTCACAAAGAGCACTGGAGCTCCCCATGGTGATACACTTGGTTGAATGCTCCCTTTGGCCAGAATTTTTTCTAGCTGAAGAAGTAGCTCACCCAATTCCCACATAGTCATGCAATAAGGAGCTTTAGAAATAGGCTCTTCTCTAGGAATTAGATCAATACTAAAATCAATGTTCGTCTTTGGAGGCATGCCTGGAATCTCACTTGGAAAAACATCCGCGTACTCCTACAAAATTGGGTGATCCAAAGTCTTCCTCATGGGATCTTCTTCATCAAGATCATTTACTATAATAGAAAATATCTGGCATCCCTTACGAAAACTTTGCTTAAATTTCATAGCAGAAATCATCTGTAGAGATATAGGCCTCGGTATCCCAACTATTTGCACATCATTCCCTTGGTCATCTTGGCACATAATAATCTTCTTCCTGCAATCTATATTGGCTCTATGAGATCCAAGCCAGTCCATGCCTAGAACCACATCATAGGAACCAAGGGGTATGACTCGAAGATCCACTGCCGTATTGAAGCTTCCTAAACTAAGCCCACACTTATGAACTACAGAATCTGTGGAAACCTTAATGCCTGAGGCTAGTTCCACGTGCCAACTAGGATCTTGCTTCACCACATATAGCTTACACTTAGAAACTATAGATGGTGAAATAAATGAATCTGTAGCTCCTGAATCAAATAATAATAAAAGAGATATACCTCTAATAGCACCTGTGGTCTCAACCACTGTTCCCTGATGATCTGCCCGATGTTGATCAACTCCTGCAAAGACTCTATGATCTCTAGCTACATCACCAACTGTAGGCTCTGAAATAGTAGGTCTAGGTCCTAAAAATTGAGGTGCTCACTAAGGACACTAAGCTGCATAATGTCCAGTCTGACCACATGAAAAACATTTTGTATTTTTGCTAGAACCTCTTCCCATAGGTGGTACATTTGATTGCTGACGACTGTTCCTCCTTACAAAAGACTAGCTACTCTGAGTTGGCTGATTGGTCTGATTCTGTCTATTGCTGATACTGTTTCCCCTTAGAGAAAGAGAACTTCTTGTTACCACCTAAATTATAGTTTCTTTTAGATCCTGATGCCGCTGGCACTCCTACTAAACCACCTTGACCAAGGTTGACACTTTTTTCAACAAGGATAGCGCAATGCACCGCATCCTTGAGGGTTTCTGGTTCAAATACCTTAACTCCCCCAATAATATGTTTATTCAAACCCCTAATAAAATGTTGTGTCAACTGAGCTAAATTTTCACTGAATCCTGAAAATGGCATAAGCTCATAAAACTTACGCTCATACTCGATCACTGACAAAGTGTACTGTTTGAGATTATGAAATTCATCAGCCCTTTGTTTTTTCCATTCCTCTGGTAGGAATCGTTGAGGGAAACTCTCTAGGAATAATTCCCATGTGACACTACTCATATCGATTCCCAACTTCTTCTCCTCTATCATCCACCAAGTGGCCCCAAAATTCTCTAGATTAGTGATCGCAAACCTTGCCTTAACATTGTTGTTGAACTCCTGCATGGCAAAAATCCTATCAAGAGAAATAAGCCATTGCTGGGCCACATGACCAAAACCTTGCCCATTAAAAGGCTTAACCTTGGATCTTGAAAGATCCTTCATCTGAGTGGACATAATGGACCTCTGACGATACTTCTGAGGACTTCTAGATCTAGGTCTATGCTCTTTTTTCTGTCTGATGCACTTTAGGCTGTTCTTGAACAGGAGGTAGATGTTCTAGAATAGTGTGCATCATCTGCCTCAAACTGACCTCTTCAAACTCAGCTTGGTTCTCTTTATGGTTCTCTTCCTGCTACCTACTAGAGTGCTCTTCCCTGCTCTCTACATGAGCTGATCCCTCATGGGCAGACTCATGGACACTGATAGTTCTGCCATGACCACAGCCTCTACCATGGCCTCTAATAGAAGACCTAGTCCCAGATACCATCCTACAATAGTACAAGGCACTAAGTTCAGTTCTATGTCTAAGTTTAGGGAAAATTTCCAGTTTTGAAACTAAGTGTTGAAGTATGAAAAATATTCAAGTAACAGTTTGAGTCCTGTTTTCATTTCACCTAGATCAAGTTTGGAAAGTTACACTTAATAGTTCAAAGTTCAAAGTTCTAGTTGTTCCAAAATACCCAGAGCTCCCAATGTAGAAACTCGGGCTCTGATACCAAATGTAATGCCCTCCCAAGGGATCCAAAGAATTAACTTAGAATTTCACTAAGTTTAGTAACATTTTTTTTTCATGATAGTAAACATCACATATAACTTATGCACAATAACAGAAGCAATAGCATTGTCCATCTAAAAGTAAACATAACATAAATAATGGATTACATTCTTTAAGATCCCTTAACGTTGAATTACATACATGAATCCATCTAGTACATCATCCACATGAAATAATAATAATAAGTCCAATGATACACATTACATTTCAAATGCTCATTCATCCACTGTACATGTTGCAGGGTATGAAAAGCTCAAAGAATATACATACATAGAATAAGGTACATCATCCTATTCTAGTCCATAATACATCAAAGTAGAGATACAACATCATAGAGAACATATACATCCATCACAAAGATCAAACATAATAAACTAAGTGCATAGTTCCTCCCAACCATCAATAGCATCATTAGACCATCGTGGATCCTAGCCATCCCTAAGTGCGTAACATTCCAAATAATCAAAGAGATCATCGGTATTACATAGTAGGAATGTCACTCTTAATAAACACAACATCATATGTAGAAGTAATCTAATACGCAAATAAAAGCATAAGATAACATCATCTAACATATGCTAATCATCAATGAAAAAGGATACATATCCACCATCATGAAGGACGCATCAGCTACGATGTCTCAATAAGTCTCAAAATGATAAGAGTTGAAAATACACTACCTCTCAACTATGTTTTACCTAAGTGGTCCACTCCCACCATGCTAAGGAGATAATCTCAAGTCCCAAACAGGATATCAAAACCACATAGCACAAATCTCCATAAGTCCAGGAATCCTAAAAGTATACTAACTCAAAGGTTCCAAACACAAGATTTGACATCTAATCCCAGAGGCACACAATGACATGTAGGAACCTACTATGCAAGTGGGAAAGTGTCATTGCAATTGTCACGTAAAAGTTACCCTGGCAGTTAGCTAAACTCCATGGGTCCATACTGATTTCATGTGGCCACTAGTATCCTCTCATACTAACAAGGCATACTACAGAATACAAGGTCACAACCATGCGTCTCACTACTCCCATCCTAGCCTGTACAAGCGCTCAAGGCATGGGCAAGAACAAAACACTTATCTTTTTAGGTTCATTTAGTTAGTATTAGGTGTGAATGTTATCACTTATTAATCCAACTTACAATGAGTTACCCTGGCAGCCTCTTAGGGCCCCAGCCCCCACTGCAAGCCACTTCCTGTCACTACATGTAGATATCCTACCCTAATGCTCATGGGCTCATAAATCTCAAAATTACAAAATATAATCCATAAAATCATCAAATATGCATAAAAGCATCAAATCTCCATGAGCAAACATCCATAGAAAATCATGAACACAACAGCTCTCTATTGGCAACTGAATTATCACTGATAATCAAATATCCAATGATTCTCAATAACCAAAGTATATATCTCAATCATACTGATCGAAGACTCCAAAAATGGTTGAGTCAAACATGTCACATCATGACATCATCAAAATAAATCCACATTACAGTCCCATCATGGCAACTAGAAAAATAACCAAGGATAACATATCGATGACCAAAATAATGGTTAAGTCAAGTGTCTCATACATAAGAATCTCAACTATAACAATCAATAATCACAACCAATACATAGAGCATTCCATCACATAACCATGGTTGGGTATATAAAGATCGAGATTAAAACATCATCATGTCACCACAATCACATAACCCCCAAGCCTCTGGTAGACATCCTATACTGGTCAACACTAGTCAACCCAAAACCCAAAACAATAGCGTAAAGAATACATAATGTAAACACATGTTTTGGTTTTACAACTTGAATTTAAATGTAGAGATCTCAGTTTAAGTTTCCAAATCTAAAGAATGAATGGAGGAAGACATATATTATTTTTGGATAAATAAAAGTTTTCCTTATTAGAAATATCAATCCATTTTCCAAATTATAACATTTGTTTGATACATTCCCCACTCACCTATCAATTCCTTATTTAATAATTTAAAAAATTTAAATTATTAAATAGTTGAAAATTATTAAAGAGTCATCTTTATTAAAATAACCTTCAATATAAGTCATTATCGAATAATAACTTAAATAACATTTTTACATATTACATATATACATATACATATATATATATATATATATATATATATATATATATATACATTTAAATATTTATATACATACATACATATGTAAATACGTTTTCATAAAATCGAATTAACAATTTTGGATTGACTTCATATTACATAGTAATGAGAAATCGACTATATACAAACGTTTCTAACATAAACGTTACTTTTTTTTTTTGGCATAACACAAACATCAATTAAAAACCCCCCCCAACTCATGTTGTGGTACGCAGTACATGTGGTCGCAGGCACTGCACCGACAGCAGGTACGTAGTACCCCTATTGTCGCAGACCTACGATGGCAGGCCTCTACCATCCGCCGATGCAGGAAATGAAACATGCCCATTGCATATGATATATACTATACTTTGTTTCATGCGATATAAATCGCGATGCAAATTAATAAGTTCTCCCACTGCGATTTTATTAATTGCTCAATTCGGTGCAATATATATAAATATACATAGGTATATATATATATCAGTATTTATATATATATATATATACATATATATATATGTATATATATATGTATGTATGTATATATATATATATTCATATTTTATAATAGATCCATAATAAATGTATAGATATGCATATATATAAATATATATTTATATATATGTATATGGATGCATATCTGAACATATAACCATTTTCTTTTGTTTTTCCACAAAGATTATATCTACAATTAAGAGTAAGATATTTGCATTATAGAATGCATATAAATATGAAACTTCTCAGAAGACATATGGAAGACACGAAGAAGACAGGGAATGCATGATGCAAAAATAGCATAAGTGAAATCACAAGAATCTACCCGGATTCTGATGCTAAATCACTCTTCTTCAGAAAATCTACAGAGCAAGCTCCTCCCTTCTTTAGAATTCCTGAGCCCTCCAATGCCCAATTGCTTTCCCAATGCTATGTCTAAGCTTCTATGAATGCCTCAATATAAAGAGCTTTTAAGAAACATCTAGAATGCTTCTAGAAACAGCTGGAAGGTGTCACCAACTAAGCATGGGTCTTTTCCAACCTTCAAGATGAGCCTTAGGGATGTAGACACCATGTGCTTAATTGATGCACAAACCCCTGTGTTGTTGACACATGAGAAATAGAGAAGTGCGTTAACTCCCATGCAAGCTTATAACTCCAATCCACTTTTTATATAATTTCTATCTAAATATTTATAACTTTTATAACTTTTATTATTATTATTATTTATTTATTACTTTATTAATATTTTTTTATTATTATTAATTTTAATTTCTAATTTTCTTTTATTTAACTCATTTTTCCTCATTCAATTTCCATTTAATTAATTATAATCGAATTATAAAAAAACATGATATTTTATATTAATTTTCTCAAATAATTAATTTATTAGTTAAATTCATTTATTAAGACTTAATTAATAGAAAATTCACCATAGACCTCCAAGATAAAATATGAAAACTCATCATAGAGCAAATCACTCAAAATCAGTCTAAAGGGTTAAAAACCACGAATCATATCATCCGACACATTTGGTGGGTAAAATATCCAGATTCTCTTCCTACCTCAGTAGGACAATTGGTTGAAGGTTTGGGATTTGGACTTGAGAATTTATCTCTATTCTCTTATCATTGAGATAGTATAATAGGGTACGCTCATCTTGGCAATTCAGAGAAGTCGATACCCGGTACCTGCAACCTGGAGAAAAACTATGCATGTACATACAATATATATATAATGCTAAGCTAAACAGACAATGGAAGAAAGTGGTGCATCGTGTAGATCCCAACTAAGTAGGTGACTACGAATCCCTTCCTTAACGACATCAGAAATGCCATACAATAAGAAAACACGCACACCATACACATGCAAGTATGGGGTAAGTATCCATAATAAAACACATAAGATAATAAGCCATCCATCTAATCATCAATAATAACTGAAAATAGTATAATGATCATCATGTATGCATGAAATGTAAAATCTAAATGATCTCATCATATAACCACTGAATCCATAACATAATGTCTGATAGTGTCAAAACAATACCACTAATCCATTAATATAAAACTAGTCTATCATAGTCTGAAGATAATAACAATGTCCAGAAAAGATGTGAAGGAGGGTAGGCACTACATATGTATATATATATACACACACATATATATGTATGTATATATATACATATATGTATATATATATACATGTATATATATACATATATGTATGTATCTATATATATGTATATATATACATACATATATATATATTATGTATGTATGTATATATATATATATATATACATATATATATATATATATATATATATATATACATATACATATATATATATATATATATATATATATATATATATACATATACATATATATATATATATATACATATACATATATATATATATATATATATATGTATGTATATATATATATATATATGTGTATGTATGTATACATACATACATACATATATGTATGTATATGTATATATGTATGTATATGTATATATATATATATACATATACATACATATATACATATACATACATATATGTATGTATGTATGTATACATACATACATATATATATTTACAGATATATATATATATATATATATATATATATATATATATATATATATATATATATATATATATATAAGTAATTCGATTTAAATGGTCACTAGGGAAAGAATCGGGAAAGAAAACCCCAATTCACAGTCAATACAAATGAAAAGTTCAACATAAAATACAATTACAATGAGTGAAAGTATTTCTAGGGAGAAACATTGTAATCTTTATATATAACAATTGAATGCACTAAGTGTGGAAAGTCAGTCACATAAATAGTTAGGGGACATGCTAATCTCCATCCAAAATGCACCAAAGAAAAAACAAAGTAAATTTTTTTTTCCCAGATTCATGAAACGTAGTGATTTTTGTTTCCAAATTTTTGTTGTTTTTGACTACAAACTATGCAGATCATGAAGATCAAATGCTGAAATTTTCAAAAAAAATCTATGATGTTTTCGATTTTTTTAAAATTGGTCAACTGTACAGTATAGCTGCGTCCAATACCTAGTCTTGTGGAACCAAGATTGATACCACTAGACTTCCATAAACTTATAAATCTCAATTCCATTACAACAATTTATATTATTCAAGTATTCCATTTAAATATTATAACAATATATTAATTATTTTTTATTAAATAATAATTTATCCATAAACTATAATCTATAACTAATATATAATACCCTCACACTAATCTGGGTAGCTACAAACTATTTTAAGGTGGCAAAATGTAAAATGAACTAACATGAACCTCCACTAAGATTACAATTGTAGTGATAAAAAAATTATTTATTTAATGATTTTAATTTTCCACATACGAGTGACTGTTTTCTCATCACCAAGAAATGTTTATCGATTCCCTCCATTTTTCATGTGTTGTTTTTCCTTGAATTGTAAATGTTTGATACTATCACTTTTTAAATTTAACATATATCCTCCAATTAGAGACAATGAAATAGCATAAGCACTGCACACAGAAGAGGGTAAAGTGTGTGAACACCATGCTGCTTAAGGAATGGTGAAAATGGAGTGACTTGTATCCCTCTTCATAGGAGCCTAAAGAGAACCTCGACAAAGACAATCAAATAGTTCAAATTCACTTCCAAATTCAGCATGCACAACTGCAAAGATAGTCACAATTGTGAGGTCTAATAAAAATTACCCTTCCCTTATGCTATGATGGATACTTTACTCTTGCATTATTATTCATGATTTTGATCCAAACTATTCTTCTTTCTCCTGCAAGATTGATTGCATTTCATTTTCTTCAACAACTTTAACCGCCTGCGAAGTAGCGATGACTTGTAATATTTTCTTTTTGTAGTTACCCTTTATGCACCTTCGTAAGCTTGTTTGAGAGCTAACATTAACACCTTGCAATGCTTTAAAAATTTCATAAAAGACTGCTATCTTATTTCATGGCTTAAAGACCAAAGAATTTAATTGTTAATGAGACCGTGTGACAATGTGAAAATAACTGCAACCATTCATCGCAACCTCATAACTTGGAGCTTTAACTCATCTTTTAACCCTACAATGATGAGAATACATGCTTTTTCTCCTTTGTAACCCTAACCTTAGGTTACTCTTGACTCTATTCGATAATGCGAATACATTTTTTCGCTCCGTCGCAACCTTTATAAATTTTGCTTTATCAAAATAACAAGATATTGCTTCGTTCCATCACCTAACTCATTCGATCATTGACTTCAAGCTAACCTTGTTCGCACCATCACAACTTATATTTCTTTAAGCCAGAACTAAATCATGATCATGCGATCTTTATCTTTTGTTGTTTCGATGACTTAATTCTTGAGGTTAACTTTATCTAATTATGAAGATGTGATAGCCTTAGATCTCAACTACTATGGTTGGCTCTTCACAGCTTTGTGACTTACCTTTCATCATATGGAATATAGGTTGTGATGTTGTGAAAACCTTTGATATGATGTAAATCTGACAGTTAGGAATCTATCTCCAAGGGAAATTGACCTTTCAACATGTGACATGGAGATTTCAATGCATTCTACGTCATTTATTTGGTTTCCATCTTCATTCTTTCAAGCTTTGACCAGGGTGTTCACCATTGTCTAAAAAATGAGCATTCTTGGAGGCTTCCGCTACTTCCTCTACACTGGATTTGAATGCTCTTCCTTCTAACCTATTTTGATGATTTGTATCATATCCTCTGGCCTTGATCTCCATGTTCTTTGTTGCCTTTTACATTGAATGTAAGTGTGATCTTCTTTTCGAATGCATCCCATCTTCACCATGCATACTTGATCAAAGAATTATAGTTTTAGAATAACTTCCCTCTCATCTAGGAAATGCATAAACTTACCCTCCCTTTCCTAATCACATAATATAGATGAATGCATTATATTTCTTTTGAATTCCCACCTAGATGAACACAAAGGGATAAATGAGAGGAGAAGTTCCTTAAGGGAAATGTAGAAATAGTCATGACATCACATTGACTCATCCCTAATCCTAGAATTTTGAAAAATATAGGGGGACTAAAATCATGCAATAGGATCCTAGGACCCCTACGGACACATTATTCTTGTTCGTATGGGTCATAAGGGGTCATTGGATAACAATGACATTTGATGATGATATATGTCCCTAAGGGTCCTAAGACTCTTAGGGACACATTATGCTTGTTCATATGGGTGGAAAGTGGTCATTTGATAGCCTATGATAAATTTCAACACATTTGATGATGACATATGCCCTTAGGGGCCCTACGATCCCTAGGGATACATTAAAATTGTTCAAATTCATCGAAAGAGCTCATAGGATAACCTATGACCCCTTTCGACACATTAGATGATGGCATATGTCCTTGGGGAACCTAGGACCCCTAGGGACAATTTAATATGGGTCAAAAGGGTTCATAGAATAACCTATGCCCTCTTTCAACACATTTGATGATGACATATGTCCCTAGGGGCCTAGGGACACATTACTCTTATTCATATGGGTTGAAAGGGGTCATTAGATAACTTGTGACCCCTTTCAACACATTTGATGATGACATATGTTCTTAGTGGTCCTAGGACCTCTAGAGACACATTTTTCTTGTTCATATCGGTTGAAATGGATCATAAGATAATCTATGATCCCTTTTGACACATTTGATTATGACATATGTCCCTAGGAATCTTCAGACCCCTAGGGACACATTATGCTTGTTCATATGGGTCAAAAGGGGTCATTGGATAACCTATGAGCCTTTCAACATATTTGATGATGCCATATGTCTCTAGGGGTCCTAGGACCCCTAGCGACACATTATACTTGACCCCTTTCAACACATTTGGTGACAAGATATGCCCCTAGGGGTCCAAAGATTCCTAGGGACACATTATACTTGGTCATATGTATCAAAAGAACACATTTGTCCCTATATATAATATGGGTTTAATATCCTATATACTATATCATATAATATAATAAAATTTCTTAAAATTTAATGTAATTTAGTAAATTTTGTTATAATGTAATATGTTAAACTATGTATAATAAAATATATTATAATATAATAAGCTATACTATATTTAATATAATATATTATAAATATATATCTTATAAACTATATATATTAAATATCACAATTTGTAATCACATGGATCATGAAAATAAAAAATACACTTGACTAGTACATCACATGGATCATGGAAGGGATAATCATGACCTTTCCTCAATTTTCAATCCCTGCCCTCCACTTTTGATGTGATTCATTTGCATATTTGGGTGGGAGGATATCAGGTATCCAATATATTGGATATTTGATTAGGCCTTCTAATAACCAAGCCTCCTTGGTCAACTCAAAAAACATGAAATTTGTAGCATTGAGGGGTGTTCCAAACTTTGATGACATATTAGATGACTTCTAATATAATGGAATTCACTAAAACAAAAAGGGTTTGTAGAGGACATTCTCATCTTTTTAGTGATATAATTGTTATCAAGATATTAGTTCAATAAGTATTTATTACTTATTTTTAAATGAATATACTTATAAGATGTTGATTTACACACTAATTGAAAAAAATGGCTATAACTTTCAAACTATAAAATAAATTTAAAATCTGAAAGATGTGTCACACTCTATGCTTTTTCTAATACAATTTTTAAATAAATAAATAATTTTTGTCTTAAATTTCTTAAGGTGGTCAGACATAGGCCCTTTTTTTCTTGATAACATTGTAGCAGAAAATTCAAAATTAATTGTTTATTTGAAATAAAAATACCAAAAAATATGTGTCACATCTAGACATGAGTCTCTTCGAATATTTAAAATCTTATTAAAAAATCTTATTAATTATGATTACGGCAGTTAGACATACACCTACTTCTTAATTTTGTCCTAAAATTTTTGTAACACTGTATTAAAATATGAATTTTCAACTGATCAAATTAAATTATTTTTAGGTAAGACCTAGTAGTTTAGAAACTACATTCAATTTCCTAATGATTTTATTCTTACAACTTTTAATATAAACTTCTTAACTAGTTCAAAATTGCACACCAAGTTGACATAAACCTGATTTGCTAATTTTGCATTGTCACCTGATGGTAGAGTTTCACCCACCATGATCCTGCACATATGCAACTAGAAGAATTTGAGGGTGGTGTGGTTAGGTTTGGAAACAACTCACCCTAGTTGGTAAAAGGTAAATGTTCAATCTTTGAATGAAAAAAAAACAATTTCGATGATGTCTATTTGGTAGAAGGTCTGAAACATAATTTTTTGAGTGTTTGTTAGTTAAATGACAAAGTTTATTACCTAGAGTTCAAAGGAGGTATATACAAGATACTTGGAAGATCAAGATATCTGATTGCTGCTAGAAAGAAAACTAAAGGTAATCTATTAGATCTAAATACTATTGTTAATAGTTGTTTGGTCACTACTAGAGTTAAAGATAGTTCACTATGGCATAGAAAGTTCTATCGTGTGAATTTTGATAGCTTGATCAATAGTAAGTCAAATGCAGTTACAGGATTGTCTCAACTTGTAAAGCCAGACAATATAATGTTCAAAGAATGTTAGTTGGGTAAATTAACTAGTTCTACTGTTGCTAGTGAGAGTTTATCATTTAGAATAAATTTTATTTGGTATATATTGCTCTTTGTGGACTTATGAGAATAAGAAGTTATCATGGTGAAAAATAATTTATGACATTTATTGATGATTACTCAAGAATGATGCCAGTGACCTTCTTGAAGAAGTCTGAAGCCTTCCAGAGGTTTAAAGTATTGAGAGCACTTGTTGAGAACACACAAGTTTTCAAATGACATTATGTATTTCAGACTTCTTCAAACATTACATCTATATAAGGTATGCCTACCTCTTGTTGGAAGGTGCATGGGAGATTTTTATTCTATGATGAGAGACAAAAACATTTTAATGATGCTCTCTCTCTAAAGTTGAAGATTTTCAAGAATACTTGCTTATTTAAAGGCACATGGTATACATCAACATGATATGTTTAGATCTATGTGCCTATTTGTTGCTAACTTTTTGTACAAGTTTTTAATATAATAAAAGGGCCAATATTAACATGTACAATAAGATAAATTATTAAAAAGAAAAATATTCTTATTTAATTTTAGGATGTCACATAATTTATTACCATTTGAAAATATTATAAATAAAGTAAATTAAAGATATACGTATTTGTTCCTAGTTGTTTAAAAAAATGAAGTTTTTATTTTTCCAAATATTAATTAAAAAATTGTAGTTCATTATGGAATTCAAGTTCAACAACTTTGAAATACAACATTGAAAGGATCTTGTAATATAATAGTCTCCTTAAAAGTATAAGGCTTGAAAAAAATAAAGCTTGAACTATTAGACAAATGATGTACATTATCCTTTATTAATATTTATAATTTTTATTTGTCCATTACCCATAGGCATTGCATTCACAAGCTCCTAGCCACTCCTCTAGTTGGGGTGAGATTCTTAGAGGTACCAACCAACCTCTCCACTCCATGGTTGTTTTTCCTTAGGTCGATCTTCTTCTAGCCCTTATCCTATCACTTTGAGTGGCTCTAGCTAGCCAAACACTGACAATGGTTGTCCCACTTATTCCGAGTGGCTCCTACAATTGTCTCTTGCAATTTCTCCCACCAAAAAGGATTCAATAGAAGAAGATATATGAGGATGGATGGTTCCTCCTAGACCTAACTCCCTGTGCATGCATGGGACCAAAAGGATGATCACAATCATCCTCCTTCTATTGGAACTACTTTAGCCACCTAGGGAAGATCTAGCTTATATGGGCTCAACCCATGTCAATTTCATGTGTTTTTTTTCTCAGTAGGTATAGTCTTGTATAATCTCTCATAAGATGATTTCATATACCATAGATTTAATTTTGAATATGTACTTTTAAATTATAAATACTTAATGATAAATGACTATTTATAATAAAAGATGTTGGATTTTTAGAATTTGAAATGGTAATAAGATATGGAGAAGTCGATGCAAGAGAATATTAGGTTCAAAGCAATCTTGCATCAACCAAAAATTATTCTAGTTTGATTTGCGAGTTTCTCCATTTCTGTTTTTCATTTCAACAATCATTTATTTGATCAATTCAACACTTGTGATGTTTAGTGTATAATTTAGATCTATTATATTTCCTATTCCTATGTTCAAAGCTCTTTTAGTACATTGTTACTCAAGTTATGATTCATCTTCTATCAGGTAGTGTGTCCTTGTGAATTTTGATCTTGCAATGGGATTCTACATCTGTGGATATTTGGTGGCACTTTCAACAATGCTCTTGGATCATGTATGAACCCAAATATGGGATAACAAACTTTCAAACATGTTATGCCATTTTTTCCTTATGATTAAAATGACTAAATCTATTTTCATGTAATAGGTTTCTTGGTCTTTAGGAATGTCCTTGATCTTGAGGTTGACCCATGCGTCATAGTGCTTATATATTGTGATTGATGTACTAATAGAGTTAGTAGTATATTGATTAGTGAAGAACCATAAATTGTTTTATCTTTATAATTGGGTCTAATGCCTCTGACCAAAGACTATAAGAAAGTAGATATGTATGAACCTGACTTAAAAGAAGGTCAAATGTCCAACCTTTGTTATACATAAAATTAAGAAGCCGTGAAATTTTTCAATTAAAATTGGTTATATAGAAAAATTAAGAAGCAACAAATTTTTAGTAATGGAAACTATTTCTTCTTTAATCATTAATGAATCGCCACCAATAAATTTACTTTTTTTTAGAACAAACCAATAGATATTGCTTCCTCAATATGATTAATTCATATTAAGTTAATCTTGTGAAATTCTAAAACATTGTATCATAAATGTACTTGCATCTATTTTTAATGTATATTAAAGTGATGGTTATAATGCATTCATGTTAAATTGGTTATTATGAATCAAGTTCTCATCTTTAGAAGTAATAAGGAGTCTTTGCTTCCTTAATATTAGTGATTCATATTGAGGGAATCTTTTTGAACTAAAAGAGTATTCTTTGTATATACATATTAGCATATTTTGGAATGGAAATTGAAGTAATACTTACATCTTCATTTGTGAAAAAGTAATTATTACTACTCAAATCTTTAGAATTAATCGCGAGCTCTTGTTTCCTTAATATTAGGGGGATTCATATTGAGAGTATATTTGAACTTATAAAAGTAATACCTCAATCCTCATCTATGGTAATCAATTTTAGTTAGCTTTGGAGTGTATTATGAACCATTGATTCTTTATAATTAGTGACTCATAATAATTTTTTTGAAGTTCTAAAATACTTCAATACACATTAACACTTTGTATAATGAAAGTGAAATGACAGTTACATTCTACTCTATAACATCTTAATTTTTATATATATTTCTAAGCATCTTCTTAAATATCAATGATCCATAAAATTATCAAGTTCTAAAAAGCTTTAATATAAATTCAAATATTTGTAATAAAAATAAAATAATATTTATATCTCCATAACAAATCATTTGTTACCTATGATTTTAAACATCTTTAAAAAAATTTATATCTAAAATCATTTACCATAACACTGTTAGAATTTCAATCCAAATTTTTTTAAGGATGACATCTTACAAAATTTACTCTTGTAAAGATAGTGCAACCTAGATTTCCATTCTTTAATTATTTTGTTTCCTCAAAGATTAAAGAAGGCCAATAAGATTCACAATGGAGAACAAAGTGACAATTATTTCCTCTTTTAATGATTAATGAGTTGCAGACTAATCTTTTTTAATAGAAAAACTAAGAACTATTGCATTATTGAAATTAGCAATCCATGTTAAGGGAATCTTATGAAATTGTGAAACATTTTAATATATATACTAGCATCTATTTTTAATAGAGGAAAAAGTGATAGATACATAACCTGCATGATAGATAGATTGTTAACAATCATATTTCCACACTCAAACTGATATAAGCCATTCTAGGTATATTTAGAATAATCATCAACCAATATTTCCTCCTTTCATCTTGTTAAGTCCAAATATGTTTATTCTATTCTCTCAGCCAAGCCTGTTGTCCTCAACCACCTTAATTCCTATTGGAATTTCTCTCTTGCCCTAGATGAATGGAGGAATATCTTGTGTAATCTTTGGACTTGGCCCATTGAACCCAAGGTCACTTGCTTTTTGTGGAGAATGTTGCTCCAAAAGTTGCCCTTCAAAAAGCCAGGGGGGTGCCTAATATCTATTATGTTTGCAGAAAGCCTGAATTTGTTTTTCATTTCTTTTTCCATTGCTTCTTTTCTTAAGAGATATGGATTCTGTTTGGTCTCAAACTTGATGACAATTTCTCTTTTGATAATATTATTTTTGACAAAATTAGTGCTAGCAATAAATGGTCTAACATGTTTTGGTCTATTCTTTCCTTTGTTATTCTCTGATTTCTATGGAACTATAGCAATAATGACAGTGTTCAGGGTAAAGGTAGTGCCTTATTGAGCCTTTGAGGAAACTCATATTTGTTGATCTTGCCTTGCAGGCTACAACTGTCTTCAAGATTAAAGAAAATCAGTTTCTCCAACTTCTAAAAGATGAGAAAAGTGTATTGAAAAAGAAAGAATTAGCCCATGGTTATACCACTGAGAAAGATGTTGACGGTTTTAATATCTCATTGGCACACTTCATTCAAAAACTTAAAGAGGAAGGAAACTGGAAGAGGAGAGTAGAGGAGGAAGATGCACCTATCAAATTCTATGTCCCCTCTCTGGTCCATTTCACTACCAAGGAGTCTAGAGAGGAAGAGGAGGAATAAGAAATACTAGATTTCTAAAGTTTTATCATGAATTTTGATGTATTTATCATTGTAACTCTATTGCAATCATAATGATTTTTGTTTTTGTTGTGTGGTTGAGTGGATCTTAGAAAACAAATGTTAGAGATTGTTGTTTTTTTTAGCATTGTAACTTTCTAAAAACTTTTCCATTAGATTCCTAATATGTAATAGTAATATTTCCTTAGTATTAGTGATCTATATTAAGTGTATTTTTATTAGTCTCTAGAATATTTTAGTACATGTGTACTAATGCATATTTGGCCAAAGATTGATGTGAAATGAACTGTTACCTATAATTTTGGGTATCTTCAAACTAAATTAGCACGTTTACTTCCGAACATCTAGAAGTGTGTGTTCCAGATTTATTTCAGAGTGACATCTAAGACATTGCAACATAGATTTCCATTGTTCAATTATTTTGTATCCTCGTTGTTTTAGATTCCAATATTTTTTTTGATTATTCCTTACAATCCAACTTCCAATCACATTAGTTGCCCATAAGTACAAATGGAAATCAGAAACTAAACGAGGAAAACTGAAACCTTAAAACATTCAGACGATGGTGAAAGAAATGTTGAAAGAAAATTGCATAGAAAACTAGGCGTTCAGATTAACTTTGCATTATTATTATTACCAAAGAGACATTCTTAACTTCTATGATCAGATCTCAATACAAATGCTTTTGGTTTCTCTTTGAAATGAAGCCAAAGTAGGGTGGTCAAGATGGGCCAAAAAGACTTGTGATTGCTCAAGCACCCTCAGACATCTGATCCTCCAATTATGGCTTACAAAATTCAATCTAATTATACCACCCACCTGAAACATCTGTCTTCACTTCTTCTTCAGCAACAGGTGTCACAACTTCTGCTGCAGGAACAGATGTTTCCTTAACAGCGAGGGTTTCTTCCTTCTCCTCAAGAGATTCAGCAGCAGCAGGGGATTCTTCTTCTGCTTCCTTTGCAGGTGTTGTTTCTTCCACCACATCTTCTTTCTCTTCCACAATTTCAGCAGGTGGGGCTTGAGCCTTTAGAGGCACTTCTTTAGTTGCAGGGCTCACTTCAGCGGGCATGACAAACTAGAAAACTTCAGGTGGAGAGAGTACGTGCAAACTAGAAAACATTTAATTTTGTAACCGTAAATCATCACCACTGTAATCAAAACATATAATTTAAGTTTCTAAGAATGATTGTATTCATTGTAATTATTATATATATAACAGTAATAAGTTAGAATGCTATAGAGTTCAGAGTCTAGTTTCATTGTATTCATTTCTTTACAATGTTTTCGCTTATTATTATAAATTTTAAAATAATATTAATCTTATTAGCCCCGCCTATAAATAGGCGAAGACTACAGTTTTCAATCTATTATTTTCTATTATTCCTTGCTTTGGTAGTTGTGCAGTTTGTAAGAAAATTCATTTATACTATGGTACCACTAAATTTTTTCATTAAATGAAATTTATGAATTTATCATATCACTAAAATTTTTCATTAAATGAAATTTATGAATTTATTTTTCTATAATGTGATTGGATGAGGCCATTTTTCCAAGCAATCTTTTTCATTTTTCTTTTGTAGGAAATATAAGTGAAAATAAGGTTTGACATTTGACAAAGGTAACAAACATGTCATTTTAGAGGTTCTGTGTGCATTATGATACATGCCTATGACATATGTAATCACATTATCCTATGTTTAATCTACCTCCTCCTCACAATTATGCACGTAAATTCTATTCTTAGTGAAATAGTAAAATTGGTCGTGGATTTGGGTACGTTAACAAGGTTGAACCTCCTGTAATTTTGAGCTTCAATATTTCTTCTATTAATGTGATTATTTTCATTTAAAAATATATGACTATTTCTTATGAAAAAATTAAAATGGCGATTCCTAAACTTGCTTCAATTTGAGAACTATTGTTGTTAATTTGTTTATTTTGATTAATTCAAAGGATAGATTGCAAAAGCTTTGAAAAACTATAGTTCCTAAGGTTAAATTTGAAATGGAAGCTTTTCATTCTGAAAGAAATTGATAAATTTAGAATGTCTCCCTTTCTAAATACCCTTTTCATCTACAACTATCTTAAATGTTTATAATGCCATGTAAAAAAATGTTATTATGTTTTGGGAAATTCTCAAATGGAAAAATGTTATACATTGCCTTGTTCAGAAAAATTTGATGATCTGATGTTATACAGTCTTCTATTATCTACAGTCTTTAACTTCATGATTAATTGTAGTAAGAAATTCAATTATATTTTTGGGCCAAGTTTATGTGATATCCTTGTTGGTGTAAATAAGTATTTACTTATTACACTTAAGTTTACTTAGGTTAATGCATTATTATTATGCATTATTTTATTATTTCTTAGGTGAGACACTTAAGAGTTTGCGTACTCTTATGAGTTGTCATGTTGACAACACTGGAGTCAGCAACTCTAATTCAACACATGGTGTCTACAACACTAGAATTTGCATAATTAACCGAGTTGTCATGTAAACAACATAGTTATTCGCACTCCTAATTTAGCACATGGTGTTTACAACATTATTTTGTGTGCTACACCTTTGTAGGCTTATCCTGGCATCATCACACTTACTCTTATGCTTAATGGAGGATAATCCATATCTGGTGGGCATGTGCCTGGTTATATGACTTATCATGTTGTTCATTCCTATGTATTCTAGAAGCATTCCAGAGGCCTTTATATATAGGCACTCGTAGTGTACTTTCATACATTGAATCAATATTATATTATCATTCTGATCATACTCTTTTGGTCTACTATTGTGCTTGTGCTTGAGTTTCTTGGTCTTGGGTGAATTTTTCCCCAAGAAAAATTCTTACATGGTATCAAAGCTGAGGTAGATTCTCTTCACATAGTCATTCGAGACCATTCTTGCTTCAACACATCGAACTAGATCCAAAGAATCTGCAAAAAATGGGAGCATCTAAAGCCAAAATGGACCTTGTCATTGCGTCCAAAATGTTGATTTAGTGAAAATCAACTATCAATTTGCCTATGCTGGGCCAAATTTGATTTTGAGGCAATTTTTTTTTGCAAACTAGCACTGAAGGCTTCATTTGCAAACTAGGTATGGTCATTTATTTGATTTGTTGATTTATTGTTCAGATCTATAATTATTTATTCTCTGCAATTATCTATATTTTTAATTTTTTTTCAAAAAAATTTTGCCCAATAGGGCTTGCAAAGAATTTCTTTTGCAATAATCGGGCAGTGAATATTCCATCAACATCTTCAATATTTGTCGGGAAAATATTTTGAATCTGACAACCACGTCTAGCCAAGCCTATCCATTTTCAACATGCTTTCTTTGTTAGAATAATGTGGGTGTTTCATTTTACACATCTTGTAAGATTGTCCCCCACCAAATGTGGGACTAACCCTCGCTACTTGTTTTCAAAATTTCTAGCGCAGTGATTTTGGCCATGGCGAGTGTTTTTTGACACTTGAATAGCTCTGATGCTTGGCACTGGTCCCCGATGTCTGTTCCATCTCTCGCGACAGCTTGTGCTTTGTTTTCACTTATGAAGCCTTATGTTTTTATGCACTTCAAACATCTATCTACCCATGCAATCCGACTTTGGGAGGCCATATCTCAGCTATCTAGACTAGAAATTGCATCTTTTGGTGATTGTACTTGTCCAATCCTACATTTGACAACTTCAGTTGCTCTGTATGGGCTCATCTGGACATGAAAATAGGTTCTTTTTTTTTGAAAGTGTGTTATTTTTTGTCTACCTTCCATATCTATAATCATATTATAGAGTTGTGTGGACAAAAATGTCACTTTCAACATTATGTCTTTTTCTGCATTGTAATGTTCCAGTTTTGAACTCCATCAGGAGGTTGTAAAAAGGAAAATTAGAATTCCACAAAGGCAAAAATTGGCAAGCAACCATTGTAAATGCACTACATATAAAGTGCCAAACGCATCTTTGTTGGGGGGAGTTTCTTGATTGAGTGAGAAGGGAGGGTGTTCTTGGTGTTGTATTCCTCTTTTCTTGTTGTTTTCTTTCATTTTTTGCATCATGGAAAATTTCAAGTCTCCAAAACTAACACCTCATAAGTATGCTACACAGTCCATTAAAATGTGGTGTCATGTAATGCATAAAAGGAGTTTCTCAATATGTAGATGGTACCCTTCCTAAACCAATAGGTGATCAAGTATCTACAATGAACATCTTAGCTTGGGAAATAATGGATAGGAAAACCCTAGGTGATATTTGTTTGGGGGTTGAAGATAAGATCATCTATCAGCTCCAGAAGTCTCGTACATCCAAGGAAGCTTGGGATACCCTCAAAAACCTATATCGTAAAGTGTCTGAGGAAGATGTTTTCAAAATTGAAGATGACCTTGTCTCTTTAGATCCAAAGACATTTGATTCTATACAAGACTTTATCATAAATGTGAATGAATTAAGAGTGAAACTTGATGATTGTGGGAGTCTTATTAAAGATGATAGGTTAATCTATCTCATTCATAATAAGCGGCCATCTGAGTACTTCACATTTGTTTCTTCTTATAACACCTCAAAGAATACATTAACGTCTACCGATCATAAATTTTCTGTTGATCTCTATGCTATATTGTTGGATGAAGAAGAAAATAAGTTGAAATCAATGGGGATTCTCAAGTCATCCAAGTCTAAGGCACTGGTGGCCAATAGTAAGAGTTCTCAATCTTCAAATAAAGGAAAGGGAAAGAAGGAGAAGTGGAAAAGTAACACACAAGAGGATTCAGAAAAGAAAAAACCACCATCAAATCAACAAGGGAAGTCTTCATCAAATTCAAACAAGAAAGGGGACACCAATAAGGAGAATAAAAAGTCTACTTATTGCAAGAAATACGGTCATGATGAACATGAGTGTTATCATAAAAAGATTGATAAGTTGACAATCATCATAAAGAAACACAATCCTCCACTGCCTAATGCTTATAAGGAGAAAGTATCCTCATCTTGGGATTCAAAGGGCAAAGGGTAAGCACTCATGGAAAGCTCAAGTTCTTTAGTAGAATGGATTCTTGACTCAGGTGCCTCATATCATATGGGTTCTTGAAAGGGAGACTTTTCTTCATTGAAGCAATCAAAGGTACCACACATCTTTGTAGGAGATGATACAAAAATGGAAGTTGAAGGGAAAGGAAATGTGGAAATGGAAAATGGATAATTCAAAGACGTTCTCTACGTTTCTAACCTAAGTACTAATCTCCTCTCAATTTACCAAATCACTCACCTTGGAGGATGAAATAAAGTTGAGTTCCTTCCAAATTTAGTAATGATGCAATTTCTAAAAGATGATTTAGTGTTTGCAATGGGGAAAGTTAATCATGACAAAAAGTTGTATTCTTTCTCCCACTTTGTGCCTAAGTCTCCTTCACATGCTTTGTTGACTCAATGTAATCCACGAACCAAATTATGGCATGAGTGGTATGGTCATCTTGCCTTCCACTATCTTTAGCAACTTTGATCACAAAACATGGTCAAAGGTCTACCTGCAATCATCTTCTACTAGATTTGAACCTAGGGAAGCAATCAGAATTGAGATGTCAACTACTACTTCTACTATAAAAATGACAAAGACTCACCCTCTACAGTAGATAATTAGAAGCAAGAATAAAAGTGTGATGACAAGGAATAAAGAAAATGAGGAATTGGGTCTAATTTCTCAAGTGGAACCTAAGAGAAGAGATGAGGCATGTAAGGATGATCATTGGATGCAAGCTATGAAAGAAGAACTAGATTAGATTGTGAAAAATGAGACATGGGAATTAGTTCCTAGACATAAAGGAAAGAATGTGATAGGAACCAAATGGATATTCAAAAATACGATGAATGAGAAAGGAGAAGTTGTGAGAAACAAGGCTAGAATTGTTCGCAAAGGTTACTCACAATAAGAAGGCATAGATTATGAAGAAACCTATGCACCCATGAAAAGAATGGAAGTAGTAAGGATGTTCTTGGCTTATGCAGCAAGCAAAATTTTTAAAGTTTATCAGATGGATGTCAAGTCAACTTTTCTAAATGGAGAACTTGAAGAAGTCTACATTGAGAAACTTGATGGATTCCCTCTAATAGAAGATAAAGATTTTGTATGTAGACTAAATAAAGCACTGTACGGTATGAAGCAAGCACCTAGAAGTTGGTATGCAAGGTTGGATAGGTATTTATCAAAGATTGGATTTATTAAAGTTACAACAGATGGTAATTTGTATTTGAAGAAAACTAATGATGACCTATTAATCATTGTAATATTTATGTATGACATAATATTTGGAGGAAATGATGAAGAAAGTGATAAATTTGATAAAGAGATGAAAAATGAATTTGAAATGAGCATGATAGGAGAAATGAAGTTTTTCCTAGGATTGTGAATTGTGCAAAATAAAGATGGACTATTTATTTCACAAACTAAGTATCTAAAATATATTTTTAAATGATTTGGTTTGGAGAATTGCAAACTTTTAGGTACACTTGTGATAATTGGTCACATGTTATCTAGTAAAGATGAAACATCTATAGTTGAGTAGAAGAAGTATAGATCTATGATTGCAGGATTGCAACATCTGACTCACACCATACTAGATATAGAAAATGTAGTCAAGATTGTAGCAATATTTCCAGCTGATCCAAAATAGTATCACTATGTAGCAATAAATATAATATTCATAAATTTGAAAGGTACATCTAACTATGGAATATGGTATGATAGATCAAGTGATTTCACCTTGTAGAGATGTACTAATTCAAATTGGGTAGGCAATATAGATGACAGAATGAGCACCAGTGGTGGAGCATTATTTCTTAGAGGAAGATTGGTTTCTTGGTTGAGCAAGAACTAAGATTGTATATCTTAGAGTATAGCTGAGGAAAACTATATTGTCACAACAAATAATTGTAATCGAGTTATGTGGATGAAACAAATGTTGAAGGATATTGGAATTGAGTTTATAGAACATGTTATCATTTACTATGATAACAAAAGTACAATAAGTATGTCTAAGAATCAAGTATTTCATTCTAAGACTAAGAAAATATCTATAAAGTTTCATGTTTTTAGAGAAAAGGCAAAAAAATAAGAAATAAGGTTGGAGTATGTAAGCACTAAAGATCAAATTGTAGATATCTTTTCAAAGCCTTTTCTTAAAGATACTTTTGAATACCTAAGAGGTGTGTTAGGGGTTATGCCCCTACCTAATTTAGAGTAGTTGATGCAAGGAGTGCATTAGTCTAGTGGTATAAAGAACTATGGTTAGACTGGACTAAATGCTAATGCTTCATGTATGGGGGAGTATTTGATATGAACTAAGTCATGAAGAAATCTAGGTATTTGGTATTGAACAATGTCTTTGGACACTTGAGCTGGTTTGAATAGCTTATTAACAATTGGTATTGAGATTGACACCTTTGACATTGATGTCAATGAGAGAGAGAATGTACATGAAAAACATTTTGAGAGAATGTACATAAGTAGTGAGAAGAGATGAATCTATTGAGATGGAATTAGGGGAGAGTTATATCTTTAGGGAGATTTAGAAAGATTCATGCATGTGCATAGAAGGATGTGTAAGTGCAAAGATTCAACTAACAAGTATTGTAAGTTGTTTATTGTGAACAACTATTGCTGATCCTAAAAGAAGAAGCAGAACAATACAACATTCCATAAGATCTCAAATTAATGAAGAGAATTTGAGAATAATACAAAGGAAAAGTATAGTTTGGTATTCTTGGAACCAAAGAGTGAGATTGTTAGCATGAATGTTGATGATACAACATTGGGGGAGTATCCTAGAAATTGAAGAGAATTGATATGTTGCATTCATGATTGTATTTTTCATTGATGTCAACACTATAGTAATTCTATTAAGACTAGAAGAATACCAGTCAAAAATCTTAGTATGCACAATAGCTGAGGAAGTTTCAAATGATGCATAGTGAATGACATGTTCTTGACGTTGTATTGATGGCATGGTTCAAAGGACTAAGTCTGATTCAATGTTGTGTGGAAGTTACACCTGTTTTACTAAAAGCAATGCAGAAATAGAGCATTGGAAAACAAAGTTTTGATTATCTATCACTATCTTTCATCTAAGATGTAATGAAGGTGATGCACAGATAATAGTGATAGAGGATGATTGTATGGTGACACTAGCATATGCACAAGATAGGGTTTCACATGTGTAAAGTTTGGTATAGGCTGTGAGGTGACAGTGTTGTTGTAATTGTGAATTAATTAATTATATTATTTTAATTAATTGAGAGTGCCTCAATGCTAACTCAAGAAATTACTATGAAGATATGGTATAAAGGAAAGTTTCTTTCCTTTTTTATAAAGAGACTTGGATAGAGAGGATCAAGTGGAATATAGAGTATTAATGCACAACTCAAGAAGGAGCAAAATGCTTACTGAATGCACATAAGAAATCCAAGGGATTATTGGATGCATAGTATGAGATCTAGTTACAAGATCTAAAGGAGAAAAATTTTGGTTGATAGGATAGAGACAAAGGAAGATGTACATTTTAGTTCTATTATTCTACAAGGAATAATATAGAGATATTTTGACAATGGGTTCTTTGATCTTAACCTTAAAGCTATTTGGGCAGTGGGTCCAACTATCTTCCACAACTCCTAACAGGGTTGACACAACTCCTAATAGGGTTGGAATCTCCTAATAGGGATTCAAAGTCTCCTAATAGACTCATATGTATTGAATTTTGTAACAGGGTCTATCCTCTAACAAGGAATATTTATATTTGTACATCATCTTGCTGGTACCAACCCCATCGAGGTTTTCTCTCTAATCAAGGGTTTCCCTAGTTAACATATTTGGTGTTAATTGTGCATGAGTACCTTGTTTTGGTTTTAGTTTATATTACTCAGATGGTTAAGTTTGTTTAAGGTTAATATTTGTAATGATAGTTGTATAATTGATTCATCCCCCCCTCTCAGTTATATCTGTGGACTATATATTCTAACAATATAAGGATGTTCAAAAGTTTGTGAAGAGTTGTGGAATTTGGCAAGTTGCAAAAGGATTAAGTTAGAATATTAGATTGTATGCACCTATTTTTATTTTTGAGAAACCTTAGAGTGCCATTGATATGGATTTTGTTCTTGGATTTCCTAAAACAACAAAGGGGTATTATTTGATATTTGTTGTTGTGGATCAATTTTCTAAAATGAGTCATTTTATACCATGTAAGAAGACATTAGATGCTACGCATGTTGCTGAAATTTTATTCAAAGAGATTGTTAGATTGCATGGATTACCAAGAAATATTATTTCTCATAGAGACACTAAATTTGTTGGTTATCTTTGGAGAACTTTGTGGAAGAAGATGGGTATAGAGTTGAAGTTTAGTTCTACATTCCATCCGTAAACTAATGGATAGATAGAGGTTGTGAATAGAAGATTGGGTAATTTTTTGAGATGGTTAGTTGGAGATAAACTGCGTAATTGGGAGATTGAATTGGCAAAAGCTAAGTTTACATATAATAATTCTATGAATAGAAGTAAAGGGAAAACACCTTTTGAGATTGTTACTAGAATGTAGCCTACAGGAGTATCAGATTTAAAGGATGTTGTTGGCGAAGTAAAGGGAAGCGCTGTAGGAGAAGAATTTGGTGATTTTATGGAGTCTTTTTATAAGGAAGTGAAGCTAAAGTTGGAACAAAGTAATCAAAAGTATAAGGAGAATGTTGATAAGTCTATAAGGCATCATGTTTTTGAAGTTGGTGATGAGGTGATGGTTCATTTGAAGAAATGGAAATTTCATGTTAGAACAGATAGTAAGTTGAAGATAAGAAGTTTAGACCTTCTAAGATTTTGAAGAAGTTTGACAGTTGAAATGCTTATGAAGTTGAGTTACCTAATGAAATGAATATATCCCCTATATTCAATATTGCTGATCTCTATAAGTATCATGACTTAGATGATGAAGTTGGTGTACCTGATGATTATCCTAAGAAGCATATTAAAGAGGTTGAATAGATATTGGATTAGACGGTTGGTAAAGCACAACAAGAAAAGACTACTATGACTATTCGGTAAAGTAGAAAATAGACTAGTTGAGAATGTAACATTGATTTCTCAATCTGAGTTGGATTCAACTCACGTTGTGACATTTTAGTGATTGATGAAAATTATTTCTTTCAACCCTGGTTGTCTAATGTAGGGGCATCTTGGGTTGATGTGTTATCATTTTCATTTGTGTTCAATCTATCAGATGTTTTTGAGTTGTAGTCATTGTCGAGTTGTATAAATTATCGAGTTCTACTAATTTTGTAGTATTAATCGAGTTGTAGTTATCCCAAGTTGTGTTAACCTTTGGGTTATTGTGTTACCCCATTTCACTTTGTAGTATTGATCAAGTTATCTAGTGTGTGTTGAGTTATCTAGTATTGGCCTTGAAGTGTTCCTTCATGTGCCGAGTGAGCCTATTATTTGCTGATGCTTGGTTCCTTCTTTAGTTGAGTTTTCTTTATTGGTTCTTAGGGTGAGCTGACTTGTGTGTTTAATTTTCATTGTGAATTTAATGATAGGATATTGTCTTGGGATGTGTACAAACCATTTTTAGGTTAGTCTTTCTATTGTGTAATGTTCTAGAATCTTTTGTAAGTCATTTTGGCAAGTATAAATAGGGTGTTTAGGATTAGAAGTTGGGACCAAAAGTGAGAGCACCAAAAATTTTAATGCATATGTGTTTGAAGCTAGATCATGGATCTTGAATGTATGTATGTTGATAATTTGATGAATCAATAAAATAATCTTGTTCTCTCTCCTTAGTGTTGTTCTCTTTGTGTGTTTTCTTCCATTGTGGTAACTCTACAAGGTGGTTTGGATTGCTAGGCGTGCCTTTGGCCCTAGCTATTAATATCCCTCCTTGCATCATCTGATCAATAGCATCAAGTATACATTAGGAAAGAGGAGATCTTATATCTAGTAGAGAGGTGCTAACCGAAGAATCAAGGCGAAAGCATTCTAATAGGTGAATAGGTTAAAATCTCTTGACCGATTAGTCCTAGCAAGCTTTTATAAATGCTTTAACATGGTGCTTACTTTATTTTAAGTTGAAGTCCTCAAACCAGGCACACTTATAATAGGGTTTTGAAATCCTTTAAAATGGTAAGATATAATAGTCTTTATAAGCCTTTAATAGGGTAGACCTTTCAAAGGGTAGATCATAGTTTATGATCAAACTTATTGTAACCTTAATTGGATATACTTTACAACTATAGTAGTTAAAATTTGTGGGTGTCATCTCCACTCCAGTTTTACCTTCTCATTGGAGGGTTTTTGGGTAACAAATTTATTGTGTTATGTGTTATTTGTTTCATTCCATGGATGAACATGTTTAGCTTTCTATTTCAATTTACATGCAAATTACGAGATGGATGAGTGGTGAATGATTTATGGTTAAATTTTTGAACTGTTGATTCACCCCCCACCCCTCACCCCTCTTAGAGTTTACTTTCCCATTGTTAATTCCAATAATTGGTATCGGAGTGTTTTTCTTTAGAAAGAAAAGCTTTGTAGCTTTGTGGAAAGATCTTGAAGATGAAAGTCTAGAAGTTGGGAAAAGTCATTGAGAACTAGAAGATTGAAATCCAACTTGCCCTACACTAGCTCAATGGAGCAAGAGATGATTTGAAGTGCTCATTAAAGAGAAGGAAAGAGATAGCTATTGAGAAAAATGATACACATTTCCAAGAGAAGGACACTATTGAATTGTTTGTAGATGGAAACTCAAGTGAGTTTGATGCAAAAGTTGCATATCTGATGGAAAAGAATGGTGCCCTAACTGAAAAGGTTAGAATTCTTAAGATAGATCAAGAAGTCCAATTAGGATTGCTATGTGAGGTGATTGAGTAGAAAAAGAAAGCTGAGGAAGAAAAAGTCATGTTTGAAGATGACAAAAGGACACTAACCAATAGACTACAGGAGAAGACATTAGAGGTACAAAGGACTACTAATATGCAACTGGAGATAATGAATCAAGCGATGATTTCCAACCATGAATTGAATAGAAAGGACATTGGGATGACAACCTTGAAGTTATAGAATAAACAACTAAGGAATGAACTAAGAAGAGAGAGAGAATTTGTTGAAAGTTTCAACAAGCCTAGCAAAGACATCAAATACTTGCAAAATTGATGAGATCTCCTAAATCTAACAATGATATTGATGTATTGGGATACACCAATGCTGAGGAAGGTGAATCATCCAAAAGTGGTGAAGAAAGAAACAACAAAGTTAAGAACTACATATCCACTTGTCATAATTGTGGAAAGTTAGGTCATACAACAAATGTTTATAGGAGCAAAAATGAAAATTATAGTCCTAAAAGGAAATTCATAGGTTACTATCAAAAGTACAAAAAGCAAGGACATCAGGTACATGAATGTAGGACCAAGACCTCAAGCACACAAAGATTTGAAGGATATTGCCATAATTGTTGGAAGTATTGACATACAACATATGAATGCAGATCTAATGCCAAGTGTACATCAAACAAGTAGACAAAGGTACAATAAAAGGTATAGTTGTCACTATTGTCAAGAGTATGGACATGTTCTTGAACATTGCATTAGAAAACATTTCAAAAATGATTAAAATAGATGGTTGATGTTGAGAAAGTCAAAGTGCAGATGAAAAAGACATGTTAGAAAAAGGAAGATTGCAACACGATTTTAGATGAGATCACTTCAATCAATGGATCAGGTGATCACATCACCCCCAAGTAGGAAATCAAAAGGTATGCATGGGACTGATATCTTAATGATATATTTTACATTAGGTCAAAGAATCCAAGTTCTGAAAAGATTATATATGCATGAATTAAGATGTAATGCAATAGTCATAACCTAGAAGAAACCTTTAGTTTTTTTAGTTTTCATGTTGTTGCTGAGCATGAAAGATTTAATAGTTACTACAAAGCATGAATGGAATTTTAGTTGATGCTGAGTTGTGAAGGTACAATAGTATTGAATATGCATGCTATGTGAATCGAGAAAAGTGGAAGTCATGTGTAAGTTTAGTGATTTGGTAATCGTATATTGACTGAGCTTAGAACTATGTAAGCATTAAGCATTTAATGCAAAATTTTATGGGTTATATAGTCATTTCTTGACTCATTTGCATTCATTCAAGAGCAAAGAGAGCATGAAGAGCATGAAGGTGAATTGCAATAGGAGATTTTTTTGTTTTCAAATTGAATTCAATTGTAGCTCAACATATTCATTAGATTGTGAAGGTATTTTACTAGTGCCAAGTTTCACTGTTTGAGTTTTTGTAAACCCTAGGTATCAAATATGGTAGCATGATCTTCTAAAAATGTTAGAAAAGAGGGAAAGGAAGTGTTGAATGTGTAATTGATTAGTAATGAGATTAGACAACCACCTTTCTAGGCACTAATTGAAATTGCATACAAAGGAGACCTGTCTGGTGCGTTATCGATGATACCACCATAAGTCTTAATGATTTAGGATGTCACATGGAAAGTTGGAAGTATAAATGATGTGCAGATAAGGGAATTTTATAGTCAAATTTTTGATGATGGAGTTTTAAGGGAAGAGAATAAAATTGTAGAAAGGAAAGGGTTGACTTGTGCCCTAGATTTACCTAATGTATTCAAGACTAAATGGATTAAGATTGCGCTTAGTAGATTAGATGAAAAATTCATTTTTATAGAAGATGGACCCATTAATATTACTAAAAGGATCATTAGCCAAGTGTTAGGATATCCTACCCTAGATCAACCTAAGAGCATGCAAAGTGATTCAATAGAGATGATTAGTGAAGAACAAAAGTGCAATATGGAATAATAGGGGAATGTCTATTGATTCTATCTTAGACCCCTATTTTCTTTTGCTATGAGAGTGATATCTCATAAGTTTTTTCAATCTTGTAGGATTAAATAGTGTATCTTACATGGCTATAGGTTTGGAATACAAACTAGTAAAGAGAGACCATACCTATGACATTGTTGATTTGCAATTCAACAACTATCTAAAAATTTGTAGGCTATAAGGAAAACCAAGAGTGCATCTTACAAATTTGGCTCATTTTTAGTTTGTATATTATTTTATGTGTAAAAAACATTTCCTTCATTTGGGAAAGTTTCTTGGAAGATCAATAGGTCTATTGCAATTCAAATTGGAGAATTCATAGAGCAACTTAGAGACAATTCTGTGTCAGTAATAACAAGTTATTTTGAGACCTTTAAGAAGTCTATGAAGAAAAGGTTAAGAATTCTAGTGTCACTAGTTGAGAAACATTATAATGATGTTTTCCTTCTAGTTGATGTTGATTATACATATGTGCAAGCATTCCTAGCTAGGGTTAGATGGCTTAAGCCCTTGCCATATGAGATAAATATTGATGAAGCATCAGTAGCTATTACATCTCTATTGGAAGAGGAAATAGATAAAAGTGCCACCTCATTTGAGAATTATGAGGAAGCCAAGTCAAAAATTACAATTGACTTGAAGACAACTTTTGTGGTAAGAAACAAGAATAAACTTGTGAAGAAGCCAAAAGAGAGATTTGGTCAACGGGGAGATGAAGATGAGGAAGCGGAAGAATTTTTCGAGGGAGAAGAAGTCGAGGAAGCACCCAAGCCTGCTAAAATGAAAATGAAGGCCAAAGAGTCTATAGTGGAGAAACCTAAGAAGAAGGTTGTGAACTATCATAAAAAAAGCATGTGGTTCTTGTTACTAGGGCTAGCACAAGGGTAGCCACTAAGAAAATCAAGGTTGTAGAGAAACTTAAAGGTAAGAGGACTATTACTTCAACAGAGCTCATCCAACCAGTAAAGAAGACATATGAAAGAAGAAAATATGTAGCTCCAGCTAAGTCAGATGAGGAGAAGACAAAATCAGATGACATGAGTCAATTCAAGGTGGTAAGCCACAATCCCTCCTCTAATTTAGATAATTTGTGTGACAATATAAAATCAAATTCAAATTTGTTTGGTTTTGCACTCACAAATTTTGATAAGATAGGTAAAGTTGAACAAAATACTATTGAAGAAGCCATATATGTGACAATGGCTACATTCAAAATAACTCCTATAGAGATCTCCAACTCATTACTTAAGAGTCTTTATGACTGAGTTGAGTAGAAATGGAAATACAATTTACAAACAGAAAGAGAGATAAGGGTAACCACTTTAGCTCAAGTCATGCCTAAATTGTGAAAGATAATGATAGACAAGGCTATGGAGTTGCACAAAAGTAAATTTACTCGAAAATATAGAGCATTTAGTATAGATTCAGTTATGAATTCTTGCTATAATAGAGAAAAGTAAGAAAAAAATGCAAAAACCTTAGAAAATTAAAAAAAAAAGGTACATCATATTTAATCATCGAGAATTATATAGAATTTAGATACAGCAAGGAACATTCAACTCAGGATGAGTTATAAAATTTTTGATAGGTATGACTGTTAAGTCATTAGTTGTGCAAAATTTTTAAGTTTTGTATGAGATACAGATTATCTATGTGATGCAAATAAGTTAGGTTGTATATGCACGCCAAAGTGTTTTTTACACTCATGTCAAAGGGGGAGATTGTTGATCTTATTCTGGTTTCGACAAGCAGTGACAAAACACTTAAGTCATTACTTAACATAAATATGTATGTACCAAGTAAGTACTTTATGTCGAGCAATATACATAGTTAGTGTCGAGCACCAGTATGTGCCAAGTAGATGGTATGTGCTGAGTCACTCAAGTTTTGAGAAAGAAATATATGATAACTGATTCATATGCTGAGTAAAACAATGGATGCTGAGTCATTCATGAACTAAGTTGCAACATTGAAGAATAGTGAATGCCGAGCATCAGAGCTTTCAAGTGCCAAGTAAATAGTTTTGGACATAGTTGTTTTTAATGACATAAACTCCTATGTAAACCATTTTTGGGCTGACTTCAGGACTGTTTTATGATTCTAGAAGATATATATGAAGGTATATTGAGAATCCCTATGCAGTGCATGCAACCAATCATATTGAGGGATGTTTTAAGCGATAAAATGGGTGAATCACAATCATTGATTCCTACGTAAACCTAGGTCACCCATGTCTTCTTAAGGAGGGAAAATCCTAAAGTATCATACATGTGTAGATGAGAAGAGAAGGAAGAATGCTAAGCATAATCAGAGCATTTGTGGTGACTAAGGAGGTTGTGATCATGCTATGAATTGTAGAATCAATTAGAGAGAATAGGGGAAAGAAAAGAAATGATAGAAGAGATACACCTGATCAGGAGGATCAAGTATACATTAGGAAAGAAAAGATTTGATATCTAGTAGAGAGGTACTAACCAAAGGATAAGGGCTGAAACATTCTAACATGTGAATCAATAAAAATATCTTAATCGATTAGTCCTAGAAAGCTTTTGTAAAGACTTTAACAAGGTGCTTACTTTATTGTAAGTTGAAGTCCTCTAACCAGACACAATTCTAATAGGTTGTTGAAATGCATTGACATGGTAATATTTAAAAGTCTTTGTAAACCTTTAACAGGGCATACCTTTCATAGGGTAGATCATACTTTATGATTAAACTTACTGTAACCTTAATTGGATACCCTTTACAACTGCAGAAATGAGAATTGTGGGTTTCATCCCCACTCTAGTTTACCTTCTCACTGGAGGGTTTCTAGGTAACAAATTTATTATGTTATGTGTTATTTGTTTCATGCTATGGATGAACATGTTTAGTTTGCTATTTCAATTTACATGAAAATTGTGAGATGGATGTGTGGTTAAATTTTTATGGTGTAGACATCTAGGTGTGTATAATTTTCCCTCTTTTGAGGTCCACCATAGAAGTTGATTTTTGCAATACATTTGTTAGATGAAATGTTGATGAATGGTGCTCCCTTTATTACCATAAACCATAACAGAGAACAAAGAAACAACAACAAATGCAAGAACAAAATACGGACTTCATATTTGTGCTGCAAATGCAGAATTACATAATTCAAAAGCACAATATGCTAACCCACATGGGTGGCTTCATTACCATAATCTGCAAGACAAGCTACGACTTATCGCCCAGAGATGTCCTAGACAATGTTTAGCCCTTTCTTAAATAGGCAATTTTATGTTGCTCAGGAAGGTTTTAGATAATGAAACTTAATACATAGTTCTGCACGACCCTAACAATACATATAGAGTCAGCCAAATACATCTTTGACAATTATTTTAGATATTTTCAGTAGCCCAACTTTGAAAGGCCATAACTCTTGAACTGTTGCTTTGATTGGCTATTATAGCAACTTTTTGGAAATGCCAGCTCTTGATCTACAAGCTAAAAATTGGATAAGCCCCCTTCTGTTGAGTCTTTTGACCTCATCTAGGCACTCTAAGGCCTCCAAAGGTGAGCTTGAAGATTTTTCTGCAAATTTTTCCACCAAAAATCCATAATAGTTCTTCTCTGATACTTAAGCTAGAGCAATTAGATTTTTATAGTAGGTTTATAACTCTAAAATGAACCTTCATATAGAAAATGAAAACATTCCAAGCTTGTATGAAAAACTTACTAAAAATAGCAAGTTCCCATAAATAGTACCTCCCTTTCTACTAGTCCTTATTAAAATAGAAAAGACTGAAAATATTTTTTTTTGGGTGATGCAAGATTGCTCATAGACCCAGGATGCTCCTACATTACACACTTGGGGAAATGTGAGAAGTGACTCTATCACGTCTCAAGTGTTTAGAGGAAAACCAAGATGGTGAACCTCCTCCCTTGCTAGCCATGATGAATCATCTACTTGCCTCACTTTCCATTTGACCAAGTATTCCTCATAAGTTCTATTCCTTGTACTTTTGCCAACATGATTTTCTAGTATCTCCTTAATCTCCTTTGTAGCCGAACTAGCTACTAGAATAGTCGATTGCACTTCTACAATGCCATCTCCATCACCTTCTTCATAATACTTTGTCAACTCTAAAATATTAAATACTGTTGAAATATTCAATTTAGTAGGCAACTCCACTTCATAAGCATTTCTAAAATCATGCCTTTTCACTATCTTGCATAGTCCAAACTTCTTCATCTTCAACATATTATATGTGCCCACTAGAAAATGCTCCTTTTTCAAATGAACCATGACTTCATCTCCAACATGAAATTCTTTATAACTCCTTTTTACATCTGCCTTAGTCTTGTATTGTGTATTTATCTTTATGATGTGCCTCCTCAGCTCCTCATGGATGTTCTTCAAATGTTCAACAAATTCTTCTACTTCAACACTACTTATCTTGCCTTTATCCAATTACCTAAATTCAGAAGCATTTCTGGGACTACTCCCATATACAATTTGGAATGGTGATTTACTAGTACTCCTATTGACAAAATTATTATATAAAAATTTCTTCTGTGGCAAAATCATATCCCATCCTTATGGCTTGTCTCCAACCAAACATATTAGCAAATTTCCCAAACTCCTATTCACCACTTTTTTTTGTCCATCAGTCTGTGGATGATGTGTAACAAGTCCGTATTTTGTTCTCACATTTTCTCATTTTTTTTTCTTTTTTTTTCTTTTTTCCTATTATGGTTTATGATATTAAGGGGAGCACCATTCATCAAATGCCATGGTTGCAAGATATATGCAAATTATTATTGGGGATAATGATTTTTATTTTTTAGGAAAATATAGATGGAGCTAATGCCAAACTAATTTGCAAAGACTTCTATTCTGATGCCATATAAAATGAGTGTTAATTTCTACTACCCTCGAGGTTTTCGCTAAATAGAGGGACATTAAAAAGATCTAGTAGCAGAGCCAAGAAATCAGTAATAACCACACAAACTTGTAATGAATTACCAAACTATCATGACAATATAGGTATGTATATATCTGTCGATTCTCCTTTTCCATAATGAAATTGCAATTCTATGAGGTTTTAAATTTCAATAATAAAAATTGCAAAATATCAGTTACCTATCACATAGGTAGGCATAAATTATTTCTAACAGAATAAATATTTTTGGATGTCTGGGTGCGATAGAAATTTTTTGAACCTATTGTATATCATGGAAACAATAAAGCTAACATTTTTTTTATAACACTTACTAAACGTACACATTGGTTTTGTAAACTAATAATTGATTTACAATTTGAAATTGAGATTATCACCAAGTGTTTACTCAAAAATTTAAAGGAAGAAGAGGTCTTAAATACAATGCTAAGAGAAAAATCTTCGCACCTAAATAGTAGGAAAGATGGTAAAATGTGTATAAAAGAAACATGAATAAAAATTGATTTCACATTATATTAAAAAAATAGTGTTACAAATAGGTTGTCATTAGATATGAGCACATTCACCTACAACTATAATATAGGTAACATTGATCGGCAAGGACTCTAGTCATAGCCTATTAAACTTTGCTTTGGTCCTAAGCCCATCAATAGAGTGTTCCACTGCCTTGAAATATCATATGCATTTTACTCAATCAACTTGAATTGCAATTGAAATTAAAAATCATTTTATAAAGTCAGACCTAAAAAATGATATTAATTAATGAATCTGGGAATCCTAATTTAGATTAAAAGAAAATGGTCATAACTCACAAGCTTAAAGTGAATATTATTGGTCCTTGTTGTAGCCATTGCCGCTCTTCTATTTTGAGCTTCTTAATTGCAAAGATCTTTTTTGAACCAAATACAAATTTTCCTCTTGATTATTGAAATTGGAGAGGGAAATTTGCATTGTTGAATCATTTATTTATAAAATCTTTGAAAAGTACATATTTAAAAGTTTAAAACATCAATGTTTTGAAACTTTTTTTTATAAAAAGTCAGGAAAGTTATCTATCTATAGTAAACAAAAGATACTATATAAATTTATTATGTTACTAAACTTTTTTTATACAATATAATAATTTGAGGTTCTCACAATTATATTTCCATTTAAAATTAACAATTGATTTTAAAAATTTAATACAAAGTTTATAGTTTAAATTATCATTATTTTAATATAAAACATATTGTCATATGATACAACTTTTTTTTGCTGTATCGTTATTACAGTAGCACTTATTTTATTTCTAATATAATTTTTTGTTACTCTTATTATTATATTTAAGTTATAAAAAACTAAGATATTAATTTTTTACTTCCTAATTGCTTTCTCAATTACTTTCATTTAAAACATTCCTTTTTTCATAACCTCTTTTTGTTAGTACACATTATCGTTTATTAAATATATCTTTTGTTTAGGACTTAAGGTAATTGGACTTGTAAGAAAACTCAAAAGCCTTATTAACAAAATATAAATACTTTTTAATTTTTAATTTATTAATTTTTTACTATTTTGATAATAATTCTTTATTTCTCTACGTTAAGAATACTTTATCTAATGATAAATTTGATATTATCCTATGAATATTAAGATATGATCCATAATATATGTATTATTATTATTATTTTTATATTAAGTAATTTACTATCAAATCTATGAGGTCTATAATTTTTAATATTAAAAATTGTATTTATTAAACTAGAATATCACTTTACATATTCATATACGAGTTCACCAAAAAATATTTCTTATGGTAGAAAATTAGTTGAAATTCTATGAATCTTGAAAGAATATATTTAAAAAATGTTAATATATGAGTTCACCAAAAAAAAATTTCTTATGGTGGACAATTAGTTAATATTTTAGCAATGCTAATTTAAATTATATTAAAAAAATGTTGGAAGAACTTTTTAGTTGAGAGGTTTGAAAAACTAGAAATTTTTTATACAATACTTTTTAAATATTGAGATTTTCATAATGAAAATTAGATGTATATCTATGTGGATAATATGTCAATGTTTTTAATTTGGTCTATTATAAATATGAAATCACAACATTTGGTTTAGTATTTTAGATGATTTCACTATTTCTCATAGCTTTTGTAGAAGCCTAGTGCCCAAATGGCTACCAACACATTATAGAGGAGTTATTAAAAGCTACACAAACTGGGTGGCCAAATAATGAAACTGCAAAAGAAAATGAAAAATTTAAAAGTCAACATGACCAACCTAAAAACTATAAAAAAAGTGAAATAGAATTGAGACTAACCTATGGAAAATTATTTTTTATTAGGTTTGTGTTACAATTTTTTTGTTTTGTGATTTTATGGTGTGTGCTACTTTCTAAAGCATGTTGGAATTTTAATAAAGCTTTGTCTTTAACTAATGCATATAATATATCCTAATTATAGCTTTGAAGAAATGCAACCTATGACAAGTAAATGTTTCCCAAGAATTCCACCTTGTATACAAAAAAATATGAAAATAGAAAAATAAATAGAGAGTATTATACCTGTAATAAAGATGTAATAGCAAACTGTAGACACCATAAAATATTATAGAGAGTTTCACCCACCTCTAAACAAATACAATCAGAGAGTACTATAGAAGTAGCGACTGAGAAAGACCTTTGAAATAGTTAGAGTTTCATTGATTACCACCTTTTGTTCTACAAATACATGAAAGTAGAAAAATAATTAGAGAATATTATGCATGTAATAAAGATGTGATCATTGCTCATAGACAAGCTAAAAGATTATAGAGAGTTACAACCACCTCTGATAAAGTATAGGAAAACACTATTGTAGAAGAAGCCACAGAGAAATACCTTCAATGATTAGAGTTCCATCAATTACAGAGACAACAAGCTCCACTACATGAATAGTGTACTTACCACACAAAAAATGCACTCGATGAAATCCAATGACAATAGAGTAGAAAGAGAAATCAAGAATACTATGACAAAGATAAAGATCAAATAGCTGCTTAGAGATGTGCTAATAGACTAGGAAAAACCTTAAATCCCTTGCAACAAATAGAAGAGAAGATTATTGAGCACATAAGCACAGAACAAATAGTTCCAACATTACAAGAGAAACTACACGAAGTACGACAAAATCCATTGCAAGAATAAATGAATAAACATGCAAGGATTACACAAAGAAATGACTATATAAGGATTACCCCTTGGATGATCCATGCTTTCTCAACACACATGAAATATTATCTGAGGAGCTTGTTCATGACTATGAAGAATTAATTAATCATATTCAAAGAAACACAAAATGTAAACAAGGTACATGTGTAAGAAAAAACGGCACAAAACAAAGAAAAAAGTATATCTACTTTATCATGTGATGAGGATGGAAAAAAAGATGAACTTGCAAGAAATGATGATAGACTTAATATTCACAATCAAAAAATATCAATAATTTGGAGAGAAAACATTGACTACCAATAAGTTATCTCATAGGAGCTTGTTCTCAAATACATTGCTAAACATGCATCTAAGGCTGAAAAATAATTTGACACATATACTGACATGTTAAGAAGAATATCTTTATCCCAACAATCGAAAAAACTAGCTCTTATAGCATACAATAAATTTATGACAAAAATTGTAGCTGAACATGACATAGGTGCACAAAAAACATGTCACATGCTTCAAAAATTGCCTCTTATTGTGTGCAGTCATCCTTTTACATCCTTGAATGTTGGTAAAATGATGTTCTAGTGGATAATAGACATGTTAGATAGAAAACAAATATAATCCACATACTTATAGGCACACAGTCACTGAACTCCAGAGCTTGAGATGCTAACACTTCTTGAATCTGCACGATCGTACACTTATTTTGCAAACCATAGAAATGATAGGTGGAAAGAAAGAAATGTGCAAGAAACTGTAAATGTTTACCTAAGTTTAATAGTATTTCACATGTTGAGTTAGACCAATTTGAAATATTCTATTGGAGTGAGCTACTCTTATACAAACATTTTTGTATCATAGAAAATGACAATGACTTGACAAAAGAAAGAATTATTTCAAATTGGACAAACATGAGTGCAAATAGATATCATGTTTTGAATGTCAATCACATGTTAGAATCTAAGAAGAAGAAGAAGAAGAAGAAGAAGAAGAAGAAGAAGAAGAAGTAGAAGAGGAGCAAGAAATGATGTCGATGAATGAGTGGTAGATGTTGTCATAAATGGGAACTTTACATGGTATTACCCTCAATGAACTTGATATACTTGGCAAGCATGATTTTGATAACAATAACAAATGAGATCAAATTTTCATTCCCCAAGATCTGCATGAAATTGTAACAAAGTTCATAAATAGAAAAAAATAACATTGCACAATGTTATAATATCCTACCACATTACCATATACGGAGCTATCCATTGTCAACAAGTCAACAGACAACACTTGCAATAATTATGGAACACAACGAATGTTGACCTCATAAACCTCTTTATATTATTATTCAAGGAAAATTTGGTATAGGAAAACCATGCTTGATTCATTGCATAAGAAATGCATTGAACAATAATGGTCAACCACAAAAAGGATAACTACTGGTATTGCCTCCTACAAGTGTTGCTGCATTCAATGTACATGCATCTACTATCTATACAATGCTTAAGATACATATTAAACAAATGCACTATTACAAGGGAAAGAATTAACTACATTGCAAGAGGAATTAAAATAAATGAGATATGTATTCTTATTAATGAACTAAGATTTATTGGCCCAAAGCTACTACTGAAAATAGGTAGTAGACTATGACAAGAATTTTGTGAAAATCAATATCTCTTCTCTGGTGGCCTTTCCATCCTATTCGATGACCTCGCCCAACTACCCTCTGTGCTATACACATCACATTATACTACAAGAACATTATGGGAGCAATTCAAAATAATCATCACATTGGATAAAATATTCCACCAACAAGGCGATAACATAGAGCAAACACAATTTCACTAACTTCTACGGAACTTAAAAAATGAAAAATTGACAAAAAAGGACTTGGAGCTCCTACTCACACACACAAACCAAAAATTTCATCATATGAAAAGTATGAATTTGAAAAATCAATACACCTATTTTCTACAAATGATCTTGTAAAATTACACAATAAAAATATGTTGAAACTATTGAATTGTCCAATTGCAATAAGTATAACAATAAGGACTACATACAACATGGAATATGCAACTATTGAAGGAAACATGAAAAGGAAATCCCATTGTCCAAAGGAAAACATATCATGCTCACAAAAACATATGGACACAAGCAGGGCTTCTAAATGGAGCATTGGGTGAAATAATTGAGTTTGTTTAGAGTGATGGTTCCAAACACCCATAACTTGCAACATACATTGCAACAAGGATTGATAATTATAATGGTCCTCCATTGGATAAAAATGATCCAAAATTAGTACCAATAATTTTGTTGACCTTGGGCACACGGAATAAAATACCCGTAACAATAGCATGGGCTTTTCCCATTCACAAATCCCGAGGGATTATACTACACAAAACAACAATTGACATTGGTAAAATTGAAATGCAAGGACTCAAATTCACAACAATATCTAAAGACAAATAACTAAAAAACTTTCACATCCAACTAGTTTTCCCCCTCGAAAGGTTCTCCAAAATGGAAAAAAATCCATACACAATCATAACGAAAGGAGAAGAAGCTCGATTACATCAAATTGCTCTCTCAAAAATCAAGGTTGCGACATTTTCATACAATGTGCTCTTGTTATGAAATACATGTACAATCATGCTCTTCTCAATATTGTAAAATAATTATGTCTCCACTAATGAAATGTAATTACTTATACAAAAGACCCCAACTCAACATTTCAATGACAAGAAATTGTTCAAATGAATGTCTTAAGATTATTTTGTTAGGTCTACCAATCACTTCATGTTTTATTAATGACATAGAGTTAGAATAGATATAGAAACAACGAGGACTGAAATAGGCAAGATGATTGATCCAAGAAAATTGGGCAACTAGTTCTAAAATATACGAACATTTACTTGTAATAGGTGTGATATTATATAACCATATAAATTTGCTATTAATTTTTAGCTTGGCATTGTAAAAGAAGAAGATTTACAAAGACAATTATTTTGGGGTGTATCGATCATTTGTCATTCTCATGAAAAAATTAACAATTTTTTAATTTGACAGTTGGCTTGACACTTAGACCTATGGGTACAAGTACTAGTTAAGTCGATAGGCTTTTCACTATGGACATCGCCCATTGGTGGGAAATTGTCTAATGCTGGAAAATTGTCGGATGGTGCCAAATTGTCTTATGCCATTAAATTCACGAAGTCGTTTGGCCATCAGAATGTTGTGATGCCCAAAAAGATGAGTGTTGCGTACATTTAGGAAATTTCAGCTAGGTAAATTAATGCCAACATGTTTGGAGTGACTAAGGTTATTGTAGCGTAGAGCACAAAGGCAGCATGAAAGGAGTTATCTGGACACCAAGCAACTCTCATCGTCGATTGCTATGGCTCAGTGATATTGTTTAAATATATGGATTAACGCCACTATAATTTGGGAAATAACTGGATTGAAAATGGAAGAGGGAAATGATTGGATTGAAAATGGAAGAGAGAAAATTATAGAAAACCCTGGAAAGAATGCTTCATCTAACACTAATTTTTAAATAAATATAAATTAAAATATGCTTCGCGTCAAAGAGCTCAGTACAAAGAACAAGGCGAGAGTTTCAACAAAATATCATTCTACATTGTGGATATTTGAAAATGGAAATGATAGAGATTGGTTTCATGGCCTTAGTCACCACTCTTTACCATTCTCTTTTAGGATTGTATTTCATCGAGAGATTCCTTGGAGACAAAAGCTAGTGGTTTACCAAGAGCTCTAGGAAACAAAATGTATGTTATTTCATATAGGATAGGGAAAAAAAATGAGCAAAGGAAAATGTGTTAAAAGAACTCACAATTTAGACATGGAGGAGTAAATATGAAAACTACCGAAAATCTCAATAAAGAAGAAGTTCTTAGGACCTGTTTGGTTGCTAGAATAGGAATAGAAAATTTGGGATATGTTGTATATTTTCTATTTGGTTCGTCAATATGAATATGTATTTTCATTTTACCTCTAAAATGAGCTTATACCCATTTTAAAAAATAACTGTTATTTGAATAACCATTTTCATTCCCAATATTACATTCCTATTCTCCATTCCTATGCCTGCAACTAAACGGTCCCTTAGAGGATAACGATATCCCCTAGAGAAGATGCCATGATTCTCCAACTACGACGCCCAAATTTGTGACATTTTCTACACTTTATAAGACAAAACAACATCTTAGAAAATAAGTTGTTTAGAGATAAGCAATGGTAAAAATTCCCTGTAAATCATAATTCACTTGAAGAAAAATGATTTTATCATTTGCATATGTTTTAGCTCAATATTCCATCAAGTAGTTCAATATCCACTTGTTAGAGTCCAATGTCCACAAATGCCTCTCAAAGGTTTTGAGAAAAATTTGGGACTCTCCTGCCCTCCAAATTAGGTATGAAAACCTCAATTGTAGTCTCATTATTTGCATTAGTGATGAAGGTCCTAAACAAAAATGACCAAATATTTGGCATTGCATATGATGCCTTGGATATTCAATGGAGCCCTAATGGACCTAGATAATGCTTGCCAATAAGATTATGTTTTAGCCTCAAACATACAGAGGATCTGCATCTTCTAAAAAGAATGGAAGTGTAAAGAACAATTATAAAAACTTTGCTAATGAGGTAGGTGTTGATGTGGGGTAAAGAGAATTTTCTATTTCACTAAATCTTATTACAAATATGATACGTAGTACCAGAATAAAAACCTAGTGAAAAAGGGGTGGAATTAGGGTTACAATAAAAGCTTCTAATAGAGTACTCTAAGAACTATATATGTATTACGTCCCATGGCCCAAAAACTATAATAGGATAGATGTCTAATAATCTCTAAATTTCAATGCATGGAATGAGAAACATTACCAACCAGCTAGTTTCGAGACATCTAGGTGGTCTTCTTCAGATGCTCCATTTATTTCCTAATTAAGCTTTTTTCAATACTTTGTTATCTCTACAAGTGACGATTGGGTCATGGAAATGATATAAACATCATAGGTGTGCATAAGAATGGCCACCAAATAAAGAAATATTAACACATTCCTAATTAATACAGAAGGATTTGAATATAGTAAATCCCCATCAAAAAGCTTAAATCAAATAACAACACACTGGCCTAAGTTGTAATATTTAAACAATTTCATCATATTTAAATTTCATAAATCTTATGATAAATATCATTGAGAGATTATTATTCAATTAGAAAAAATAAGAATCCATGATCATTTAAATATTAAAAAAAGATAAATTACACAAAGTCTCATAACCAAACTCCATTTTTTTCTAATCTTAATTGTTCAAATTTTACAGATAATTAATTTCAAGAATATGCCATCAATTTTATTTTATTGATTTTAAATTAAAATTGAGTTAACAATATTAATTTTTCATATATTAAATCATATAATTTATTATTCATGAATATACTACTTCATTTAATAAAAAATCTTATTATAATATTAACTAAATTTCATTCATTTTTTAATATAAAAAAAGTTTAAAATATATATTACTAGTTTTCTAAGATGAAAACTAGTAGCTCACAATAACTAAGTAAATCTTTTAATAACTAAGAATGATAAGATGAGAGAGTCCTAAAAGGATGAATAAATTCTTTCCCTCAAGAAATATATATTATGCAATTTTAAAAAGTTCCATTTACAATAATCATTTAAAGAAAAGTCTAATGCAAAATATTAAATCTTAAATACATTCAAAAAATTCTTACAATTTCACAATTTTACTTGTATAACAAACAAATATCGCATACTTATCACTTAACATGGTAACATGATTATAAATATAAAAATTTCATTGTTGACTTTCTATATATATATATATATATATATATATATATATATATATATATATATATATATATATATATATATATAATAATAAGTAATTGGATTTAAGTGCTCACTAGGGAAAGAATCAGGAAAGAAAACCCCAATTCACAGCCAATACAAATGAAAAATTCAACATCAAATACAATTACAATGGGTGAAAGAATTTGTAGGGAGAAACATTGTAATCTTTATCTATAACAATTAAATGCGCTAAGTGTGGAAAGTCATTCACATAAATAGTTAGGGGACACGCTAATCTCCATCCATAATGCACTAAAGAAAAAATAAAGTCAAATTTTTTTTCCTAGATTCATGAAACGTAGTGATTTTTGTTTCCAAATTTTTTGTTATTTTTTACTACAAACTATGCAGATCATGAAGATCAAATGCTGAAATTTTCAAAAAAAATCTATGATGTTTTCGAAATTTTTAAAATTGGTCAACTGTAAAGTATAGCTGCGTCCAATACTTATTCTTGTGGAACCAAGATTGATACCACTAGACCTCCATAAACTTAAAAATCTAAATTCCATTACAACAATTTATATTATTCAAGTATTCCATTTAAATATTATAACAATATATTAATTATTTTTTATTAAATAATAATTTAGCCATAAACTATAATCTATAACTATTATATAATACCCTCACACTAATCAGGGTGGCTACAAACTATTTTAAGGTGGAAAAATGTAAAATGAACTAACATGAAGCTCCACTAAGATTACAATTGTAGTGATAACAAAATTATTTATTTATTGATTTTAATTTTCCACATACGAGTAACTGTTTTCTCATCACCAAGAAATGTTTATCGATTCGCTCCCTTTTCTATGTGTTGTTTTTCCTTGTATTGTAAATGTTTGATACTATCACTTTTTAAATTTATGGTACCATTTTATGATAACATATATCCTCCAATTAGAGACAATGAAATAGCATAAGCACTGCACACAGAAGAGTGTAAAGTGGGTGAACAACAGGCTACTTAAGGAATGGTGAAAATGGAGTGACTCTTATCCCTCTTCATAGGATCCTAAAGAGAACCTGGACAAAGACAATCAAATAGTTCACATTCACTTCGAAATTCAGCATGCATAACTGCAAAGATAGTTACGATTATGAGGTCTAATAAAAATTCCCCTTCCCTTATGCTATGATGGATACTTTACTCTTGCATTATTACTCATGATTTTGATCCAAACTATTCTTCTTTCTCCTGCAAGATTGATTGCATTTCATTTTCTTCAACAACTTTAACTGCCTGCGAAGTAGCGATGACTTGTAATCTTTTTTTTTGGTAGTTACCCTTTTTGCACCTTTGTAACCTTGTTTGAGAGCTACCATTAACACCTTGCAATTCTTTAGAAAATTCATAAAAGACTGCTATCTTATTTCATGGCTTTACGACCAAAGAATTTAATTGTTAACGAGACCGTGTGACAATGTGATAACTATTTGAAAATAACTCCTGCCATTCATCACAACCTCATAAATTGGAGCTTTAACTCATCTTTTAACCCTATGATGATGAGAATACATGATTTTTCTCCTTTGTAACCTTAACCTTAGGTTACTCTTGACCGTATTTGACAATGCGAATACATTTTTTCACTCCTTCACAACCTTTATAAATTTTTCTTTATCAAACTAACAAGATATTGCTTCGTTCCATCACCTTGTTCGCACCATCACAGCTTAAATTTCTTTAAGCCAGAACTAAATCATGATCATGCAATCTTTATCTTTCGTTGCTTCACTGACTTAATTCTTGACGTTAACTTTATCTAATTGTGAAGATGTGATAACCTTAGATCTTAACTGCTATGGTTGGCTCTTCATAGCTTTGTGACTTACCTTTCATCATATGGAATATAGGTTGCGATTTTGTGAAAACCTTTGATATGATCTTCATTTGACAGTTAGGAATCTATCCCGAAGGGAACTAGACCTTTCAACATGTGACATGGAGATTTCAATGCATTCCATGTCATTGATTTGGTTTCCATCTTCATTCTTTCCACCTTTGACCAGGGTGTTCACCATTGTCTAACAAAATGAGCATTCTTGAAGGCTTCTGCTACTTCCTCTACACTAGATTTGAATGCTCTTCCTTCTAACCTATTTCCATGATCTCTATCATATCCTTTGGCCTTGATCTCCATGTTCTTTTCTGCCTTGTGCTTTGAATGTAAGTGTGATCTTCTTTTCGAATGCATCCCGTCTTCACCATGCATACTTGATCAAAGCATTATAGTTTTAGAATAGCTTCCCTCTCATCTAGGAAATACATAAACTTACCCTCCCTTTCCTAATAACCTAATATGGATGAATCCATTGTATTTCTTTTTAATGCACACAAAGGGATAAATGAGAGGAGAAGTTCCTTAAGGGAAATCTAGACATAGTCATGACATCACATTGACTCATCTCTAATCCTAGCAGTTTGAAAAATATAGGGGGACTAAAATCATGCAATAGGATCCTAGGACCCCTATGGAAACATTATTCGTGTTTGTATGGGTCATAAGGGGTCATTGGATAACAATGACATTTGATGATGATATATGTCCCTAAGGGTCCTAGGACTCTTAGGGACACATTATGCTTGTTCATATGGGTTGAAAGGCGTCATTTGATAACCTATGACCCCTTTCAACACATTTGATGATGACATATGCCCTTAGGGGCCCTACAATCCCTAAGAATACATTACAATAACCTATGCCCTCTTTCAACACATTTGATGATGAGATATGTCCCTAAGGGCCAAGGGACACATTATGCTTATTCATATGGGTCGAAAGGGGTCATTAGATAACTTATGACCCCTTTCAACACATTTGATGATGACATATGTCCTTAGTGGCCCTAGGACCTCTAGGGACACATTTTTCTTGTTCATATGGGTTGAAATGGGTCATAAGATAATCTATGATCCCTTTCGACATATTTGATGATGACATATGTCCCTAGGAATCTTCGGACCCCTAGGGACACATTATGCTTGTTCATATGGGTCAAAAGGGGTTATTGGATAACCTATGAGCCTATCAATATATTTGATGATGCCATATGTCTCTAGGGGTCCTAGGACCCCTACTAACACATTTTATGATGATATATGTCCCTAAGGGTCCTAGGACTCTTAGGGACACATTATGCTTGTTCATATGGGTCAAAAGGGGTCATTGGATAACCTATGAGCCTTTCAACATATTTGATGATGCCATATGTCTCTACGGGTCCTAAGACCCCTAGCAACACATTATACTTGACCCCTTTCAACACATTTGATGACAACATATGCCCCTAGGGGTCCAAAGATTCCTAGGGACACATTATGCTTGTTCATATGTATCAAAAGAACACATTTTTCCCTATATATAATATGGGTTTAATATCCTATATAATATAATATAATATTTTAAAATTTAATATAATTTAGTAAAATTTGTTATAATGTAATATGTTAAACTATGTATAATAAAATATATTATAATATAATAAGCTATACTATATTTAATATAATATATTATAAATATATATCTTATAAACTATATATATTAAATATCACAATTTGTAATCACATGGATCGTGAAAATAAAAAATACAATTGACTAGGACATCACATGGATCATGGAGGGGATAATCATGACCCTTCCTCAATTCTCAATCTCTACCCTCCACTTTTGATGTGATTCATTTGCATATTTGGGTGGGAGGATATCAAGTATCGAATATATTGGATATTTGATTAGGCCTTGTAATAACCAAGCCTCTTTGGTCAACTCAAAAAATATGAATTTGCAGCATTGAGGGGTGTTCCAGACTTTGATGACATATTAGATGACTTCTCATCTAATGGAATTCACTAAAACAAAAAGGGTTTGTAGAGGACCTTCTCATCTTTTTAGTGATATAATTGTTATCAAGATATTAGTTGAATAAGTATTTATTACTTATTTTTAAATGAATATACTTATAAGATGTTGATTTACACACTAATTGATAAAATGTCTATAACTTTCAAACTATAAAATAAATTTAAAATCTGAAAGATGTGTCACATTCTATGCTTTTTCTAATACAATTTTTAAATAAATAAATAATTTTTTTCTAAAATTCATTAAGGTGGTTAGACACAGGCCCTTTTTTTCTTGATAACATTGTAGCAGAAAATTCAAAGTTAATTGTTTATTTGGAATAAAAATACCAAAAAATATGTGTCACATCTAGACATGAGTCTCTTCTAATATATAAAATCTTATAAAAAATATTATTAATTATGATTAAGGCAGTTAGACATACACCTACTTCTTAATTTTGTCCTAAAATTTTTGTAACACTATATTAAAATATGAATTTTCAACTCATCAAATTAAATTATTTTTAGGTAAGACCTAGTAGTTTAGAAACTATATTCAATTTCCTAAAGATTTTATTCTTACAACTTTTAATATAAACTTCATAACTAGTTGAAAATTACACACCAAGTTGACATAAACCTGATTTGCTAATTTTGCATTGTAACCTGAGGGTAGAGTTTCACCCACCATGATCCTGCACATATGCAGCTAGAAGAATCTGATTGTGGTGTGGTGAGGTTTGGAAAAAACTCACCCTAGTTGGTAAAAGGTAAATGTTCAATCTTTGAATGGAAAAAAAAACAATGTCAGTGATGTCTATTTGGTAGAAGGTCTGAAACATAATTTTTTGAGTGTTGGTCAGTTAAATGACAAAGTTTATTACCTAGAGTTCAAAGGAGGTATATACAGGATACTTGGAAGATCAAGATATCTTATTGTTGCTAGAAAGAAAACTAAAGGTAATCTATTAGATCTGAATACTATTGTTAATAGTTGTTTGGTCACTACTAGAGTTAAAGATAGTTCACTATGGCATAGAAAGTTCTGTCGTGTGAATTTTGATAGCTTGATCAATAGTAAGTCAAATGTGGTTACAGGATTGCTCAACTAGTAAAGCCATAAAATATAATGTGCAAAGAATGTTAGTTTGGTAAATTAACTAGTTCTACTATTGCTAGTGAGACTTTATCATTTAGAATAAATTTTATTTGGTATATATTGCTCTTTGTGGCCTTATGAGAATAAGAAGTTATCAAGGTGAAAAATAATTTATGACATTTATTGATGATTACTCAAGAATGATCTTTCAAGTTATCAGGTAGTGTGTCCTTGTGAATTTTTATATTGCAACGGGATTCTACATCTGTGGATATTTCTTGGCACTTTCAACAATGCTCTTGGATCATGTGGAACCCAAATATGGGATAACAAGATTTCAAACATGTTATGCCATTTTTTCCTTATGATTAAAAGGACTGAATCTATTTTCATGTAATAGGTTTCTTGGTCCTTAGGAATGTCCTTGATCTTGAGGTTGACCCATGTGTCATAGTGCTTATATATTGTGATTGATGTACTACTAGAGGTAGTAGTATATTGATTAGTGAAGAACCATAAATTGTTTTATCTTTAGAATTGGGTCTAATGCCTCTGACCAAAGACTATAAGAAAGTAGACATGTATGAACCTGACTTATAAGAAGGTCAAATGTCCAACCTTTGTTATACTTAAAATTAAGAATCCGTGAAATTTTTCAATTAAAATTGGTTATACATAAAAATTAAGAAGCAATTTTTTTTTTGTAATGGAAACTATTTCTTTTTTAATCATTAATGAATCACCACCAATAAATTTACTTATTTTTAGAACAAACCAATAGATATTGCTTCCTCAATATGATTAATTCATATTAAGTTAATCTTGTGAAATTCTAAAACATTGTCTCGTAAATGTACTTGCATCTATTTCTAATGTATATTAAAGTGATGGTTATAATGCATTCATGTTAAATTGGTTATTATGAATCAATTTTTTATCTTTAGAAGTGATCAAGAGTCTTTGCTTCCTTAATATTAGTGATTCATATTGAGGGAACCTTTTTGAACTAAAATAATATTCTTTGTATATACATATTAGCATATTTTGGAATGGAAATTGAAGTGATACTTACATCTTCATTTGTTAAAAAGTAATTTTTACTACTCAAATCTTTAGAATTAAGCATGAGCTCTTGTTTCCTTAATATTAGGGGGATTCATATTGAGTGTATATTTGAACTTATAAAAGTAATACCTCAATCCTCATCTATGGTAATCAATTTTAGTTAGCTTTGGAGTGTATTATGAACCATTGCTTCTTTATAATTAGTGACTCATATTATTTTTTTTGAAGTTCTAAAATACTTCAGTACACATTAACACCTTGTATAATGAAAGTGAAATGACAGTTACATTCTACTCTATAACATCTTAATTTATATATATATTTCTAAGCATCTTCTTAAATATCAATGATCCATAAAATTATCAGGTTCTAAAAAGCTTTAATATAAATTCACATATTTGTAATAAAAATAAAATAAAATTTATATCTCCATAACAAATAATTTGTTACCTATGATTTTAAACATCTTTAAAATTTATTATATCTAAAATAATTTCCCATACCACTGTTAGAATGTCAATCCCAATTTTTTTGAGAATGACATTTTACAAAATTTACCCTTGTGAAGATAGTGCAACATAGATTTCCATTCTTTAATTATTTTGTTTCCTCAAATATTAAAGAAGGCCTATAAGATTCGCAATGGAGAACAAAGTGAAAATTATTTCCTCTTTTAATGATTAATGAGTTGTAGATTAATCTTTTTTAATAGAAAAAACTAGGAGCTATTGCATTATTGAAATTAGCAATTCATGTTAAGGGAATATTATGAAATTGTGAAACATTTTAATATATAAGCCATATTTCCAATCATATTTCCACACTCAATATGTTAAGGGAATCTTATGAAATTTTGAAATTGTTAACAATCATATTTCCATGCTCAAACTGATATAAACCATTCTAGGTAAATTTAGAATAATCATGAACCAATATTTCCTCCTTTCATCTTGTTAAGTTCAGATATGTTTATTCTATTCTCTCAGCCAAGACTGTTGTCCTTGACCACCTTAATTCTTGTTGGAATTTATCCCTTGCCCAAGATGAATGGAGGAATATCTTATCTAATCTTTGGACATGGCCCATTGAACCCAAGGTCACTTGCTTTTTGTGGAGAATGTTGCTCCACAAGTTGCCCTTCAAAAAGCCTTTTTCCATTGCTTCTTTGCTCGAGAGATATGGATTCTGTTTGGTCTCAAACTTGATGACAATTTCTCTTTTGATAATATTATTTTTGACAAAATTAGTGCTAGCAATAAATGGTCTAACATGTTTTGGTCTATTCTTTCCTTTGTTATTCTCTGATTTCTAAAAACTTTTCCATTATATTCCTGATATGCAATAGCAATATTTCCTTATTATTAGTGATCTATATTGAGTGTATTTTTATTAGTCTCCAGAATATATTAGTACACATGTACTAACGAATATTTGGCCAAAGATTGATGTGAAACGAACTGTTACCTATAATTTTGGGTATCTTCAAATTGAATCAGAACTTTTACTTCCCAACATCTAGAAGTGTGCGTTCCAGATTTATTTGAGAGTGACATCTAAGACATTGCAACACAGATTTCCATTGTTCAGTTATTTTGTATCCTCGTTGCTTTAGATTCCAATGTTTTGTTTGATTATTCCTTGTAATCCAATTTCCAATCACATCAGTTGCCCATAAGTACGAATGGAAATCAGAAACTAAATGGGGAAAACTGAAACCTTAAAACATTCAGACGATGGTGAAAGAAATGTTGAAAGAAAATTGCATATAAAACTAGGCATTAAGATTAACTTCCCATTATTATTATTACCACAGAGAAATTCTTAACTTCTATGATAAGATCGCAATACAAATGCTTTTGGTTTCTCTTTGAAATGAAGCCAAAGCAGGGTGGTCAAGATGGGCCAAAAAGACTTGTGATTGCTCAAGCACCCTCAGACATCTGATCCTCCAATTATGGCTTACAAACTTCAATATAATTATACGACCCACCTGAAACATCTGTCTTCACTTCTTCTTCAGCAGCAAGTGTCACAACTTCTACTGCAGGAACAGATGTTTCCTCAGTAGAAGGGGTTTCTTCCTTCTCCATAGGAGATTCAGCAACAGCAGAGGCTTCTTCTTTCTCTACAACTTCTTGTGGTGGAGCCTCATTTTCCTCACCTACTTCCTTAGAAACCTCCTTTTCTTCTATTTCTTCTCATGCAGCAGGGGATTCTTCTTCTGCTTCCTTTGCAGGTGTTGTTTCTTCCACCACATCTTCTTTCTCTTCCACAATTTCAGGATGTGGGGCTTCAGCCTTCAGAGGCACTTCTTTAATTGCAAGGCTCACTTCAGCGAGCATGGAAGCTACCTGCACAAATTGATCACAACATATAAGTTAACTCACATTATTCATTAATTTAATCGAAACATATAATTTAAGTTTTTAAGAATGATTGTATTCGTTGTAATTATTATATATATAACCGTACTAAGTTACAATGCTATAGAGTTCAGAGTCTAGTTTCATTGTATTCATTTCTTTACGATCTTTTCGCTTCTTATTATAAATTTTAAAATAATATTAATCTTATTAATCCCGCCTATAAATAGGCGAGGACTACAGTTTTCAATATATTATTTTCTATTAATCTTTGCTCTGGTAGTTGTGCAGTTTGTAAGAAAATTCATTTATACTATGGTACCACTAAATTTTGTCATTAAATGAAATTTTTGAATTTATGGTATCACTAAATTTTTTCATTAAATGAAATTTATGAATTTAATTTTCTATAATGTGATTGGATGAGGCCATTTTTCCAAGCAATCTTTTTCATTTTTCTTTTGTAGGAAATATAAATGAAAATAAGGTTTGACATTTGGCAAAGGTAACAAACATGTCATTTTGGAGGTTTTTTGTGCATTATGCTACATGCCTATGACATATGTAATCACACTATCCTATGTTTAATCTACCTCCTCCTCACAATTATGCACCTAACTTCTATTCTTCATGAAATAGTAAAATTGGTTGTGGATTTGGGTACGTTAACAAGGTTGAACCTTCTATAATTTTGAGCTTCAGTATTTCTTCTATTAATGTGATTATTTTCATTTAAAAATATATGACTATTTCTTATGAAAAAATTAAAATGGTGATTCCTAAACTTGCTTCAATTTGAGAACTATTGTTGTTAATTTGTTTATTTTGATTAATTCAAAGGATAGATTGCAAAATCTTTGAAAAAGTATAGTTCCTAAGGTTAAATTTGAAATGGAAGCTTTTCATTATGAAAGAAATTGATAAATTCAGGGAATCTCCCTTTTTAAATACCCTTTTCATCTAAAAGTATCTTAAATGTTTATAGTGCCATGTAAAAAAATGTTGTTGCATTTTGGGAAATTCTCAAATGGAAAAATGTATGGTCATATATTTGATTTGCTGATTTATTGTTCAGATCTATAATTATTTATTCTCTACAATTATCTATATTTTTCAAAAAAAATTCAGAATTTTTTCGCCCAATAGGGCTTGCAGAGAATTTTTTTTTGGAGGAACCGGGTAGTGAATATTCCATTAGCATCTTCAATATTTGGCAGGCAAATATTCTGAATTCGACAACCATGTCTAGCCAAGCCTATCCATTTTCAACATGCTTCCTTTGTTAGAATACTACGGGTGTTTCATTTTACACATCTTGTAAGGTTCTCCCGCACTGAATATGGGACTAACCCCCGCTAGTTGTTTTCAAAATTTCTAGCGCAGTGATTTTGGCCATGGCGAGTGTTTTTCGACACTTGAATAGCTCTGACGTTTGGCACCGGCCCCCGACGTATGTTCCACCTCCCATGACGGCTTGTGCTTTGTTTTCACTTATGCAGCCTCATGTTTTTATGCACTTTGAACATCTATCTACCCATGCATGTGGGATTAAACCAATTGTCACCATCCACCATAAATTGTTGCCTGGCACCGAAATAACTATCGCTAGCCCACTCCGGCATACATAACCACCATCTTCGACCTCTCAATTCCATGAAAATCATGAAAGCTTCCTAGAAAGCCCTATTCACCTTGGCTTGAATCTCCAGAAACAACAATGAATGTCTTCGACACTGCAAAAAATCTCTAGCAGCTTGAGACATGGACATTGCCACATCATTGATAACATTAGCCCGCTGTCGCCCATGTGGACATTGCCAAATTAGTAGTACAGTCAGCATACACATCACCATTTACATCCTTTTTCCATATATCTTCTATACATCTGTACAGTACACGCAGGTAGTCATATATTGCTGACATCATCATTAAATTGTCATGACATCACTAGAGGGGCCCAAATATGCTGACATCAGCAGTTTGCTATCCTAAACTGGATGATCGTCTGAATATCATCTAGGGGAAATTTGAACTGCAACAAAAACCTGTTCACTGTCAAATTTAACTCCATCTTTTACTGATCTAACCCTTCTTCTAATTGATTTTTTGTTTTGCAATCCGACTTCGGGAGGCCATATCTCAACCATCTAGACTCCAAATTAGGTGCATTTTTTTAAATTTTGGCTAGAATTTCTTAAAGTTTTCAGTGGCATAGTTCTTTTCTAGTTTTGGTGCATGAATTTGTCAAAAATTGTATCTTTTGGTGATTGTACTTGTCCAATCCTACATTTTGCAACTTCAATTGCTCTGTATGAGCTCATCTGGACATGAAAATAGGTTTTGGTTTTTTTGAAAGTTTGTTATTTATTGTCTACTTTCCATATCTATAATCATATTATAGGGTTGTGTGGACAAAAATATCACTTTCAGCATTAGGTCTTTTTCTACATTGTAATGTTTTGATATATCTTCAAAATTGTTGTATATCTGAGGTACATTGTAATGTTCCAATTTTGAACTCCATAAGGAGGTTGTAAAAATGAAAATTAGAAGTCCACTAAGGCCAAAATTGGGAAGCAAGCATTGTAAACGCACTACATATAAAGTGCCGAACGCATCTTTGTTGGGGGGGGGGGGGTTTCTTGATTGAGTGAAAAGGGAGGGTGTTCTTGGTGTTGTGTTCCTCTTTTCTTGTTGTTTTCTTTCATTTTTTGCATCATGGAAAATTTCAAGTCTCCAAAATTAACACCTCATAACTATGCTACATGGTCCATTAAAATGCAGTGTCATTTAATGCATAAAAGGAGTTTCTCAATATGTAGATGATACCCTTCCTAAACCAATAGGTGATCAAGTATCTACAATGAACATCTCAGCTTGGGAAATAATGGATAGGAAAACCCTAGGTGATATTTGTTTGGGGTTTGAATACAAGATCATCTATCAGCTCCAGAAGTCTCGGACATCCAAGGAAGCTTGGGATACCCTCAAAAACCTATATGGTAAAGTGTCTGAGGAAGATGTTTTCAAAATTGAAGATGAGCTTGTCTCTTTAGATCCAAAGAAATTTGATTCTATACAAGACTTTATCATAAATGTGAATGAATTAAGAGTGAAACTTGATGATTGTGGTAGTATTATTAAAGATGACAGGTTAATCTATCTCAGTCATAGTAAGCTGCCGTCTGAGTACTTCACCTTTATTTCTTCTTATAACACCTCAAAGAATACATTAAGGTCTACCTATCATAAAGTCTCTTTTGATTGCTATGCTATACTGTTGGATGACGAAGAAAAGAAGTTGAAATCAATGGGGATTCTCAAGTCATCCAAGTCTAAGGCATTGGTGGCCAATAGTGAGGGTTCTCAATCTTCAAATAAAGGAAAGTGAAAGAAGAAGAAGTGGAAAAATAACAAACAAGAGGATTCAGAAAAGACAACATCACCATCAAATCAACAAGGCAAGTCTTCATCAAATTCAAACAAGAAGGGGGACACCAATAAGGAGAAGAAAAAGTGTGCTTATTGCAAGAAATCGGGTCATGATGAACATGAGTGTTATCATAAAAAGATTGATAAGTTGACAATCATCATAAAGAAACACAATGCTCCACTGCCTAATCCTTATACGGAGAAAGGATCCTCATCTTTAGATTCAAAGGGAAAAGGGTAAGAACTCATGGAAAACTCAAGTTCTTTAGCGGAATGGATTCTTGACTCAGGTGCCTCATATCATATGGGTTCTTGAAAGGGAGACTTTTCTTCATTGAAGCAATCAAAGGTACCACACATCTTTGTACGCGATGATACAAAAATGGAGGTTGACTGGAAACGAAATGTGGAAATGGAAAATGGAGAATTCAAAGATGTTCTCTATGTTTCTAACCTAAGTTCTAATCTTCTCTCAATTTACCAAATCACTCACCTTGGAGATGGAAATAACGATGAGTTCATTCCATATTCAGTAATGATGTGATCTCTAAAAGATGATTTAGTGTTTGCAATGGGGAAAGTTAATCATGACAACAAGTTGTATTCTTTCTCCCACTTTGTGCCTAAGTCTCCTTCACATGCTTTGTTGACTCAATCTAATCCAGAAACCAAATTATGGCATGAGTGGTACAGTCATCTTTCCTTCCACTATCTTTATCAACTTTGATCACAAAGCATGGTCAAAGGTCTACCTGCAGTCATCTTTTCCAAAGTTGAATGTTCAACATGTTTAGTGGATATGCATCTAGAGGAGAAGTTAACTAAAGGGAAATCTTCAAGAGAACTAGTTGTTCTTCAATTGGTTCACTTTTCACGCTACACACGGATCTAATTTCTTTATCACAAGAATGAAGTGTTGGATAAGTTTCTAGCCTTCAAGAGTCATGTTGAACAACAATCTAGGAAAGCCATCAAAGTTATAAGGATAGAAAATGAAAGAAGATATGCGAACAAAAGACTTAAAGACTTTTGTAAACTGGAGGGTATTGATCTTTAGAATCCACTAGCATTTAGTCCACACAAGATAGATGTTGCAACATTGAGGATACAAACTCTTAATTCAATGGCAAGTTGAATGATACAAGCCAAGTCTCTTGATCCATCGCTTGAAGTCAAAGCTATAAGTAGTTCCAATCACATACTGAGTAGGTCTCCTCATAATGCCTTAGCCGGAAAGACTTTTTTTCAAGCATGGTGTTGTAGAAAACTAGTTGTGAGTCACTTCAGAGTCTTCGGTTGTCCAATATGGGAAAACATATCTTCCAAGGGATGCAAGGCACCACCACCTTGGCCTTGTACTTTCATCGGATATGAAGATAGTGTTAAGGAATACTTACTTATGGATCCTGAGACACATGAGATTTTCATAGAGAGGAATGGACACTTTGAGGAAAGTTGACCAAGCTTATCCTCTAATCCTATCCACACTTAATACATTATCAAAACTAATAGTGATACTAGTGATAGTGGTTCAAGATACTCAGATATGTAGGATCCTATTGACAGATGTAGGGAGAGGTCACAACATTAGCACATTCCACATGCATATATTGCCATAGTAATAGGTCAAGCACAATACATAAAACCTTGTCTTCCAACTCCAACATCAATGGATCACCTTTTGATATATATTTCAAGTTTTTTTATGCAGTCACACATAGCAGATTTGGGAGACATCATTGATGATATGCATCTTCTCTTTGATGGAGAAGATCCTTCTTCAGTTGTTGCAAGGGCTCACTCTGACCCTCATGTCCATTTTCTACATGATTGATCTTCACAGGTTGATATGATTGTGGATCCTTATGTACAATAGTTGTAGGAGGCCTCTTTATCTGTTGAGGAGATAGTAGATTATTTAGTATAGCTTCTACATACATCCTTGCTAGATACATTGTTCTTTTCAGTAGCATTGGAAGGGGTGACAATCAATATCAACACAGGGATAGTTCAACAAGTTTTAGAGGCATCATCGATCATCCAAATTCTTTCTACACATAGGGGAAGCATCTCATTTTTACCTATAATATTGTTTCTTCCAAAGGGGAGGAACATTATTTAGCAGTCCTGGATCAGCTTTTGCATCAGAGCAATTATAACTAATTGAGACACTTCATTAGGGGGGGGACAACCTGGTCTCTCTTCTTCTTCTCTTTTATTGGGTGACCTTTTCCTCTTTTGAGATTATGTTCTTCTCATATTTCTCTATTGTATATACTTGATGTATGTCGTAATGGGGGGGTCTCAATTACTCCATCCATCCATGCATCTTGTATTTTCATCTCTCCTTTTGGGGGAGGGTTTTTCCCATGAGGTTTTCCCTCTTTCTCCACTTTATGAGAGGTTGCATTTTATTATACCTAGCATGGCCTAGTAGCAGAGACCCATTATACAATGATATAGACTTCAGAGTTCTAGCTTCATTGTATTTATCACTTTTATGATGTTTTTGCTTATTATTATAAGTTTTAAAAATAAAAATATTAATCTTATTTGTCCTAACTATAATAGGAGAAGACTACAATTACCAATATATTATTTTCTATTAATCCTTGCTTTGGTATTTGTGCAGTTTGTGATGATCATCCAAAATAAATGAAATTACAAAGTTGGATCTGTGCATTCCAAGATGCTAAGATGATAGAAGATGAGTCCATCAAAAATTATATAGGAAGAATACCAAAATTTCTTGCAGGTATTCAATCTCTTGGTGGAACTAAACATGATGATGAGGTTATGGAAGATCTTGAAAAGTCTATCAACACCATTCAAGAAAACAACCTAGATGATTTAACTAGTAATTCCTTGCACCAATGATTTCACAAAGGACCTTTTTTTTGGAAGATTAGAATATGTTGAAGTAGAAATTAGACAGTTTAAGGAACTAGTTAGAGTTAAGACAGCTTTCAGTGCTATGCACATTCGACCTAATCTATAGAGAAGTACAAGCACACGAGGATACTTTGTGAGATATAGCAGATATGAAGAAGGAATAGGCCTTCTGGTAAGAAGAGAAAAAGATGGTAAGAAAATATTTAAATGTTGGACTTGTGATGAATATGGTCATTTTTCATCTAAATGTCCTAAAAGAAAGAAAAAGTTGACAATAGTTGGTTATGGCATAGAAGGTTCTATCACATAAACTTTGATAATATCATGAAAGTTAGCAGTACATTTCTAGTGAGAGATCTACATAAGATTATTAAGCCTAATAATGTTGTCTACGAGGAATGTATTTTGGCTAAATAGAGGAAAGTGTCTTTTACTAGCAAGAAGTTCTAGATACTACAGAGAAATTGGAGACTGTTCACACATATTTGAGTGGTCCTGTAAGAACCAGAGGATTCTGTGGTGAAAGGTACTTTATGATTTTTGTTGATGATTTCACTAGGATGATATGGGTAGCTTTTCTTGAAGAAAATTCTGAAATTTTTGAGAAATTTAGGATATTCAAGAATAGAGTTGAAAATGAATCTGGTGTTAAGATTAAGTGTTTAAGATCAGATAGAGGAGGAGAGTTCACCTCTAGAGAGTTCAACATGTTTTGTAAAGATAATAGAATCAAAAGACAATTATCTTCACCTAGACCACCTGAACAAAATGAGATTTTTGAAATAAGGAACAAATACATAGCAAAAGCAATAAGAGAGATGTTATTTGACAATGATGTCTCAAAGAGATTTTGGAGAGAAGTAGTTAACACTACAATATATACTCTAAATAGAGTATAGATTAGAAAAGTTATGAGTAAGAAACCCTATGAGTTATGGTTTGGTCACTCACCATCAGTCAAGTATTTTTGAATATTTGGAATTAAGTGTTACATAAAGAGAGATGATGATATAGGTAAGTTTGATCCTAGAATTGATGGAGGTAAGTTTCTTGGTTACTTTTTGAAAAGAAAAGCATATAGATGCTTCAACTATAGAACTAATACAATAGTTGAGTGCACGGATGTAAGGATTGATAAAAAGTTTGATACTAAAGAGAAGATGGTAGATTATAACTCTGATGAAGAAGAGGATAATTTTGGATTTGTTAGACATAATGCCAAAGTTCCCTTTTGAGACTAACAATGATTTGCAAAATAAAGTATCTGTTGAGCATAGAGAAGAAAATAGATCTAAACCTAGGGAAGAGATCAGAATTGAGATGTCAACTACTACTTCTACTAGAAACATGACAAAGACTCACCCTCTACAGTAGATAATTAGAAGCAAGAATAAAAGTTTGATGACAAGGAATAAAGCGAATGAGCAGTTGGGTCTAATTTCTCAAGTGGAACCTAAGAGCAGAGATGAGGCATGTAAGGATGATCATTGGATGCAAGCTATGAAAGAAGAACTAGATTAGATTTTGAAAAATGAGACATGGGAATTAGTTCATAGACCTAAAGACAAGAATGTGATAGGAACGAAATGGGTATTCAAACATAAGATGAATGAGAAAGGAAAAGTTGTGAGAAACAAAGCCATACTTGTTTGTGAAGGTTACTCACAATAAGAAGGCATAGATTATGAAGAAACCTATCCACCCATGGAAAGAATGGGAAGAAACATTGAGCAACCTGATGGATTCCCTCTAACAAAAATAAAGATTTTGTATGTAGACTAAATAAAGCACTGTACGATCTGAAGCAACCACCTAAAACTTGGTATGCAAGGTTGGATAGGTATTTATCAAAGCTTGGATTTATTAAAGGTAAAATAGATGGTAATTTGTATTTGGAGAAAACTAATGATTACCTATTCATCATTCTAATATTTGTGGATGACATAATATTTGGAGGAAATGATGAAGAAAGTGATAAATTTGCTAAAGAGATGAAAAATGAATTTGAAATGAGCATGATAGGAGAAATGACGTTTTTTCTAAGATTGTATTGTGTAAAATAAAGATGGAATATTTATTTCACAAACTAAGTATCTAAAATATATTTTAAAAATATTTGGTTTGGAGAATTGCATAATTGTAGGTACACTTGTGATAATTGGTCACAAGTTATCTAGTAAAGATGAAACATCTATAGTTGAGTAAAAGAAGTATAGATATATGATTGGAGGATTGCAACATCTATCTCACACCATACTAGATATAGAAAATGTAGTCAGGATTGTAGCAAGATTTTGAGTTGATCCAAAAGAGTATCATTATGCAATAGTAAATATGATCTTCAAATATTTGTAAGGTACATCTAACTATGGAATATGGTATGATAGATCAAGTGATTTCACCTTGTACAGATGTACTGATGCAAATTGGGTAGGCAATATAGATGACAGAATGAGCACCAGTGGTGAAGCATTATTTCTTAGAGGAAGATTGGTTTCTTGGTTGAGAAAGAAATAAGATTGTATATCTCAGAGTATAGCTAAGGAAAACTATATTGCAGCAACAAATAACTATAATCGAGTTATGTGGATGAAACAAATGTTGAAGGATATTGGAATTGAGTTTATAGAACATGTTATCATTTACTATGATAACAAAATTACAATAATTATGTGTAAGAATCTAGTATTTCATTCTAAGAGTAAGCACATATTTATAAAGTATCATGTTTTGAGAGAAAATGTAGAAAAATAAGAAATAAGTTTGGAGTATGTAAGCACTAAATATCAAATTGTAGATATCTTTACAAAACCTTTTCTTAAATATACTTTTGAATACCTAAGAGGTGTGTTAGGGGTTATGCCCTACCTAATTCTCAGTGGTTGATGCAAGGAGTGCATTAGTCTAGTGGTACAAAGAACTATGGTTACATTGGACTCAATGCTAATGCTTCCTTTATGGGGAAGTATTTGATATGAACTAAGTCATGAAGAACTCTAGGTATTTGGTATTGAGATTGGCACCTTTGACATTGATTTCAATGAGAGAGAGAATGTACATGAATTTTTTTTAAGGAGAATGTACATAAGTAGTGAGAATAGATGAATCTATTGAGATGGAAATAGGGGAGAGTTATCTCTTTAGAGAGATTTAGAAAGATTCATGCAAGTGCATAGAAGGATGTGTAAGTGCACAGATTCAACTAGCAAGTATTGGAATTTGTTTATTTTGAACAACTATTTCCGATCATAAAAGAAGAAGCAGAACAATACAACATTCCATAAGATCTCCAATTAATGAAGACAATTTTAGAAGAATACAAAGGAAAGTATAATTTGGTATTCTTGGAACTAAGATATTTTCCATCTATTTTTCCATCAATGCCAAAGAGAGAGATTGTTAGCATGAATGTTGATGATACTACGTTGGGGGAGTATCCTAGAAATTGAAGAGCATTGATATGTTGCATTCATGATTGTATTTGTCATTTATGTCAACACTATAGTAATTCTATGAAGACTTGAAGAATACTAGTCAAAAATCTTAGTATGCACAATAGCTAAGGAAGGTTCAAATGATGCATAGTGAATTCCATGTTCTTGAGGCCGTATTGATGACATGGTTCAAAAGACTAAGTTTGATTTAATGTTGTATGGAAGTTACACCTGTTTTACTAAAAGCAATGGAGAAATAGAGCATTGGAAAACAAAGTTTTGATGATCTATCACTATCTTTCTTCTAAGATGTAATGATGGTGATGCATAGATAATAGTGATAGAGGATGATCGTATGGTGACACTAGCATATGCACAAGATAGGGTTTCACATGTGTAAAGTTTGGTATAGACTGTGAGCTGACAGTGTTTTTGTAATTGTGAATTAACTAATTATATTATTTTAATTAATTGAGAGGGCCTCAATGCTAACTCAAAGAATTATTATGAAGATATGGTATAAAAAAAAGTTTCTTTCCTTTTTTATAAAGAGACTTGGATAGAGAGGATCAAGTGGAATATAGATTATTAATGCCCAACTCAAGAAGGAGCAAAATGCTTACTGAATGCACATAAGCAATCCAAAGGATTATTGGATGCATAGTATGAGATCTAGTTACAAGATCTGAAGGAGGAAAATTCTGGTTGATAGGATAGAGACAAAGGAAGAAGTAAATTTTAGTTCTATTATTCTACAAGGAATAATATAGAGATATTTGGACAATGAGTTCTTTGATCTTAACCTTGAAGCTATTTGGGTAGTGGGTCCAACTAATAGAGTTGGAATCTCCTAATAGGGATTCAAAGTCTCCTAATAGACTCATATGTATTTAATGTTGTAACAAGGTCTATCCTCTAATAAGGAATATTTATATTAGTACATCATCTTGTTGGTACCATTCCCACCGGGGGTTTCCCTCTAATCAAGGGTTTCCCTAGTTAACATATTTGGTGCTAATTGTGCATAAGTACGTTATTGTGGTTTTAGTTTGTACTACTCACATGGTTAAGTTTGTTTAAGGTTAAAATTTTTAATGATAGTTGTATAATTGATTCATCCCCCTCTCTCAGTTATATCCGTGGACTATATATTCTAATAACATAAGGATGTTCAAAAGTTTGTGAAGAGTTGAGAAATTTTTCAAGTTGCAAAAGGAGTAAGTCAAAATATTAGATTGTATGCACCTATTTATATTCTTGAGAAATCTTAGAGTGCAATTGATATGGATTTTGTTCTTTTATTTCCTAAAACAAAAAAGGGGTATCATTTGATATTTGTTGTTGTGGATCAATTTTCTAAAATGACTCATTTTATACCATGTAAGAAGACATCAGATGCTAAGAATATTGTTGAACTTTTATTCAAATAGATTGTTAGATTGCATGGATTACCAAGAAGTATTATTTCTCATAGAGACACTAAATTTGTTGGTTATCTTTGGAGAACTTTGTGGAAGAAGATGGGTATAGAGTTGAAGTTTAGTTCTACATTCCATCCATAAACTGATGGATAGATAGAGGTTGTGAATAGAAGATTGGGTAATTTTCTGAGATGGTTAGTTAGAGATGAACCACATAATTGGGTGATGGAATTGGCACAAGCTGAGTTTACATATAATAATTCTATGAATAGAAGTAAAGGGAAAACACCTTTTGAGATTTTTAATAGAATGTAGCCTAGAGGAGTATCAGATTTAAAGGATGTTGCTGGTGAAGAAAAGAGAAGTGGTGTAGGAGAAAAATTTGGTGATTTTATGGAGTCTTTTTATAAGGAAGTGAAGCTAAAGTTGGAACAAAGTAATCAAAAGTACAAAGAGAATGTTGATAAGTCTACAAGGCATCATGTTTTTGAAGTTGGTGATGAGGTGATGGTTCATTTGAAGAAATGGAAATTTCATGTTAGAACATATAGTAAGTTGAAGATAAGAAGTTTAGACCTTCTAAGATCTTGAAGAAATTTGACAGTGGAAATGCTTATGAAGTTGAGTTACCTAATGACATGAATTATATCCCCTATATTCAGTGTTGCTGATCTGTATAAGTATCATGACTTAGATGATGAAGTTGGTGTACCTGATGATTATCCTCAGAAAAATAGTAAAGAGGTTCAATAGATATTGGATTAGAGGGTTGGTAAAGCACAAGAGGAAAAACCTACTATGAATATTTGGTAAAGTAGAAAATAGACTAGTGTAAAATGCTACATCAATTTCTCAATCTAAGTTGGATTCAACTCACATTGTGACATTTCAATGATTAATGATAATCATTTCTTTCTACCTTCGTTGTCTAATGTAGTAGCATCTTGGGTTGATGTGTTATCATTCTCATTTGTGTTCATTCTATTATATGTTTTTGAGTTGTAGTCATTGTTGAGTTGTATCAATTATCGAGTTCTAGTAATTTTGCAGTATTAACCCAGTTGTAGTTATCCCAATTTGTGTTAACCTTTGGGTTAGTGTGTTACCCTATTTCACTTTTTAGTATTGATCAAGTTATCTAGTGTGTGTTGAGTTATCCAGTATTGGCCAAGTGTTCCTTCATGTGCCAAGTGAGCCTATTATTTGTTGATGCTTGGTTCCTTCTTTAGTTGAGTTTTTTTTGTTGGTTCTTAGTGTGAGCTGACTTGTGTGTTTGATTTTCATTGTGAATTTAATTATAGGATCTTGTCTTGGGATGTGTGCAAACCATTTTTAGGTTAGTATTTTATTGTGTAATATTCTAGAATCTTTTGTAAGTCATTTTGGCAAGTATAAATAGAGTGTTTAGGTTTAAAAGTTGGGGGTACAAGTAAGAGCACCGAAAAATTTAATGCATATGTGTTTGGAAGTGTGAATTTGAAGCTAGATCATGGATCTTGAATGTATGTATGTTGATAATTTGATGAATCAATAAAAGAATCTTGTTCTCTCTGTTTAGTGTTTTTCTCTTTGTGTGTTTTCTTCCATTGTGGTAGCTCTACAAGGTGCTATGGATTGCTAGGTGTGCCTTTGGCCCTAGCTATTAATATCCCTCCTTGAATCATCTAATAAGGAGGATCAAGTATAAATTAGGAAAGAGGAGATGTGATATCTAGCAGAGAGGTGCTGACTGAAGGATCAAGGCTAAAACATTCTAATAGGTGAATTGGTTAAAATCTCTTGACCGATTAGTCCAAGCAAGCTTTTATAAATGCTTTAACATGGTGCTTACTTTATTGTAAGTTAAAGTTCTCAAACCGGGCACACTTCTAATGGGGTTTTGAAATCCTTTAAAATGGTAAGATTTAATAGTCTTTGTAAGCCTTTAACAGGACATGCCTTTCAAAGGGTAGATCATAGTTTATGTTCAAACTTATTGTAACCTTAATTGGATACACTTTACAACTGTAGTAGTGAAAATTTGTGGGTGTCATCTCCACTCCAGTTTTACCTTCTCATTGGAGGGTTTCTGGGTAACAAATTTACTGTGTTATGTGTTATTTTTTTCATGCCATGGATGAACATGTTTAGCTTGCTATTTCAATTTACATTCAAATTACGAGATAGATGTGTGGTGAATGATTTATGGTTAAATTTTTGAACTATTGATTCACCCCCACTCTTAGAGTTCACTTTCCCATTGTTAATTCCAACAATTGGAATAAGAGTGTTTTTTTTTGGAAAGAAAAGCTTTGCAACTTTGTGGAAAGATCTTGAAAATGAAAGTCTACAAGTTGGAAAAGTCATTGAGAACTAGAAGATTGAAATCCAACATGCCCTACACTAGCTCAATGAAGCAAGAGATGAGTTGAAGTGCTCATTCAAGAGAAAAAAAGAGATAGCTATTGAGGAAAATGATACACATTACCAAGAGAAGGACACTATTGAATTGTTTGCAGATTGAAACTCAAGTGAGTTTGATGCAACAGTTGCATATCTGATGGAAAAGAATAGTGCCCTAATTGAAAAGGCTAGAAATCTTAAGATAGAGCAAGAAGTCCAATTAGTATTGCTATGTGAGGTGACTGAGTAGAAAAAGAATGCTGAGGAAGACAAAGTCATGTTTGAAGATGAAAAAAGGACATTGAGTGAAAGATTGGAGGAGAAGACATCAGAGGTACAAAGGACTACTAATATGCAACTAGAGACAATGAATCAAGCGATGATTTCCAACCATGAGTTGAATAGAAAGGACATTAAGATCACAACCTTGAAGTTATAGAATAAACAACTAAGGAATGAACTAAGAAGAGAGAGAGAATTTGTTGAAAGTTTCAACAAACCTAGTAAATCCATCAAATACTTGCAAAATTGATGAGATCTGCTAGATCTAACAATGATACCGATGGATTGGGATACACCAATGGTGAGGAAGGAAAATCATCCAAAAGTGGTGAACAAAGAAACAACAAAGGTAAGAACTACATATCCACTTGTCATAATTGTGGAAAGTTAGGTCATACAACAAATGTTTATAGGAGCAACAATGAAAATTATAATCGTAAGAAGAAATTCATAGGTTACTATCACAAGTACAAAAAGCAAGGACATCAGGTGCATGAATGTAGGACCAAGACCTCAAGCACACAAAGATTTGAATGATATTTCAATAATTGTTGGAAGTATTGACATACAACATATGAATGCAAATCTAATTCCAAGTGTACATCAAACAAGTAGAAAAAGGTACAATAAAAGGTATAGTTATCACTATTGTCAAGAGTATGGACATGTTTTTGAAAATTGCATTAGAAAACATTTCAAAAGTGATTACAATAGATGGTTGAGTCAAACTAAATGTTTTAGCTATTTGAAGAAAGGTCAAATCAACAAAAACTATACAACAAGGTACTAACCAAAGAATTCAATAAAGGAAAGGAGAAGGTTGATGTTGGGAAAGTCAAAGTGCAGATGAAAAAGACATGGAAGAAAAAGGAAGATTGCAAAATAGTTTTAGATGAGATCACTTCAATCAATGGATAAGGTGATCACATCACCCCCAACTAGGAAATCAAAAGGTATGCATGGGACTAATATCTTAATTATATATTTTATGTCAGTTCCAAGAATCTAAGTTCTAAAAATATTATATATGCATGAATTAAGATGTAATGTAATAGTTATAACTTAGAATAAATCTTTAGTTTTTTTAGTTTTCATGTTGTTTCCGAGCATGAAAGATTTAATAGTTACTACAGAGTGTGAATGGAATTTTAGTTGATGTTGAGCTGTGAAGGTATGGTAGTATTAACTGTGCATGCTATGTGAATCGAGAAAAGTGGAAGTCATGTGTAAGTTGAGTATGTTGGAAACCCTATATTGACTTAGCATACAACAATGTAACCATTAAGTAATTAATGCAAAATTTTAGGGGTTATATAGTCATTTCTTGACTCATTTGCATTTATTCAAGAGAAAAGAGAGCATGAGGAGCATAAAGGTGTCTTGCAATAGGAGATTATTGTGTTTTCAAACTGAATTCAATTGCAGCTCAACATATTCATCAGATTGTGAAGGTATTTTACTAGTGCCAAGTTTTGTTGTTTGAGTTTTTGTAAACCCTAGGTATCAAATATGGTAGCATGATCTTCTGAAAATGTTAGAAGATAGGGAAAGGAAGTATTGAATGTGTAATTGATTAGTAATGAGATTAGACAACCACCTTTCTAGGCACTAATTGAAATTGCATACAAAGGAGACCTGTCTGGTGCGTTATCAATGATACCACCAAAAGTCTTAATGATTTAGGATGTCAGGTGTTGCTATAAATGGAAAGTTGGAAGTATAAGTGACGTGGAGATAAGGGAATTGTATAGTCAACTTTTTGATGATGGAGTTTTAAAGGAAGAGAATAAAATTTTAGAAAGGAAAGGGTTCACTCATGCCCTAGATTTCCCTAATGTATTCAAGACTGAATAGATCAAGATTGCACTTAGTAGAATACCTGAAAACTTTATTTGGATAAATGATGGACCCATTAATATTACTAAAGGATCATTAGCCGAGTGTTAGGATATCCTACCCTAGATTGACCTAAGAGCATGCGAAGTGATTCAAAAGAGATGATTAAGAAGAACACAGGTGCAATATGGAATAATAGGGGAATGTCTTTTGATTCTATCTTAGACCTCCTAATTTCTTTTGGTATGAGAGTGATATCTCATAAGTTTTTTCAATCTTGTAGGATTAAATAGTGTATCTTACATAACTATAGGTTTGGAATACAAAATAGTAAAGAGAGACCATACCTATGACCTTGTTGAGTTGCAACTTCAACAACTATCTAAAAATTTGTAGGCCATAAGGAAAATCAAGAGTGCATCTTACAAATTTGGCTCTTTTTTAGTTTGTATATTCTTTTATGTGAAGAACACATTTCCTTCATTCGGGAAAGTTTCTTGGAAGACCAACAGGTCTATTGCAGTTCAAAATGGAGAATTCATAGAGCAACTTAGGGACAACTCTGAGTCAGTAATAACAAGTTATTTTGAGAACTTTAAGAAGGCTATGAAGCAAAGGTTAAGAATTCTAGTGTCACTAGTTGAGAAACATTGTAATGATGTTTTCCTTCTAGTTGATGTTGATTATACATATGTGCAAGCATTCCTACCCAGGGTCAGATGGCTTAAGCCGTTGCCATGTGAGATAAATATTGATGAAGCATCAGTAGCTATTAAATCTCTATTGGAAGAGAAAATAGATAAAAGTGCCACCTCATTTTTGAATTATGAGGAAGCCAAGTCCAAAATTACAATTGAATTGAAGATAACTTTTGTGGTAAGAAACAAGAATAAACTTGTGAAGAAGCCAAAAGAGAGATTTGGTGAAGGGGGAGATGAAGATGAGGAAGAGGAAGAACATGTCCAAGACCCTTTGAAAATTACTCAAGGAAAAGGAGAATACGAGGGAGCTCATGAAGAAGTTTTTGATGGAGAAGAAGTCAAGGAAGCACCCAAGCCTGCTAAAAAGAAAAGGAAGGCCAAAGAGTCTATAGTGGAGAAACCCAAGAAGAAGGTTGTGAACTGTCAAAACAAAAGCCAACAATTCTTGTTGCCATGGCTAGCACAAGGGTAGCCACTAAGAAAGTCAAAGTTGTAGAGAAACCTAAAGGTAAGAGGACTATTAATTTAGTAGAGCCGAGCTAAACGGTGAAGAAGACATATGAAAGAAGAAAATATGTAGCTCCAGTTGAGTGGTAAGCTACAATCCCTCCTCTAATTTAGATAATTTGTGTGACAATATAAAATCAAATGAAGGATTTGTTTGGTTTTGCACTCGCTCATAGATTTTGATAAGATAGGTAAAGTTGAACAAGATACTATTGAAGAAGCCATATATGTGATGATGGCTACATTCAAAATAACTCCTATAGAGATCTCCAACTCATTACTTAAGAGTCTTTATGACTGAGTTGAGTAGAAATGGAAATACAATTTACAAATAGAAAGAGAGATAAGGGTAACCACTTTAGCTCAAGTCATGCCTAAAATGTGAAAGATAATGATAGACGAGGCTATGGAGTTGCACAAAAGTAAATTTAATCCAAAATATAGAGCATTCAGTATATTAAAGAAGACCATAGAGAATGTGGTAAATAAGAGTGAAGAAATATGGAGAACTATTTACAAGTTATGAATTCTAGCTATAATAGAGCAAAGTAAGAAAAAAATGCAAAAACCTTAGAAAGTTGAAAAGAAAGGTAGCTGAGACTACAAAAGATGAGTCAGTCAAGGATGGTCATGTCAAAGGCACTAAGGAAAAAATAGGAGAAGAGACCACAACTAAGGAGGAGGAACCAAATGATCAAAGTGTATCTAAGGTACAACTGCTGAGTGCTAGTCGTCCACATGAAGACTAAGTAAATATACAAGACTTAGTAAAAAATCAAGGATGTTTATGACAATCACTCTCAGAACATCAATCCCTTAACAGATGATTCTTTGAAGAAGATAGTGAAGAATTCCACCATGATAACTAATTTATGTACAATTTGTGTATTGGTGAGAACTAATGAAATTTCAAAGGTAGATATGGTAGCAAAAGGGGAGAAGAAATTTGACCCATTAAGTGTGCCCCTAGAGGTAAAAATTGTAGAGACATAGACTACAAACATTGAACAATAAGGTGTTCTTACAACAATAGTTGCATTACCTATTGTGCCATTCATTTCTCACAAGCAAGCCTTGATTGCAATTGAGAAGGGTGGAACATAAACCAGATTAGGTCAAGAACCAAGTCTTGCACCTAGACCACAGACACAAGGTGAAGAGAAGAAAGAGGATAGTCAGAATGAAAAGCCTAAAGAATTGAAGGTGACTACTACTGCAGAGGAACAAATTTCTATCTAGACTATAGTTACCTTACTAGTTTCTAAGACTCCTACTAGTAGTCAGGTTCTTTAGAGGCTAAGCACTCAAGACATGCCATTGAAGATATCTAGGCCAAGTGTAGAGGCATCTAGTAGATTAGAAGACATATCTAATAGAGATGTGAGTCTTGATGAGGTGATTGAACTTCCAAAGTTTGATCTTACTAAAATCACCATTGAGAAGATGATCATTCTACAAGAATCTTTACATAGGCAAAAACACAAAGAGTTGTTGAGAAGGGAGCATAAGTAGAAGCAAAGGCTTCATGACATCAAAGACATATTTCTTGATGCTTTCAATCTCCCAAATCCTAATGAAGAGAACTGTATTCTTGAGTAATTAGTAAATATTGTTGACAAGATAAATGATGATGACCTAAAATCAAACATTAAACTATTGGAGTGGTCAGAAAATAAGTTTTAGAAAAAAGTTCTTAAATAGATATCTGGTGCCATTGTCCTAAGATAGGTTGAGTTAGCAACCAAGATGGAAGATGAGAAAAAGGTATTGGAGAATATCTTTTCTCTATACACAAAGCTTTGTGAAGTGAATTTATTCACACAAGAAGTATAGAGGGCTATTGATAGGTTGCCAGGAGATCTACAATCCATAGGTACTACATTGTAACTATCTCTAGGTCAAAGCCAAACTCATTTTCAATGATTACTCTCTACTCAAGGTCAACTAGTAGTACTCCAAGAAAAAAATGCTAAAATTTGTGCTACCTTGATCAACATCCAATCCATCTTGACCCCATACATGGATGTGTTACACAAGGAACTAGCCTTTCTTACACATTGATGAAGAAAAATTCTCATGTTTGCACTCATGAAGGCTTATTTAATCTTGCTTCCAAGGTAGATATCCAATATTAGTCTCTACAGGAAGCATGTAACAATTAGGATTCAACATTGAAGATCACCATGGAGGTCCACAAAACATTTTTGGACAAAGACACTATTAGTGTACCACCCAAATGACATGTGTGTCAAAAAAGAGGGAATGAGAAAGTAAAGGAATGAAGATGATAAGGGGAACATAGTTTTGAGACAAAAATTGGGGACGAAAATAGTACATCATATTTACTCACTAAGAGTTATATAGAATTTAGATACAACAAGGAACACTCAAATCGGGATGAGTTATAAAATTTTGCAGAGGTATGACTGTTAAGTCATCAATTGTGTAAAATTTTGAAATTTTGAAAATTTGTAGGAGATACAGATTATTTGTGTGATGAAAATAAGTTAGGTTGTATATGCATGCCAAAGTGTTTTTTCCACTCATGTCAAAGGGGGAGATTGTTGATCTCATTTTGGGTTTGACAAGTAGTGAAAAAATACTTAAGTCGTTACTTAACATAAATCTATATATACCAAGTAAGTAGTTTATGTCGAACAATATACGCAGTTAGTGCCGAGCACCAGTATGTACCAAGTAGATGGTATGTGTTGAGTCACACAAGTCTTGAGAAAGAAATATATGCTAAGTGACTCATACTCTGAGTAAAAGAATGGATGTTGAGTCATTCATGAAATGATTTGCAACATTGAAGAATAGTGAATGCCGAGCATCAGAACTTTCAAGTGCCAAGTAAACAGTTTTGGACATAGCAGTTTGTAATGACATAAACTCCTATGTAAACCATTTTTGGGCTGACTTAAGGATTTTTTTATGATTCTAGAAGATATATATGAATTTATACTGAGAATCCCTATGAGGTGCATGAAACAATTCATATTGAGGGATGTTTTAAGCAATAAAATGGGTGAATCACAATCATTGATGAACATGTTTAGTTTGCTAATTCAATTTACATGCAAATTGTGAGATGGATGTGTGGTTAATGTTTTATGGTTAAAGTTTTGAAGTGCTAATTCACACCCACCACTCACCCCCACCCCACAACGCGCCCCCCCCCCCCTCTCCTTCGAAGTTTACTTTCCAATTGTTAATTCCAATAGTCTATTCTATCATCCCTTTGTCCACATTTTTTATTATTAGGCACACCTTTCATTTTCTATCAATCTTCACTATTGTAGTCTCATTTGGGGAAGGCATCATGATAGAGAAGTAGTGATTCTTCAATTTCATAAAATACTTGCCCATGATTTCTATCCATTTTACCAGGTACACAAAACTAATTCTACTGATTTATGTTTAATTTGGCTTTATTAGAGCTTTATTGATTATATGAAATACTTAACAAAAATAATGGTTTCCTAAAAACATTAACAAATCCAAATCATTATAGTGTATAAATGTGTCACCTACCTAAAGTAGGCTTTGCAGTGCCAACAAGGGAAGCTAAAACTAGACCCCAATGTGCCTTGAAAACATCTAGGTGTTTATAATTTTCCCACTTTTGAGGTCCACCATAGAAGTTGATTTTTGTAATACATTTGTTAGATGAAATGTTGATGAATGGTGCTCCCTTTAATACCATAAACCATAACAGAGAAAAAAGAAACAACAACAAATGCAAGAACAAAATATGGACTTCATATTTGTGCTACAAATGTAGAATTACATAATTCAAAAGCACAATATGCTAACCCACATGGGTGGCTTCATTACCATAATCTGCAAGACAAGCTATGAATTATCACCCAGAGATGTCCTAGACAATGTTCGGGCCTTTCTTAAATAGGCAATTTTATGCTGCTTAGGAAGGTTCTAGACAGTGAAACTTAATACATAGTTCTGACCGACCCTAACAATACATATAGAGTCAGCCAAATACATCTTTGTCAATTATTTTAGATATTTTGGGTAGCCCAACTTTGAAAGGCCATAACTCTTGTACTGTTGCTTTGATTGGCTATTATAGCCACTTTTTGGAAATGCCAACTCTTGATCCAGAAGCTCAAAATTGGATAAGCACCCTTCTATCGAGTCTTTGGACCTCATCTAGGCACTCTAAGGCCTCCAAAGGTGAGCTTGAAATTTTTTTTGCAAATTTTTTCAGCAAAAATCCATAATAGTTCTTCTCTGATACTTAAGCTAGAGAAATTAGATTTTAATGGTAGGCTTATAACTCTAAAATGAACCTTCATATAGAAAATGAGAACATTCCAAGCTCATATGAAAAACTTACTAAAAGTAGCAAGTTCCCATAAATAGTACCTCCCTATCTACTAGTCCTTATTAAAATAGAAAAGACTGAAAATATTTTTTTTTGGGTGATGCAAGATTGCTCATACACCCAGGATGCTCCTACATTAGACACTTTGGGAAATTTGAGAAGTGACTCTATCACGCCTCAAGTGTTTAGAGGAAAACCAAGACGGTGAACCTCCTCGCTTGCTAGCCATGATGAATCATCTACTTGCCTCACTTTTCATTTGAACAAGTATTCCTCATAATTTATGTTCCTTGTACTTTTTCCAACATGACTTTCTAGTATCTCCTTAATCTCCTTTGTGGCTGAACTAGCTACTGGAATAATCCATTGTGCTTCTGTAATGTCATCTCCATCACCTTCTTCATAATACTTTGTCAAATCTAAAAAATTAAATACTGGTGAAATATTCAATTTAGAAGGAAACTCCACTTCATAAGCATTTCTAAAATCATGCCGTTCCACTATCTTGCATAGTCCAAACTTCTTCATCTTCAACTTATTATATGTGCCCACTGGAAAATGCTCCTTTTTCAAATGAACCATGACTTCATCTCCAACATGAAATTCTTTATACCTCCTTTTTAAATCTTCCTTAGTCTTATATTGTGTATTTATCTTTATGATGTGCTTCCTCACCTCCTCATGGATGTTCTTCAAATGTTCAACAAATTCTTCTGCTTCAACACTACTTGTCTTTCCTTTATCGAATTACCTAAATTTGGAAGCATTTATGGGACTACTCCCATATACAATCTGGAATGGTGATTTACTAGTACTCCTATTGACAAAATTATTATATGAAAAATTCTTCTGTGGAAAAATCATATCCCATCCTTATGGCTTGTCTCCAACCAAACATCTCAGCAAATTTCCCAAACTCCTATTCACCAGTTCTGTTTGTCCATTAGTATGTGGATGATGTGTAAGAAGTCCATATTATGTTCTAATAGTTGCTTCTTCTTCTTTTCCTATGATGGTTTATGGTATTGAGGGGAGCACCCTTCATCAAATGCCATGGTTGCAAGATATGTGCAAATGATTATTGGGGATAATGATTTTTAATTTTTAGGAAAATATAGATGGAGCTAATGGAAAACTAATTTGCAAATACTTCTATTATTATGACATTTAAAATTAGTGTTAATTTCTACTAACCTCGAGGTTTTCACTAAATAGAGGGACATTAAAAAGATCTAGTAGCAGAGCGAAGAAATCAGTAATAACCACACAAACTTGCAATGAATTACCAAACTATCATGACAATATAGGTATGTATATATCTGTTGATTCCCCTTTTCCACAATGAAATCGGAATTCTATGAGGTTTTAATTTTCAATAATAAAAATTGCAAAATATCAGTTACCTATCACATAGGTAGGTATAAATTATTTCTAACAAAATAAATATTTTTGGACGTCTGGGTGTGATAGAATTTTTTTTAACCTATTGTATATCATGATTATATAATGATGATATTGAATCTGAAATCTATAAAAGGGTATTTTTAGTTTTTCTAAAAAATTGAGTTTTGATAGAGAAATGGGATTTGACCAAAACAGGTTTTTGTATCACAAACGGTGACATGAATAAAAAATGATTTCACATTATATTAAAAAAATAGTATTACAAATAGGTTGTCATTATATATGAGCACATTCACCCGCGACTATAATATAGGTAACCTTGATCAACAAGGACTCCAATCATAGCCTATTAAACTTTGCTTTGGTCCTAAGCCCATCAATAGAGTGTTCCACTGCCTTGAAATATTATATGCATTTTACTCAATCAACTTGAATTGCAATTGAAATTAAAAATCACTTTGTAAAGTCAGACTTAAAAAATGATATTAATTAATGAATAGGAATCCTAATTTAGATTAAAAGAAAATGGTCATAACTCACAAGCTTAAAATGAATATTATTGGTCCCTATTGTAGCCATTGCTGCTCTTCTATTTTGAGCTTCTTAATTGCAATGATCTTTGTTGAACCAAATACAAATTTTCCTCCTAATTATTGAAATTGAAGAGGGAAATATGCACTGTTGAATCATTTATTTATAAAATCTTTGAAAAGTCCATATTTAAAAGTTTAAAACATCAATGTTTCAAAACTTTTTTTATAAAAAGTCACGAAAGTTATCTATCTATACTAAACAAAAGATACTATATAAATTTATTATGTTACTAAACTTTTTTTATACAATATAATAATTTGAGGTTCTCACAATTATATTTCCATTTTAAATTAACAATTGATTTTAAAACTTTAATACAAAGTTTATAGTTTAAATTATCATTATTTTAATATAAAACATATTGTCATATGATACAACTTTTCTTTGTTGTATCATTATTACACTAGCATTTATTTTATTTCTAATATAATTTTTTTTTATTCTTATTATTATATTTAAGTTATACAAAACTAAGATATTGATTTTTTACTTCGTAATTTCTTTCTCAATTACTTTCATTTAAAACATTCCTTTTTTCAAAACCTTTTTTTGTTAGTACATGTTATAGTTTATTAAATATATCTTTTGTTTAGGACTTAAGGTAATTGGAGTTGTAAGAAAACTCCAAAGCCTTTTTAACAAAATCTAAATACTTTTTAATTTTTAATTTATTAAGTTTTTACTGTTTTGATAATAATACTTTATTTCTATACGTTAAGAATACTTTATCTAATGTTAAATTTGATATCATCCTATGAATATTAAGATATGATCCATAATATATGTATTATTATTATTATTTTTATATTAAGTAATTTACTATCAAATATATGAGGTCTATAATTTTTAATATTAAAAACTGTATTTATTAAATTGGAATATAACTTTACATATTCATATACGAGTTCACCAAAAAATATTTCTTATGGTAGAAAATTAGTTGAAATTCTATGAATCTTGAAAAAATATATTAAAAAAACTAACATATGAGTTCACCAAAAAAATATTTCTTATGGTGAACAATTAGTTAATATTTTAGTAATGTTAATTTAAATTATATTAAAAAAATGTTGGAAGAACTTTTTTGTTGAGAGGTTTGAAAAACTAGAAAATTTTTTTACAATACTTTTTAAATATTGAGATTTTCATAATGAAAATTAGATGTATATCTATGCCTATAATATGTCAAAGTTTTTAATTTGGTCTATTATAAATATGAAATCACAACATTTGGTTTAGTATTTTGGAGTATTTCACTATTTCTCATAGCTTCTGTAGAAGCCTAGTGCCCAAATTGCTACCAACACATTATAGAGGAGTTATTAAAAGCTACACAAACTGGGTGGTCGAATAATGAAACTGCAAAAGAAAATGAAAAACGAAAATGTGAACATGACCAACCTAACAACTATAAAATAATTGAAATAGAATTGAGACTGACCTATGGAAAATTATTTTTTATTAGGTTTGTGTTACAATTTTTTTTTTTTGTGATTTTTTGGTGTGTGCTACTTTCTAAAGGATGTGCAAATTTTAATAAAGCTTTGTCTTTAACTAATGCATATAATATATCCTAATTATAGCTTTGAAGAAATGCAACCTATGACAAGTAAATATTTCCCAAGAAGCCACCTTCTATACTAAAAATATATAGACCTTTGAAATAGTTAGAGTTTCATTGATTACCACCTTTTGTACTACAAATACATGAAAGTAGAAAAATAATTAGAGAATATTATGCATGTAACAAAGATGTGATCATTGCTCACAGACAAGTTAAAAGATTATAAATAGTTACAACCACCTCTGAACAAATATAGGCAAACACTATTGTATAAGAAGCCATAGAGACATACCTTCAATGATTAGAGTTCCATCAATTACAGAGACAACAAGCTCCACTACATGAATAGTGTACTTACCACCAAGAAAATGCACTCCATGAACTCCAACGACAATAGAGTAGAAAGAGAAATAAAAAATACTATGACAAAGATAAAGATCAAATAGTTTTTTAGAGATGTGCTAATAGACTAGGAAAAACCTTAAATCCCTTGCAACAAATAGAAGCATAGAGTATTGAGCACATAAGCACAGAACAAATAGTTCCAACATTACAAGAGAAACTGCATGAAGTTTGACAAAATCCATCGCAAGAAGAAATGAATAAACATGCAAGGATTACACAAAGAAATAACTATATAATGGTACACAAATGACTATATAAGGATTACCCCTTGGATGATCCATGCTTTCTCAATACACATGACATATTATCTGAAGAGCTTGTTCAAGACTGTGAAGAATTAATTAATCATATTCAAAGACACACAAAATGTAAACAAGGTACATGCGTAAGAAAAAAGGGTACAAAACAAAGAAAAAAGTATATCTACTTTATCATGTGATGAGGATGGAAAAAAAATATGAACTTGCAAGAAATGATGATAGACTTAATATTCACAATCAAGAAATATCAATAATTTGGAGAGAAAACATTGATTGCCAACAAGTTATCTCATAGGAGCTTGTTCTCAAATACATTGCTAAACATGCATCTTATAGCATACAATAAATTTATCACAAAAATTGTAGCTGAACATGACATAGGTGCACAAAAAACATGTCACATGCTTCAAAAATTGCCTCTTATTGTGTGCAGTCATCCTTTCACATCCTTGAATGTTGGTAAAATGATGTTCCAGTGGATAATAGACATGTTAGATAGAAAAAAAATACAATCCACATACTTATAGGCACACAGTCATTGAACTCCACAGCTTGAGATGCTAACACTTCTTGAATCTGCACGATCGTACACTTATTCTGCAAATCATAGAAATGACAGGTGGAAAGAAAGAAATGTGCAAGACATTGTAAATTTTTACCCAAAGTTTAATAGTATTCCACATGTTGAGTTAGACCAATTTGAAATATTCTGTTGGAGTGAGCTACTCTTATACAAACATTTTTGTATCATAGAAAATGACAATGACTTGACAAAAGAAAGAATTATTACAAATTGGACAAACATGAGTGCAAATAGATATCATGTTTTGAATGTCAATCACATGTTAGAATCTAAGAAGAAGAAGAAGAAAAAGAAGAAGTAGAAGAGGAGCAAGATATGATGTCGATGAATGAGTGGTAGATGTTGTCATAAATGGTAACTTTACATGGTATTACCCTCAATGAACTTGATATGCTTGGAAAGCATGATTTTGATAAAAATAACAAATGGGATCAAATTTTCATTCCCCAAGATCTGCATGAAATTGTAACAAAGCTCATAAATACAAAAAAATAACATTGCACAATGTGATAATATCCTACCACATTACCATATACCGAGCTATCCATTGTCAATAAGTCAACAGACAAGACTTGCAATAATTATGGAACATAACGAATGTCAACCTCACAAACCTCTTTATATGATTATTCAAGGAAAAATTGGTATAGGAAAGTCATACTTGATTCACTGCATAAGAAATGCATTGAACAATAATGGTCAACCACAGAAAGGATAACTATTGGTATTGGCTCCTACAAGTGTTGATGCATTCAACGTACATGCATCTACTATATATACAATGATTAAGATACCTATTAAAAAAATGCACCATTACAAGGGAAATCATTAACTACATTGCAAGAGGAATTAAAAAAAATAAGATATGTATTCTTAATAATGAACTAAGATTTATTGGCCCAAAGCTACTACTGAAAATAGGTAGTAGACTATGACAAGAATTTTGTGAAAACCAACATCTCTTCTTTGGTGGCCTTTCCATCCTATTTGATGACCTCGCCCAACTACCCTTTGTGCTATACAAATCACATTCTACCACAAGAACATTGTGGGAGCAATTCAAAAAAATCATCACATTACTTAAAATATTTCACCAACAAGGCGATAACATAGAGCAAACACAGTTTCACTAACTTCTACGGAACTTACAAAATGCAAAATTGACAAAGAAGGACTTGGAGCTCCTACTCACACACACAAACCAAATATTTCATCATATGAAAAGGATGAATTTGAAAAATCAATACACCTATTTTCTACAAATGATCTTGTAAAACTACACAATAAAAATATGTTGAAACTATTGAATTGTCCAATTGCAGTAAGTATAGCAATAAGGACTACGTACAACATGGAATATGCAACTATTGAAGGAAACTTGAAAAGGAAATCCTATTGTCCAAAGGAAAACATATCATGCTCACAAAAACATATGGACACAAGCAGTGCTTGTAAATGGAGCATTGGGTGAAATAATTGAGTTTGTTTATAGTGATGGTTCCAAAAACCCATAATTTCCAGTATACATTACAACAAGGAGTGATAATTAAAATGGTCTTCCATGGGATAAAAATGATCAAAAATTAGTACCAATAATTTTGTTGACCTTGGGCACACGGAGGAAAATACTCATAACAATGGCATGGGCTTTAACCATTCACAAATCTCGAGGGATTACACTACACAAAACAACAATTGACATTGGTAAAATTGAAATACAAGGACGCACATTCACAATAATATCTAAAGTCAAATCACTAAAAAACTTTCACATCCAACTAGTTTTCCCCCTCGAAAGGTTCTCCAAAATGGAAAACAATCCATACACAATCATAACGAAAGCAGAAGAAGTTCGATTACATCAAATTGCTCTCTCAACAAACAAGGTTGCAACATTTTCATACAATGTGCTCTTGTTATGAAATACATGTACAATCATGCTCTTCTCAATATTCTAAAATAATTATGTCTCCACTAGTGAAATCTAATTACTTATACAAAAGACCCCAACTCAAAATTTCAATGAAAGGAAATTGTTCAAATGAATGTCTCAAGATTATTTGGTTAGGTCTACCAATCACTTCATGTTTTATTAATTTTTTTACTCAATGTCATGTTTGAGAAATCATATATTCTTTGATATCTAGTAGTGAGCTACTCACCAATTCATATTTCACTGCAGAAGGTCTGAGTCAACAAAATTTTTACCAAATTATATTTTACAAATTGGATGCTATAGATGTAGTAAGTATACTATGCTTCACAATATGCACAAATTTACTTGGACTGAATATGTACATTACTTTGGTTTTATTTGGCTAATTTTGTTGTTGTTTCAAACCAAATAGTCCACGATCAATTTGAACATTCCTTATTGTGTTTGGCAACCCACTTCATACAATAGTTCTTCGAAGACAACAACACAATTTTCCATGCTTCGACATAGAGTTAGAATACATATAGAAACAACCAAGACTGAAATTGGCAAGATGATTGATCCAAGAAAATTGGGCAATTAGTTCTAAAATATACCAGCCTTTACTTGTAATAGGTGTGATGTTATATAATCATATAAATTTGCTATTAATTTTTAGCTTGGCATTGTAAAAGAAGAAGATTTACATCTACAATTATTTTGGGGTGTATCGATCATTTTTCATTCTCATGAAAAAATTAACAATTTTTTAATTTGACAATTGGCCTATGGGTACAAGTACTAGTTAAGTTGATAGGCTTTTCACTACGGACATCGCCCACTGGTGGGAAATTGTCTAATGCTGGAAAATTGTCAGATGGTGCCAAATTGTCTTATGCCATTAAATTCACGAAGTTGTTTGGCCATCAGGATGTTATGATTGTTGCATACATTTAGGGAATTTCAGCTAGGTAAATTAACGTCGAGATGTTTGGAGTGACTAAGGTTATTGCAGTATAGAGCACAAAGGCAGCATGAAAGGAGTTATCTAGACACCAAGCAATTCTCATGGTTGATTGGTATGGCTCGGTGATATTGTTTAAATATATGGATTAATGCCACCATCATTTGGGAAATAATTGGATTGAAAATGGAAGAGGGAAATGATTGGATTGAAAATGGAAGAGAGAAAATTATAGAAAACCTTGGAAAGAATGCTTCATCTAACACTGATTTTTTAATAAATCTAAATAAAAATATGATTTAGGTCAAAGAGCTCAGTACAAAGAACAAGACAAGAGTTTCAACAACATATCATTCTACATTGTGGATATTTGAAAATGGAAATGACAGAGATTAGTTTAATGGCCTTACTCACGACTCTTTACCATTCTTGTTTAGGATTGTAATTCATCGAGAGCTTCATTGGAGACAAAAAAGCTAGCGGTTTACCAAGAGCTCTAGGAAAAAAAATGTATGTTATTTCATATAGGATAGGAAAAAAAAATGAGCAAAGGAAAATGTGTTAAAAGAACTCACAATTTAGACATGGAGGAGTAAATATGAAAACTACTGAAAATCCCAATAAAGAAGAAGTTCTTAGGACCTATTTGGTTGCTGGAATAGGAATAGAAAAGTTGGAATATGTTGTATATTTTCTATTTGGTTCGTCAATATGAATATGTATTTTCATTTTGCCTCTAAAATGAGCTTATATCCATTCTAAAAAATAACTGTTATTGGAATAACCATTCTCATTCCCAATATTACATTCCTATTCTCCATTCCTATGCCTACAATTAAACGGTCCCTTAGAGGATAACGATATCCCCTACAGAAGATGCCATGATTCTCCAACTATGACGCCTAAATTTGTGACATTTTCTACATTTTCTAAGACAAAAGAACATCTTAGAAAATAACTTGTTTGGAGACAAGAATTGGTAAAAATTCCCTGTAAATCATAATTCACTTGAAGAAAATTTATGATTTTATCATTTGCATATGTTTTAGCTCAATATTCCATCCAGTAGTTCAATATCCACTTGTTAGAGTCCAATGTCCATGAATGCCTCTCAAAGGTTTTGAAAAAAATTTGGGCCTCTCCTGCCCTCCAAATTAGGTATGAAAACCTGAATTGTAGTCTCATTATTTGCATTAGTGATGAAGGTCCTAAACAAAAATGACCAAATATTTGGCATTGCATATGATGCCTTGGATATTCAATGGACCCCTAATGAACCTAGATAATGCTTGCCAATAATATTATGTTTTAGCCTCAAACATACAGAGGATCTGCATCTTCTAAAAGAAAGGAAGTGTAAAGACCAATTATAAAAAAATTTCTAATGAGGTAGGTGTTGATGTGGGGTAAAGATAATTTTCTATTTCACTGAATCTTATTACAAATATGATATGTAGTACCAGAATCAAAACCTAGTGAAAAAGTGGTGGAATTAGGGTAACAATAAGAGCTTCTAATAGAGTACTCTAAGAACTATATATGTATTATGTCCCATGGTGCCAAAACTATAATAGGATAGATGTTTAATAATCTCTAGATTTCAATGCATGGAGCAAGCAATATTACCAACCAGCTAGTTTCGAGACATCTAGGTGGTCTTCTTCAGATGCTCCATTAATTTCCTGATGAAGCTTTATTCAATATTTTGTTATCTCTACAAGTGAGAATTGGGTCATGGAAATGATATAAACATCATAGGTGTGCATAAGAATGGCCACCAAATAAAGAAATATTAACACATTCCTAATTAATACAGAAGGATTTGAATATAGTAAATCCCCATCAAAAAGCTTAAATCAAATAACAACACACTGGCCTAAGTTGTAATATTTAAACAATTTCATCATATTTAAATTTCATAAATCTTATGATAAATATCATTGAGAGATTATTATTCAATTAGAAAAAATAAGAATCCATGATCATTTAAATATTAAAAAAAGATAAATTACACAAAGTCTCATAACCAAACTCCATTTTTTTCTAATCTTAATTGTTCAAATTTTACAGATAATTAATTTCAAGAATATGCCATCAATTTTATTTTATTGATTTTAAATTAAAATTGAGTTAACAATATTAATTTTTCATATATTAAATCATATAATTTATTATTCATGAATATACTACTTAATTTAATAAAAAATCTTATAATAATATTAACTAAATTTCATTCATTTTTTTAATATCATAAAAGTTTAAAATATATATTACCAGTTTTCTAAGATGAAAACTGGTAGCTCACAATAACTAAGTAAATCTTTTAATAACTAAGAATGATAAGATGAGAGAGTCCTAAAAGGATGAAGAAATTCTTTCCCTCAAGAAATATATATTATGCAATTTTAAAAAGTTCCATTTACAATAAGCATTTAAAGAAAGTCTAATGCAAAATATTAAATCTTAAATACGTCCAAAAAATTCTTACAATTTCACAATTTTACTTGTATAATAGACAAATATCACATACTCATCACTTAACATGGTAACATGATTATAAATATAAAAATTTCATTGTTGACTTTCTATATATATATATATATATATAATAATAATAATAATAATAATAATAAGTAATTGGATTTAAGTGCTCACTAGGGAAAGAATTAGGAAAGCAAACCCCAATTCACAGCCAATACAAATGAAAAATTGAACATCAAATACAACTACAACAGGTGAGAGTATTTCTAGGGAGAAACACTGTAATCTTTATCTATAACAATTAAATGCACTAAGTGTGGAAAGTCATTCACATAAATAGTTAGGGGACACGCTAATCTCCATCCAAAACACACTAAAGAAAAAAAAAAGTCAAAATTTTTTTCCCAGATTCATGAAACGTAGTCATTTTTATTTCTAATTTTTTTGTTGTTTTTTACTACAAACTGTGTAGATCATGAAGATCAAACGCTGAAATTTTCAAAAAAATCTATGATGTTTTTGATTTTTTGAAAATTGGTCAACTGTACAGTATAGCTGCGTCCAATACTTAGTCTTGTGGAACCAACATTGATACCACTAGACTTCCATAAACTTATAAATCTAAATTCCATTACAACAATTTATATTATTCAAGTATTCCATTTAAATATTATAACAATATATTAATTATTTTTTATTAAATAATAATTTAACCATAAACTATAATCTATAACTAATATATAATACCCTCACACTAATATGGGTGGCTACAAACTATTTTAAGGTGGCAAAATGTAAAATGAACTAACATGAACCTCCACTAATATTACAATTCTAGTGATGAAAAAATTATTTATTTATTGATTTTAATTTTCCACATACAAGTGACTGTTTTCTCATCACCAAGAAATGTTGATCGATTCCCTCCCTTTTCCATGTGTTGTTTTTCCTTGTATTGTAAATGTCTGATAGTATCACTTTTTAAATTTATGGTACCATTTTATGATAACATATATCCTCCAATTAGAGACAATGAAATAGCATAAGCAATGCACACAGAAGAGGGTAAAGTGGGTGAACAAAATGCTGCTTAAGGAATGGTGAAAATGGAGTGACTCATATCCCTCTTCATAGGAGTCTAAAGAGAACATGGACAAAGACAATCAAATAGTTCACATTCACTTCCAAATTCAGCATGCACAACTGCAAAGATAGTCACAATTGTGAGGTCTAATAAAAATTCCCCTTCCCTTATGCTATGAAGGATACTTTACTCTTGCATTATTATTCATGATTTTCACCCAAACTATTCTTCTTTCTCCTACAAGATTGATTGCATTTCATTTTCTTCAACAACTTTAACCACCTACAAAGCAGCGATGACTTGTAATCTTTTTTTTTGTAGTTACCCTTTTTTCACCTTTGTAAACTTGTTTGAGAGCTAACATTAACCCCTTGCAATGCTTTAAAAATTTCATAAAAGACTGCTATCTTATTTCATGGCTTTACGACCAAAGAATTTAATTGTTAATGAGACCGTGTGACATTGTGATTACTTTGTGAAAATAACTGCTACCATTCATCGCAACCTCATAACTTGGAGCATTAACTCATCTTTTAACCCTACAATGATGAGAATACATGCTTTTGCTCCTTTGTAACCTTAACCTTAGGTTACTCTTGACCGTATTCGACAATGCGAACACATTTTTTCGCTCGTTTGCAACCTTTATAAATTTTTCTTTATCAAAATAACAAGATATTGCTTCGTTCCATCACCTAAATCATTCCTGTGACCTTCTTGAAGAAGTCTGAAGCCTTCCAAAGGTTCAAAGTATTGAGAGCACTTTTTGAGAACACACAAGTTTTCAAATGACATTATGTATTTCAGACTTCTTCAAACATTACATCTATATAAGGTATGCCTACCTCTTGTTGGAAGGTGCATGGGAGATTTTTAGTCTATCATTAGAGAAAAAAACATTTAAATGATTCTCTCTCTCTAGAGTTGAAGATTTTCAAGAATTCTTGTTTATTTAAAGGCATATGGTATACACCAACATGATATGTTTAGATCTATGTGCCTATTTGTTGCTAACTTTTTGTACAAGTTTTTAATATAAAAAAAGGGACAATATTAACATGTACAATAAGATAAATTATTAAAAAGAAAAATATTCTTATTTAATGTTAGGATGTCACATAATTTATTACCATTTGAAAATATTATAAATAACATAAATTAAAGATATACGTATTTGTTCCTAGTTGTTTAAAAAAATGAAGTTTTTATTTTTCCAAATATTAATTAATTAATTGTAGATCATTATGGAATTCAAGTTCAACAACTTTGAAATACAACATTGAAAGGATCTTGTAATATAATAGTCTCCTTAAAAGTATAAGGCTTGAAAAAACTAAATCTTGAACTCTTAGACAAATGATGTACATTATCCTTTATTAATATTTATAATTTTTATTTGTCCATTACTCATAGGCATTGCATTCACAAGCTCCTAGCCACTCCTCTAGTTGGGGTGAGATTCTTAGAGGTACCAACCAACCTCTCCACTCCATGGTTTTTTTTCCTTAGGTTGATCTTCTTCTAGCCCTTATCCTATCACTTTGAGTGGCTCTAGCTGGCCAAACACTGACAATGGTTGTCCCACTTATTTCAAGTGGCTCCTACAATTGTCTCTTGCAATTTCTCCCACCAAAAAGGATTCAATAGAAGAAGATATATGAGGATGGATGGTTCCTCCTAGACCTAACTCCCTGTTGATGAATGGGACCAAAAGGATGATCACAATCATCCTCCCTCTATTGGAACTACTTTAGCCACCTAGGGAAGATCTAGCTTATATGGGCTCAACCCATGTTAATTTCGTGTTTTCTTTTTCTTACTAGGTTTAGTCTTGTATAATCTCTCATAGGATGATTTCATATACCCTAGATTTAATTGTGAATATGCACTTTTAAATTATAAATACTTAATGGTAAATGACTATTTATAAAAAAAGATGTTGGATTTTTAGAATTTGAAATGGTAATAAGATATGGAGAAGTCGATGCAAGAGAATATTAGGTTCAAAGCAATCTTGCATCAACCAAAAATTATTCTAGTTTGATTTGCCAGTTTTTCCATTTCTTTTTTTCATTTCAACAATTATTTATTTGATCAATTGAACACTTGCAATGTTTAGTGTATAATTTAGATCTATTCTATTTCCTATTCCTATGTTCAAAGCTCTTTTAGTACATTTTTACTCAAGTTATGATTCATCTTCTCTCAGGTAGTGTGTCCTTGTGAATTTTGATCTTGGAATGGGATTCTACATCTGTGGATATTTGGTGGCACTTTCAACAATGCTCTTGGATCATGTGTGAAGCAAAATATGGGATAACAAACTTTCAAACATCTAATGTCATTTTTTCCTTATGATTAAAAGGACTGAATCTATTTTCATGTAATAGGTTTCTTGGTCTTTAGGAATGTCATTGATCTTGAGGTTGACCCATGTGTCATAGTGCTTATATATTATGATTGATGTACTACTAGAGGTAGTAGTATATTGATTAGTGAAGAACCATAAATTGTTTTATCTTTAGAATTGGGTCTAATGCCTCTGACCAAAGACTATAAGAAGGTAGACATGTATGAACTTGACTTATAAGAAGGTCAAATGTCCAACCTTTGTTATACATAAAATTAAGAAACTGTGAAATTTTTCAATTAAAATTGGTTATACATAAAAATTAAGAAGCAAAAAATTTTTTTGTAATGGAAACTATTTCTTCTTTAATCATTAATGAATCACCACCAATAAATTTACTTATTTTTTGAACAAACCAATAAATATTGCTTCCTCAAAATGATTAATTCATATTAAGTTAATCTTGTGAAATTCTAAAACATTGTCTCATAAATGTACTTCCATCTATTTCTAATGTATATTAAAGTGATGGTTATAATGCATTCATGTTAAATTGTTTATTATGAATGAAGTTTTCATCTTTAGAAGTGATCAGGAGTCTTTGCTTCCTTAATATTAGTGATTCATATTGAGGGAACCTTTTTAAACTAAAAGAATATTCTTTGTATATACATATTTGTAATACAAATAAAATAATATTTATATCTCTATAACAAATCATTTGTTTCATATGATTTTAAACATCTTGAAAATTTATTATATCTAAAATCATTTAACATACCACTATTCGAATGTCAATCCCAATTTTTTTGAGAATGACATCTTACAAAATTTACTCTTGTAAAGATAGTGCAAAATAGATTTCCATTCTTTAATTATTTTGTTTCCTCAAAGACTAAAGGAGGCCTATAAGATTCGCAATGGAGAAAAAAGTGACAATTATTTCCTCTTTTAATGATTAATGAGTTGCAGACTAATCTTTTTTAATAGAAAAAACTAAGAACTATTGCATTATTGAAATTAGCAATTCATGTTAAGGGAATCTTATGAAATTGTGAAACATTTTAATATATATACTAGCATCTATTTTTAATAGAGGAAAAAGTGATAGATACATAACCTGCATGATAGATAGATTGTTAACAATCATATTTCCACACTCAAACTAATATAAGCCATTCTAGGTATATTTAGAATAATCATGAACCAATATTTCCTCCTTTCATCTTGTTAAGTCCAAATATGTTTATTCTGTTCTCTCAGCCAAGCCTGTTGTCCTCGACCACCTTAATTCTTGTTGGAACTTGTCCCTTGCCCAAGATGAATGGAGGAATATCTTATCTAATCTTTGGACTTGGCCCATTGAACCCAAGGTCACTTGCTTTTTGTGGAGAATGTTGCTCCACAATTTGCCCTTCAAAAAAAGCCAGGAGGGGTGCCTAATATCTATTATGTTTGCAGAAAGCCTGAATTTGTTTTTCATGTCTTTTTCCATTACTTCTTTGCTCGAGAGATATGGATTCTGTTTGGTCTCAAACTTGATGACAATTTCTCTTTTGATAATATTATTTTTGACAAAATTAGTGCTAGCAATAAATGGTCTAACATGTTTTGGTCTATTCTTTCCTTTGTTATTCTCTGATTTCTATGGAACTATAGCAATAATGATAGTTTTCAGGGTAAAGGTAGTGCCGTATTGAGCCTTTGAGGAAACTCATATTTGTTGATGTTGCCTTGCAGGTTATAGCTATCATCAAGATTAAAGAAAATCAGTTTCTCCAACTTCTAAAAGATGAGAAAAGTGTATTGGAAAAGAAAGAATTAGCCCATGGTTCTACCACTGAGAAACATGTTGACGATTTTAATATCTCATTGGCACACTTCATTGAAAAACTTAAAGAGGAAGGAAACTGGAAGAGGAGAGTAGAGGAGAAATACTAGACTTCTAAAGTTTTATCATGAATTTTGATGTATTTATCATTGTAACTCTATTGCAATCATAATGATTGTTGTTTTTGTTGTGTTGTTGAGTGGATCTTAGAAAACAAATGTTAGAGATTCTTGTTTTTTTTAGCATTGTAACTTTCTAAAAACTTTTCCATTAGATTCCTGATATGCAATAGCAATATTTCCTTAGTATTATTGATCTATATTAAGTGTATTTTTATTAGTCTCCAGAATATTTTAGTACATGTGTACTGACGCATATTTGGCCGAAGATTGATGTGAAACAAACTGTTACCTATAATTTTGGGTATCTTACCATTATTATTATTACCAAAGAGACATTCTTAACTTCTATGATCAGATCTCAATACAAACGCTTTTGGTTTCCCTTTGAAATGAAGCCAAAGCAGGGTGGTCAAGATGGGCCAAAAAGACTTGTGATCGCTCAAGCACCCTCAGACATCTGATCCTCCAATAATGGCTTACAAACTTTAATCCACAAAATATAAACTATTTAGTGCTCTGGACTTTGCGTCGCTGGAAATATAAACTATTTAGTACTGAAAAAATAAAATTGAAATGAGAAGGCACCGTCCAAATCCACAAAATGGTATTTGACATGGTGGAGTCTTGAGATAGTGGAGAGAGTGCATGCAAACTAGAAAATATTTAATTTTGTAACCATAAAGCATGACCGCTGTAATCGAAACATATAATTTAAGTTTTTAAGAATGACTGTATTCATTGTAATTATGTAAAATGAATGTTTGTTGTTGCATCTTGTGCTACAGCAAATTGATGCCCTCTTGTATTCCTATTTTCTATGGTGTTGTATTCCTGTTTTTAAGTTTTTTCTCCCAATAGGGCTTGCAAAGAATTTTTTTTTGTAGGAACTGGGCAGTGAATATTCCATCAGCATCTTCAATATTTGGCAGGCAAATATTCTGAATCCGACAACCATGTCTAGCCAAGCCTATCCATTTTCGACATGCTCCCTTTGTTAGAATACTGTGGGTGTTTCATTTTACACATCTTGTAAGGTTTTCCCCCACCGAATGTGCGACTAACCCCCGCTAGTTGTTTTCAAAATTTCTAGCGCAGTGATTTTGGCCATGGCGAGTGTTTTTCAACACTTGAATAGCTCCGACGGTTGGCACCGACCCCCGACATCTGTTCCACCTCCCGCGATGGTTTGTGCTTTGTTTTCACTTATGCAACCTCATGTTTTTATGCACTTCGAACATCTATCTACCCATGCATGTGGGATTACACCAATTGTCACCATCCGCCATAAATAGTTGCCTGGCACCGAAATACCTATTGCTAGCCCACTCTGGCATACGTAACCACCATCGTTGACCTCTCAATTCCATGACAATCATGAGAGCTTCCTAGCAAGCCCTATGCACCCTGGCTTGAATCTCCAAAAACAACAATAAACATCTCTGACACTACAAAAAATATCTAGCAGCTTGACACATGGACATTGCCAAATCATTGATAACATCAGCCCACCGTCACCCATGTGGACATTGCCAAATTAGTAGTACAGTTAGCGTACTCATCACCATCTACAACTTTTTTCCATATATCTTCTATACATCTATACACTACATGCAGGCAATCGTATAATGCTGACATCATCATTACATCACTATGACATCACTAGAGGGGCCCAAGTATGCTGACATCAGCAGTCTTCTATCCTAAATTGGATGGTCATCTGAATGTCATCTAGGAGAAATTTGAACTGCTACAAAAACCTCTTCACTGTCAAACTTAACCCCATCTTTTATTGATCCAACCCTTCTTCAAATTGATTTTTGATTTTGCAATTTGACTTTGGGAGGCCATATCTCAGCCATCTAGACTCCAAATTAGGTGCATTTTTTTAAATTTTGGCTAGAATTTCTTAAATTTTTTAGTGGTGTAGTATTTTTCTGGTTTTGGTGCATGAATTTGTCAAAAATTGCATCTTTTGGTGATTGTACCTGTCCAATCCTACATTTTGCAACTTCATATGCTCTGTATGAGCTCATCTGGACACGAAAATAGGTTTTATTTTTTTTGAAAGCATGTTATTTTTTTTCTACTTTCCATATCTATAATCATATTATATGGTTTTCTAGACAAAAATGTCACTTTCAGCATTAGATCTTTTTCTGCATTGTAATGTTTTGATATATCTTCAGAATTGTTGTATATCTGAGGTACATTGTAATCTTCCAATTTTGAACTCCATAAGGAGGTTGTAAAAAGGAAAATTAGAAGTCCACTAAGGCAAAAATTGGCAAGCAACCATTGTAAACGCACTACATATAAAGTGCCAAATGCATCTTTGTTATGGGGGTTTCTTGATTGAGTGAAAAGGGAGGGTGTTCTTGGTGTTGTGTTCCTCTTTTCTTGTTGTTTTCTTTCATTTTTTGCATCATGGGAAATTTCAGTCTCCAAAATTAACACCTCATAACTATGATACATGGTCCATTAAAATGTGGTGTCATTTATTGCATAAAAGGAGTTTCTCAATATGTAGATCGTACCCTTCCTAAACCAATAGGTGATCAAGTATCTACAATGAACATCTCATCTTGGAAAATAATGGATTGGAAAACCCTAGGTGATATTTGTTTTGGGGTTGAAGACAAGATCATCTATCAGCTCAAGAAGTCTCGTACATCCAAAGAAGCTTCGGATACCCTCAAAAACCTTTATGGTAAAGTGTCTGAGGAAGATGTTTTGAAAATTGAAGATGAGCTTGTCCCTTTAGATCCAAAGACATTTTTGATTCTATACAAGACTTTATCATAAATGTGAATGAATTAAGAGTGAAACTTGATGATTATGGGAGTATTATTAAAGATGACAGGTTAATCTATCTCATTCATAATAAGCTGCCATTTGAGTACTTCACATTTGTTTCTTATTATAACACATCAAAGACTACATTAAGGTCTACCTATCATAAAGTCTCTGTTGATCGCTATGCTATACTGTTGGATGAAGAAGAAAAGATGTTGAAATCAATGGGGATTCTCAAGTCATCCAAGTCTAATGCATTGGTGGCCAATAGTGAGGGTTCTCAATCTTCAAATAAAGGAAAGGGAAAGAAGAAGAAGTGGAAAAATAACACACAAGAGGATTCAGAAAAGAAAACACCACCATCAAATCAACAAGGCAAGTCTTCATCAAATTCAAACAAGAAGGGGGACACCATCATAAAGAAACACAATGCTCCACTGCCTAATCCTTATAAGGAGAAAGGATCCTCATCTTCAGATTCAAAGGGCAAAGGGTAAGCACTCATGGAAAACTCAAGTTCTTAAGTGAAATGGATTCTTGACTCAAGTGCCTCATATCATATGGGTTCTTGAAAGGGAGACTTTTCTTCATTGAAGCAATCAAAGGTACCACACATCTTTATAGGCGATGATACAAAAATGGAAGTTGAAGGGAAAGGAAATGTGAAAATTGAAAATGGAGAATTCAAAGATGTTCTCTATGTTTCTAACCTAAGTTCTAATCTCCTCTCAATTTACCAAATCACTCACCTTGGAGATGGAAATAAAGTTGAGTTCCTTCTAGATTTAGTAATGATGCAATATCTAAAAGATGATTCAGTGTTTGCAATGGGGAAAGTTAATCATGACAACAAGTTGTATTCTTTCTCCCACTTTGTGCCTAAGTATCTTTCACATGCTTTGTTGACTCAATATAGTCCACAAACCAAATTATGGCATGAGTGGTATGGTCATCTTGCCTTCCACTATCTTTAGCAACTTTGATCATAAAACATGGTCAAAGGTCTACCTGCTATCATCTTTTCCAAAGGTGAATGTTCAACATGTTCAGTGGATATGCATCTAGAGGAGAAGTTAACTAAAGGGAAGTCTTCAAAAGCACTAGTTGTTCTTCAATTGGTTCACATGGTAGTAGCAGGTTCTTTTGTAGTGACATTATTTAGCCACGGTTGCTACATACTTACTTTCATTGATGACTTTGCACGCTACACATGGATCTACTTTCTTCATCACAAGAATGAAGTGTTTGATAAGTTTCTAGCCCTCAAGAGTCATGTTGAACAACAATCCAGGAAAGGCATCAAATTTATAAGGATAGACAATGAAAGAAGATATGCGAACAAAAGAATTAAAGAATTTTGCAAACTCGAGGGTATTGATCTTTAGAATCCACTAGCATTTAGTCCACACAAGATAGATGTTGCAACATTGGGGATACAAACTCTTAAGTCAATGGCAAGTTGCATGATACAAGCCAAGTCTCTTGATCCATCGCTTGAAGTAAAAGCTATAAGTAGTTCCAATCACATACTAAGTAGGTCTCCTCATAATGCCTTAGATGGAAAGACTCATTTTCATGCATGGTGTTGTAGAAAACTAGTTGTGAGTCACTTCAGAGTCTTCGGTTGTCCAACATGGGAAAACATATCTTCCAGGGGATGCAAGGCACCACCACCTCTGCCTTGTACTTTCATCAGATATGAAGACAGTGTTAAGGAATACTTACTTATGTATCTTGGGTCACATGAGATTTTAATAGAGAGGAATGTACACTTTGAGGAAAGTTGACCAAGCTTTTCCTCTAATCCTATCCACACTTCATACATTGTGGAAACTAATAGTGACACCAGTGATAGTGGTTCAACATACTCAGATATGTAGGATCCTATTGATAGATGCAGGGAGAGGGCACAACATTAGCACATTCTGCATGCATATATTGCCACAATGATAGGTCAAGCACAATAGGGAACACCTTGTCTTCCAGCTCCAACATCAATGGATGACCGTTTGATAGACGTTTCAAGTTTTTTTGTGGAGTCACACATAGCAGATTTGGGAGACATCATTGATGATATACATCTTCTCTTTGATGGAGAAGATCCTTCTTCAGTTTTTGCAAGGGCTCACTCTGATCCTCATGTCCATTCTCTACATGATTTATTTTCACAGGTTGATATGATTCTGGATCCTTATGTACAATAGTTGTAGGAGGCCTCTTTATCAATTTAGGAGATAGTAGATTATTTAGGATAGGTTCTACATACATCCTTGCTAGATCTGACATTGTTCTTTTCAGAAACATTGGAAGGGGTGACAATCAATATCAACATAGGGATAGTTGAGCAAGTTTTAGAGGCATCATCGATCATCCAGATTCTTTCTACACTTAGGGGAAGCATCTCATTTGTACCTATGATATTGTTTCTTCCAAAGGGGAGGAACATTATTGAGCAGTCCTAGATCAGCTTTTGCATTAGAGAAACTATCATTAATTGACACACTTCACTGGGGGGGGGGGGGGGGGGGGGGGGACAACCTGGTCTCTCTTCTTCTTCTCTTTTATTGGGGGACCTTTTCATCTTTTGGGATTATGTTCTTCTCATAATTCTCTATTGTATATACTTGATGTATGTCATAATGAGGGGGTCTTGATTACTCCATCCATCTATGCATCTTGTATTTTCATCTCTCTTTTGGGGGAGGGTTTTTCCCATGAGGTTTTCCCTCTTTCTCCACTTTATGAGAGATTGCATTTTATTATACCTAGCATGGCCTAGCAGCAGAGACCCATTCTACAATGATATAGAGTTCAGAGTTCTAGCTTCATTGTATTTATCACTTTTATGATCTTTTTGCTTATTATTATAAATTTTAAAAATAAAAATATTAATCTTATTTTTCCTACCTATATTAGGCGAAGACTACAATTATCAATCTATTATTTTCTATTAATCCTTTCTTCGGTAGTTGTGCATTTGTGATGATCATCCAAAAATAATGAAATTACAAAGTTGGATCTGTGCATTCCAAGATGCTAAGATGATAGAAGATGAGTCCATCAAAAATTATATAGGAAGAATACCAAAAATTGTTGCAGGTGTTCAATCTCTTGGTGGAACTAAACATGATGATGAGGTTATGGAAGATCTTGAAAAGTCTATCACCACCATTCAAGAAAACAACCCAGATAATTTAACTAGTAATTCCTTGCACCAATGATTTGACAAAGGAGAATTTTTTTGGAAGATTAGAATCTATTGAAGTAGAAATGAGGTAGTCTAGGGAACTAGCTAGAGTTGAGACAGCTTTTAGTGCTATGCACATTCGACCTAATCTATCAAGAAGTAAAAGCACACAAGGAGACTTTGCCAGTAATAGCAGATATGAAGAAGGGATAGGCCTTCTGGTAAGAAGAGAAAAAGATGTTAAGAAAATATTTAACTGTTGGACTTGTGATGAATATGTTCATTTTGCATCTAAATGTCCTAAAAGAGAGAGAAAGTTCAGAGGAAAATTTAAGCCTAGAAGAGATAAGGATAGAAATTGTTTATATCCTAATGAGGATGAAGAATCTGATGAAAAACATCAAAGTGAAAGTGATGATGAATTAGGATTTGTGGATATTAATGAAGATAGCCTTGATAAAGAAATTAGAGAAGAGAGAGCTCTAGTTAGCCAAGTTGAGAAGAAATCAGATTGGATAATTGATAGTGGATGTTCACATCACATGACTGGTGAAACTAACATTGATGATGTTTACAATGTAACCTATCATATTAAAAGGATTAAATCTATTACTATTGATGGTGAAACTAACACTGATGATGTTTACTTTGTTGATGGTTTGTAGCATAATTTGTTAAGTGTTGGACAATTGGTAGACAAGGGATATTTGTTGTAGTACATAGAGAAGACTTGCATTATCAAGGACAAGGATGGTATGCTGATTGGTATTGGAACTAGATCCAAAGGTAATGTATTTTAGTTGAATCCTATTGAAATAACATGTTTTATTGTAAAGGTTGATAATAGTTGGTTATGGCATAGAAGGTTCTGTCATATAAACTTTGATAATATCGTGGAAGTTAGTAGTACATTTGTAGTGAGAGATCTACGTAAGATTATTAAGCCTAATAATGTTGTCTATGAGGAATGTATTTTGGCTAAATAGAGGAAAGTGTCTTTTACTAGCAAGAAGTTCTAGATACTATAGAGAAATTGGAGACTGTTCACACAGATATGAGTGGTCCTGCAAGAACCAGAGGATTCTATGGTGAAAGGTACTTTATGATTTTTGTTGATGATTTCACTAGGATGATGTGGGTAGCATTTCTTAAAGAAAAGTTTGAAGCTTTTGAGAAATTTAGGATATTCAAGAATAGAGTTGAAAATGAATCTGGTGTTAAGATTAAGTGTTTAAGATTAGATAGAGGAGGAGAGGTCACCTCTAGAGAGTTCAACATGTTTTGTAACAATAATGGAATCAAAAGACAATTATCTTCACCTAGAACACCTGAACAAAATGGGATTTTTGAAATAAGGAGCAGATACATAGCAGAAGAAACAAGAGAGATGTTGTTTGACAATGATGTCTCAAAGAGATTTTGGAGAGAAGTAGTTAACACTATAGTATATACTCTGAATAGAGTATAGACTGTTATGAGTAAGAAACCCTATGAGTTATGGTTTTGTCACTCACCATCAGTCAAGTATTTTTGAATACAGAATTAAGTGTTACATAAAGAGAGATGATGATATAGGTAAGTTTGATCCTAGAACTGATGAAGGTAAGTTTCTTTGTTACACTTTGAAAAGAAAAGCATATGGATGCTTCAACTATAGAACTAAGACAATAGTTGAGTGCACGGATTTAAGGATTGATAAAAAGTTTGGTACTAAAGAGAAGATGGTAGATTATAACTCTGATGAAGAAGATGATAATTTTGGATTTGTTAGACATAATGCCAAAGTTCTTTTTGAGACTAACAATGATTTGCTGAATAAAGTATCTGTTGAGCATAGAGAAGAACATAGATCTGAACCTAGGGAAGAGATCAGAATTGAGATGTCAACTACTACTTCTTCTAGAAACATGACAAAGACTCACCCTCTAGAGTAGATAATTAGAAGCAAGAATAAAAGTGTGATGACAAGGAATAAAACAAATGAGGAATTGGGTCTAATTTCTCAAGTGGAACCTAAGAGCAAAGATGAGGCATGTAAGGATGATCATTGGATGCAAGCTAGGAAAGAAGAACTAGATTAGATTGTGAAAAATGAGACATGGGAATTAGTTCCTAGACCTAAAGACAAGAATGTGATAGGAACCAAATGGTCATTCAAAAATAAGATGAATGAGAAAGGAGAAGTTGTGAGAAACAAGGCCAGACTTGTTTGCAAAGGTTACACACAATAAGAAGGCATAGATTATGAAGAAACCTATGCACCCATGAAAAGAATGGAAGTAGTAAGGATGTTCTTGGCTTATGCAGCAAGCAAAATTTTTAAAGTTTATCAGATGGATGTCAAGTCAACTTTTCTAAATGGAGAACATGAAGAAGTCTACATTGAGCAACTTGATGGATTCCCTCTAATAGAAGATAAAGATTTTGTATGTAGACCAAATAAAGCACTGTACGGTCTGAAGCAAGCACCTAGAAGCTGGTATGCAAGGTTGGATAGGTATTTATCAAAGCTTGGATTTATTAAAGGTACAACAGATGGTAATCTGTATTTGAAGAAAACTAATGATGACCTATTTATCATTGTAATGTTTGTGAATGACATAATATTTGGAGGAAATGATGAAGAAAGTGATAAATTTCCTAAAGAGATGAAAAATGAATTTGAAATGAGCATGATAGGAAAAATGAAGTTTTTCCTAGGATTGTGAATTGTGGAAAATAAAGATGGACTATTTATTTCACAAACTAAGTATCTAAAATATATTTTCAAAAGATTTGGTTTGGAGAATTGCAAACTTGTAGGTACACTTGTGATAATTGGTCACAAGTTATCTAGTAAAGATGAAACATCTATCATTGAGTAAAAGAAGTATAGACCTATGATTGGAGGATTGCACATATGACTCACACCATACTAGATATAGAAAATGTAGTCAAGATTGTAGCAAGATTTCAAACTGATCCAAAGGAGTATCATTATTGTGAAAAATAATGATGCAAGCTACGAAAGAAGAACTAGATCAGATTGTGAAAAATGAGACATGGGAATTAGTTCCTAGACCTAAAGACAAGAATGTGATAGGAACCAAATGGGTATTCAAAAATAAGATGAATGAGAAAGGAGAAGTTGTGAGAAACAAGGCCAGACCTATTTGCAAATGTTACTCATAATAAGAAGCCATAGATTATGAAGAAACCTATGCACCCATGAAAAGAATGGAAGTAGTAAGGATGTTCTTGGCTTATGCAGCAAGAATTTTTTTTTAAGTTTATCAGATGGATGTCAAGTCAACTTCTCTAAATGGAGAACTTAAAGAAGTCTACATTGAGCAACTTGATGGATTCCCTCTCATAGAAGATAAACATTTTGTATGTAGACTAAGTAAAGCACTGTACGGTCTGAAGCAAGAACCTAGAAGCTGGTATGCAAAGTTGGATAGGTATTTATCAAAGCTTGGATTTATTAAAGGTACAATAGATGGTAATCTATATTTGAAGAAAACTAAGGATGACCTATTTATCATTGTAATGTTTGTGAATGACATAATATTTGGAGGAAATGATGAAGAAAGTGATAAATTTCCTAAAGAGATGAAAAATGAATTTGAAATGAGCATGATAGGAAAAATGAAGTTTTTCCTAGGATTGTGAATTGTGGAAAATAAAGATAGACTATTTATTTCACAAACTAAGTATCTAAAATATATTTTCAAAAGATTTGGTTTGGAGAATTGCAAACTTGTAGGTACACTTGTGATAATTGGTCACAAGTTATCTAGTAAAGATGAAACATCTATCATTGAGTAAAAGAAGTATAGACCTATGATTGGAGGATTGCACATATGACTCACACCATACTAGATATAGAAAATGTAGTCAAGATTGTAGCAAGATTTCAAACTGATCCAAAGGAGTATCATTATGCAGCAGTAAATATAATATTCATATATTTGAAAGGGACATCTAACTATGGAATATGGTATGATAGATCAAGTGATTTCACCTTGTACAGATGTACTAATTCAAATTGGGTAGGCAATATAGATGACAGAATGAGCACTAGTGGTGGAGCATTATTTCTTAGAGGAAGATTGGTTTCTTGATTGAGCAAGAAAAAAGATTCTATATCTTAGAGTATAGCTAAGGCAAACTATATTGTAGCAACAAATAATTGTAATCGAGTTATGTGGATGAAACAAATGTTGAAGGATATTGGAATTGAGTTTATAGAACATGTTATCATTTACTATGATAACAAAAGTACAATAAGTATGTCTAAGAATCAAGTATTTCATTCTAAGACTAAGCACATATTTATAATGTATCATGTTATGAGAGAAAAGGCAAAAAAATAAGAAATAAGGTTGGAGTATGTAAGCACTAAAGATCAAATTGTAGATATCTTTACAAAGCCTTTTCTTAAAGATACTTTTGATAACCTAAGAGGTGTGTTAGGGGTTATGGCCCTACCTAATTAAGAGTAGTTGATGCAAGGAGTACATTAGTCTAGTGGTACAAAGAACTATGGTTAGACTGGAATAAATGCTAATGCTTCATGTATGGGGGAGTATCTGATATGAACTAGGTCATGAAGCACTCTAGGTATTTGGTATTGAACAATGTCTTTGGACACTTGAGCTGGTTTGAATAGCTGATTAACAATTGGTATTGAGATTGACACCTTTGACATTGATGTCAATGAGAGAGAGAATGTACATGAAAAACATTTTGAGAGAATGTACATAAGTAGTGAGAAGAGATGAATCTATTGAGATGGAATTAGGGGAGAGTTATCTCTTTAGGGAGATTTAGAAAGATTCATGCAAGTGTATAGAAGGATTTGTAAGTGCACAGATTCAACAAACAAGTATTGCAAGTTCTTTATTGTGAACAACTATTGCCGATCCTAAAAGAAGAAGCAGAACAATACAACATTCCATAAGATCTCAAATTAATGAAGAGAATTTACGACGAATACAAAGGAAAAGTATAGTTTGGCATTCTTGGAACTAAGATATTTTCCATCTATGTTTCCATCAATACCAAAGAGGGAGATTGTTAGCATGAATGTTGATGATACTACATTGGGGGAGTATCCTAGAAATTGAAGAGCATTGATATGTTGCATTAATGATTGTATTTGTCATTGATGTCAACACTATAGTAATTCTATTAAGACTGGAAGAATACTAGTAAAAAATATTAGTATGCACAATAGCTGAGGAAGTTTCAAATGATGCATAGTGAATGACATGTTCTTGACATTGTATTGATGACATGGTTCAAAGGACTAAGTCGATTCAGTGGTGTATGGAAGTTACACCTGTTTTACTAAAAGCAATGCAGAAATAGAGCATTTGAAAACAAAGTTTTCATGATCTATCACTATCTTTCATCTAAGATGTAATGAAGGTGATGCACAGATAATAGTGATAGAGGATGATCGTATGGTGACACTAGCATATGCACAAGATAGGGTTTCACATGTGTAAAGTTTGGTATAGGCTGTAAGGTGATAGTGTTGTTGTAATTGTGAATTAATTAATTATATTATTTTAATTAATTGAGAAGGCCTCAATGCTAACTCCAGAAATTATTATGAAGATATGGTATAAAGGAAAGTTTCTTTCCTTCTTTATAAACAGACTTGGATAGAGAGGATCAAGTGGAATACAGAGTATTAATGCACAACTCAAGAAGGAGCAAAATTCTTACTGAATGCACATAAGCAATCCATGGGATTATTGGATGCATAGTATGAGATCTAGTTACAAGATCTAAAGGAGAAAAAGTTTGGTTGATATGATAGAGACAAAGGAAGAAGTACATTTTAGTTCTATTATTCTGCAAGGAATAATATAGAGATATTTTGACAATGGGTTCTTTGATCTTAACCTTCAAGCTATTTGGGCAGTGGGTCCAACTATCTTCCACAACTCCTAACAGGGTTGACACAACTCCTAATAGGGTTGGAATCTCCTAATAGGGATTCAAAGTCTCCTAATAGACTCATATGTATTGAATGTTGTAACAAGGTCTATCCTCTAACAAGGAATATTTATATTAGTACATCATCTTGCTGAAACCTTCCCAACCGGGGTTTTCCCTCTAATCAAGGGTTTCCCTAGTTAACATATTTAGTGTTAATTGTGCATGAGTACCTTGTTGTGGTTTTAGTTTATATTACTCACATGGTTAAGTTTGTTTAAGGTTAATATTTGTAATGATAGTTGTATAATTGATTCATCCCCCCCTCTCAGTTATATCCATGGACTATATATTCTAACAATATAAGGATGCTGAAAAGTTTGTGAAGAGTTGTGGAATTTGTCAAGTTGCAAAAGGAGTAAGTTAGAATATTAGATTTTATGCACCTATTTTTATTTCTAAGAAACCTTAGAGTGCCATAGATATGGATTTTTTTCTTGGATTTCCTAAAACAACAAACGGGTATTATTTGATATTTGTTGTTGTGGATCAATTTTGTAAAATGAGTCATTTTATACCATGTAAGAAGACATTAGATGCTACGCATGTTGCTGAACTTTTATTCAAAGAGATTGTTAGATTGCATGGATTACCAAGAAATATTATTTCTCATAGAGACACTAAATTTGTTGGTTATCTTTGGAGAACTTTGTGGAAGAAGATGGGTATAGAATTGAAGTTTAGTTCTACATTCCATCTGTAAACTAATGGATAGAAAGAGGTTGTGAATAGAAGATTGGGTAATTTTTCGAGATGGTTAGTTGGAGATAAACTGCATAATTAGGAGATTGAATTGGCACAAGCTGAGTTTACATATAATAATTCTATGAATAGAAGTAAAGGGAAAACACCTTTTGAGATTGTTACTAGAATGTAGCCTAGAGGAGTATCAGATTTAAAGGATGTTGCTTGTGAAGTAAAGGGAAATGTTGTAGGAGAAGAATTTGGTGATTTTATGGAGTCTTTTTATAAGGAAGTGAAGCTAAAGTTGGAACAAAGTAATCAAAAGTACAAGGAGAATGTTGATAAGTCTATAAGATATCATGTTTTTGAAGTTGGTGATGAGGTGATGGTTCATTTGAACAAATGGAAATTTGATGTTAGAACATATAGTAAGTTGAAGATAAGAAGTTTAGACCTTCTAAGATTTTGAAGAAGTTTGATAGTGGAAATGCTTATGAAGTTGAGTTACCTAATGACATGAATATATCGCCTATATTCAATGGTACTGATCTGTATAAGCATCATGACTTAGATGATGAAGTTGGTGTACCTGATGATTATCCTAAGAAGCATGTTAAAGAGGTTTAATAGATATTGGATTAGAGGGTTGGTAAAGCACAATAGGAAAAGACTACTATGAATATTTGGTAAAGTAGAAAATACACTAGTTGAAAATGCAACATTGATTTCTCAATTTGAGTTGGATTCAACTCACGTTGTGACATTTTAGTGATTGATGAAAATCATTTCTTTCTACCCTGGTTGTCTAATGTAGGAGCATCTTTGGTTGATCTGTTATCATTTTCATTCATGTTCATTCTATTAGATGTTTTTGAGTTGTAGTCATTGCCGAGTTCTATCAATTATCAAGTTCTAGTAATTTTGCAGTATTAATCGAGTTGTAGTTATCCCAAGTTGTGTTATCCCAAGTGTTCCTTCATGTGCCGAGTGAGCCTATTATTTGCTGATGCTTGGTTCCTTCTTTAGTTGAGTTTTCTTTGTTGGTTCTTAGTGTGAGCTGACTTGTGTGTTTAATTTTAATTATGAATTTAATGATAGGATATTGTCTTGGGATGTGTGCAAACTATTTTTAGGTTAGTCTTTCTGTTGTGTACTGTTCTAAAATCTTTTGTAAGTCATTTTGGCAAGTATAAATAGGGTGTTTAGGATTAGAAGTTGGGGCCAGAAGTGAGAGCACCAAAAATGTTAATGCATATGTGTTTGAAGCTAGATCATGGATCTTGAATGTATGTATGTTGATAAGTTGATGAATCAATAAAAGAATCTTGTTCTCTCCCCTTAGTGTTGTTCTCTTTGTGTGTTTTCTTCCATTGTGGTAACTCTATAAGGTGGTTTGGATTGCTAGGTTTACCTTTGGCCCTAGCTATTAATATCCCTCCTTGCATCATCTAATCAAGACGATCAAGTATACATTAGGAAAGAGGAGATCTGATATCTAGTAGAGAGGTGCTAACAGAAGAATCAAGGCTAAAACATTCTAACATGTGAATAGGTTAAAATCTCTTGATCGATTAGTCCTAGTAGGCTTTTATAAATGCTTTAACATGGTGCTTACTTTATTGTAAGTTGAAGTCCTCAAACCAGACACACTTCTAATAGCGTTTTGATATCCTTTAAAATGGTAAGATTTAATAGTCTTTGTAAGCCTTTAATAGGGTAGACCTTTCAAAGGGTAGATCATAGTTTATGATCAAACTTATTGTAACCTTAATTGGATACACTTTACAACTATAGTAGTGAAAATTTTTGGGTGTCATCTCCACTCCAATTTTACCTTCTCATTGGAGGGTTTCTGGGTAACTATTTTTTACTATGTTATGTGTTATTTGTTTCATGCCATGGATGAACATGTTTAGCTTTCTATTTCAATTTACATGCAAATTACGAGATGGATGTGTGGGGAATGATTTATGGTTAAATTTTTGAAATGTTGATTCACCTCCCCTCTTAGAGTTTACTTTCCCATTTTTAATTCCAACAATTGGAATCAAAGTCTTTTTCTTTAGAAAGAAAAGCTTTGTAGCTTTGTGGAAAGATCTTGAAGATGAAAGTCTACAAGTTGTGAAAAGTCATTGAGAACTAGAAGATTGAAATCCAACTTGCCCTACACTAGCTCAATGAAGCAAGAGATGAGTTGAAGTGCTCATTAAAGAGAAGGAAAGAGATAGCTGTTGAGGAAAATGATACATATTACCAAGAGAAGTACACTATTGAATTGTTTGTAGATGAAAACTCAATTGAGTTTGATGCAACAGTTGCATATCTGATGGAAAAGAATGGTGCCCTAACTAAAAAGGTTAGAAATCTTAAGATAGATCAAGAAGTCCAATAAGGATTGCTATGTGAGGTGATTGAGTAGAAAAAGAAAGCTGAGGAAGACAAAGTCATGTTTGAAGATGACAAAAGGACACTAACCAATAGACTAGAGGAGAAGACATCAGAGGTACAAAGGACTACTAATATGCAACTAGAGATAATTAATCAAGCAATGATTTCCATCCATGAATTGAATAGAAAGGACATTGAGATGACAACCTTGAAGTTATAGAATAAACAACTAAGGAATGAACTAAGAAGAGAGAGAGAATTTTTATGAAAGTTTCAACAAACCTAGCAAAGCCATCAAATAATTGCAAAATTGACGAGATCCCCTAGATCTAACAAAGATATTGATGTATTGGGATACACCAATGCCGAGGAAGATGAATCATCCAAAAGTGGTGAACAAAGAAACAACAAAGGTAAGAACTACATATCCACTTGTCATAATTGTGGAAAGTTAGGCCATACAACAAATGTTTATAGGAGCAACAATGAAAATTATAATCCTAAGAAGAAATTCATAGGTCACTATCAAAAGTACAAAAAGCAAGGACATCAGGTACATGAATGTAGGACCAAGACCTCAACCACACAAAGGTTTGAAGGATATTTCCATAATTGTTGGAAGTATTGACATACAACATATAAATGCAGATCTAATGCCAAGTGTACATCAAACAAGTAGAAAAAGGTACAATAAAAAGTATAGTTATCACTATTGTCAAGAGTATGGACATGTTTTTGAAAATTGCATTAGAAAACATTTCAAAAGTGATTACAATAGATGGTTGAGTCAAACTAAATGTTTTAGCTATTTGAATACTGGTGAAATCAACAAAAACTATACAACAAGGTACCAACCAAAGAATTCAATAAAGGAAAGGAGAAGGTTGATGTTGAGAAAGTCAAAGTGCAGATGAAAAAGACATGGCAGAAAAAGGAAGATTGCAACACGATTTTAGATGAGATCACTTCAATCAATGGATCAGGTGATCACATCACGCCCAAGTAGGAAATCAAAAGGTATGCATGGGACTGATATCTTAATGATATATTTTACATTAGTTCCAAGAATCTAAGTTCTGAAAAGATTATATATGCATGAATTAAGATGTAATGCAATAGTTAGAACCTAGAATAAATCTTTAGTTTTTTTAGTTTTCATGTTGTTGCCGAGCATGAAAGATTTAATAGTTAATAGGGAGTGTGAATGGAATTTTAGTTGATGCTGAGCTGTGAAGGTATGGTAGTATTGACTGTGCATGCTATTTGAATCAAGAAAAGTGGAAGTCATGTGTAAGTTTAGTGAGTTGGAAACCCTATATTGACTGAGCTTACAACTATGTAAGCATTAAGCATTTAATGCAAAATTTTAGGGGTTATATAGTCATTTCTTGACTCATTTGCATTCATTCAAGAGAAAAGAGAGCATGAAGAGCATGAAGGTGAATTGCAATAGGAGATTCTTGTGTTTTCAAATTGAATTCAATTGTAGCTCAACATATTCATCAGATTGTGAAGGTATTTTACTAGTGCCAAGTTTCACTATTTGAGATTTTTTAAACCCTAGGTATCAAATATGGTAGCATGATCTTCTAAAAATGTTAGAAAAGAGGGAAATGAAGTGTTGAATGTGTAATTGATTAGTAATGAGATTAGACAACCACCTTTCTAGGAACTAATTGAAATTGCATACAAAGGAGACCTATTTGGTGCGTTATCGATGATACCACCAAAAGTCTTAACGATTTAGGATGTCAATTGTTGCTATACATGGAAAGTTGGAAGTATAAGTGATGTGCAGATAAGGGAATTTTATAGTCAACTTTTTGATGATGGAGTTTTAAGGGAAGAGAATAAAATTGTAGAAAGGAAAGGGTTGACTTGTGCCCTAGATTTCCCTAATGTATTCAAGACTGAATGGATCAAGATTGCGCTTAGTAGAATATGTGAAAACTTCATTTGGCTAGAAGATGGACCCATTAATATTACTAAAAGGATCATTAGCTGAGCGTTAGGATATCTTACCCTAGATCGACCTAAGAGCATGCAAAGTGATTCAAAAGAGATGGTTAAGAAGAACACAGGTGCAATATGGAATAATAGAGGAATGTCTATTGATTCTATCTTAGACCCCCTAATTTCTTTTTCTATGAGAGTGATATCTCATAAGTTTTTTCAATCTTGTAGGATTAAATAGTGTATCTTACATGGCTATAGGTTTGGAATACAAAATAGTAAAGAGAGACCATACCTATGACCTTGTTGATTTGCAACTTGAACAACTATCTAAAAATTTGTAGGCCATAAGGAAAACCAAGAGTGCATCTTACAAATTTGGGTCTTTTTTAGTTTGTATATTCTTTTATGTGCAGAACACATTTCCTTCATTTGGGAAAGTTTATTGGAAGACAAACAGGTCTATTGCATTTCAAATTGGAGAATTCATAGAGCAACTTAGAGACAACTCTGTGTCAGTAATGAGAAGTTATTTTGAGAACTTTAAGAAGTCTATGAAGAATAGGTTAAGAATTCTAGTGTCACTAGTTGAGAAACATTATAAAGATGTTTTCCTTCTAGTTGATGTTGATTATACATATGTGCAAGCATTCCTACCCAGGGTCAGATGGATTAAGCCCTTGGCATATGAGATAAATATTGATGAAGGATCAGTAGCTATTACATCTCTATTGGAAGAGGAAATATATAAAAGTGCACCCTCATTTGAGAATTATGAGGAAGCCAAGTCCAAAATTACAATTGACTTGAAGAAAACTTTTGTGGTAAGAAACAAGAATAAACTTGTGAAGAAGCCAAAAGAGAGATTTGGTGAAGGGGGAGATGAAGATGAGGAAGAGGAAGAACAAGACCAAGCCCCTTTGGAAATTACTCAAGGAAAATGAGAATACGAGGGAGCTCATGAAGAAGTTTTCGAGGGAGAAGAAGTTGAGGAAGCACCCAAGCCTGCTAAAAGAAAAGGAAGGCCAAAGAATCTATAGTGGAGAAAACCAAGAAGAAGGTTGTGAACTATCACAACAAAAGCATGTGGTTCTTGTTACCAAGGCTAACACAAGGGTAGCCACTAAGAAAGTCAAGGTTGTAGAGAAACTTAAAGGTAATAGAACTATTACTTCAATAGAGCTAAGCCAACCAGTGAAGAAGACATATGAAAGAAGAAAATATGTAGCTCCAGCTGAGTCAGATGAGGAGAAGACAAAATCAGATGACATGAGTCAATTCAAGGTGGTAAGCCACAATCCCTCCTCTAATTTAGATAATTTGTGTGACAATATAAAATCAAATTCAATTTTTTTTGGTTTTACACTCACAGATTTTGATAAGATAGGTAAGGTTGAACAAAATACTATTGAAGAAGCCATATATGTGATGATGGCTACATTCAAAATAACTCATATAGAGATCTCCAACTCATTACTTAAGAGTCTTTATGACTGAGTTGAGTAGAAATGGAAATACAATTTACAAACAAAAATAAAGATAAGGGTAACCACTTTAGCCCAAGTCATGCCTAAATTATAAATGATAATGATAAACGAGGCTATGGAGTTGCACAAAAGTAAATTTACTCCAAAATATAGAGCATTTAGTATATTGAAAAAGACCATAGAGAATGTGGTAAATAGGAGTAAAGAAATATGAATAACTATTTACAAGTTATGAATTCCTACTATAATAGAGACAAGTAAGCAAAAAATGCAAAAACCTTAGAAAGTTGAAAAAAAAGGTAGCTGAGATTGCAAAAGATGAGTCAATGAAGGATGGTCATGATAAAGGCACTAAGGAAACAATAGGAGAATAGACCACTAATTAAGGAGGAGCAACTAGATGATCAAATTGTATCTAAGGTACAAGTACCGAGTGCCAGTTCTCCACATGAAGACCAAGTAAATCAACAGGACTTAGTGAAAAATCAAGGATCTTTATGACAATCACTCTCAGAACATCAATCCCTTAACAAATGATGCTTTGAAGAAGATATTGAAGAATTACACCATGATAACTAATTTATGTACAATTTTTGTATTGGTGAGAACTAATGAAATTGCAAAGGTAGATATGGTAGTAGAAGGGGAGAAGAAAATTGACCCATTAAGTGTGCCCCTAGAGGTAAAAATTGTAGAAACATAGAGTACACGCATTGAACAATAAGGTCTTGTTACAAAACTAGTTGCATTACTTCTTGTGCCATTCATTTCTCACAAGCAAGCCTGGATTACAATTGAGAAGGATGGAACATAAACCAGATTAGGTCAAGAAGCAAGTCCTGCGCCTAGACCACAGACACAAGGTGAAGAGAAGAAAGAGGATAGTCAGATTGACAAGCCTAAAGAATTGAAGGTGACTACTACTATAGAGGAACAAATTGCTAACTAGACTCTAGTTACCTTACTAGTTTTTGAGACTCCTACTAGTTGTTGGGTTCTTTAGAGGCCATGAGAACTCAAGACATGCCATTGAAGATATCCAAGCCAAGTGCAAAGACATCTAGTAGATCAGAAGAGATATCTAATAGAGTTGTGAGTCTTGATGAGGTGATTGAACTTCCAAAGTTTGATCCTACAAAAATGACCACTGAGAAGATGATCATTCTACAAGAATCTTTACATAGGAAAAAACACGAAGAGTTGTTGAGAAGGGAGCATAAGCAAAAGAAAATGCTTCATGACATCAAAGACATATTTCTTGATGCTTTCAATTTCCCAAATCCTAATGGATAGAAACCTATTCTTGAGTAATTGGTAAAAATTGTTGAGAAGAGAAATGATGATGACCTAGACTCAAACATTAAACTATTGGAGTGGTCAAAAAAGAAGTTTCAGAAAAAAGTTCTTGAATAGATATCTAGTGCCATTGTACTAAGATAAGTTGAGTTAGCAACCTAGACAGAAGATGAGAAAATGGTATTGGAGAATATCTTTTCTCTATACACAAAGCTTTGTGATGTGAATTTATTCACACAAGAAGCATAGAGGGCTATTGATCGGTTGCAAGGAGATCTATAATCCATAGGTACTACATTGAAACTAACACTAGGTCAAAACCAAACTCATTTTCAATGATTACTCTCTACTCAAGGTCAACTAGTAGTACTCCAAAAGAAAGATGCTAAAATTTGTGCTACCTTGATCAACATCCAATCCATCTTGACCCCATACATGGAAGTGTTACACAAGGAACTAGCCTTTGTTGACACATTGATGAAGAAAAATTCTCATCTTTCCACTCATGAAGGCTTAGTTAATCTTGCTTCCGAACTAGATATCCAATATTAGTCTCTACAGGTAGCATGTAAAAATTGGGATGCAACATTGAAGATCACAACGGACGTCCACAAAACATTTTTGGACAAAGACACTATCAGTGTACCACCCAAATGATGTGTGTGTCAAAAAGGGGGAATGAGAAAGTAAAGGAATGAAGATGATAAGGGGAACATAGTTTTGAGACGAAAATAGGGGACAACAATAGTACATCATATTTAATCATCAAGAGTTATATAGAATTTAGATACAGCAAGGAACACTCAACATGGGATGAGTTATAAAATTTTGGAGATTTATGACTGTTAAGTCATCAGTTGTGCAAAATTTTTAAATTTTGTATGAGATATAGATTATCTGTGTGATGCAAATAAGTTAGGTTGTATATGCATGCCAAAGTGTTTTTTCCACTCATGTCAAAGGGGGAGATTGTTGATCTTATTTTGGTTTCGACAAGCAGTGACAAAACACTTAAGTCATTACTTAACATAAATATGTATGTACCAAGTAAGTAGTTTATGCCGAGCAATATACACAGTTAGTGTCGAGCACCAGTATGTGCCAAGTAGATGGTATGTGCTGAGTCACTCAAGTTTTGAGAAAGAAATATATGCTAAGTGATTCATATGCTGAGTAAAACAATGGATGCTAAGTCATTCATGAACTGAGTTGCAACATTGAAGAATAGTGAATGCCGAGCATCAAAGCTTTCAAGTGCAAAGTAAATAGTTTTGGACATAGTTGTTTGTAATGTCATAAACTCCTATGTAAACCATTTTTGGGCTGACTTAAGGATTGTTTTATGATTCTAGAAGATATATATGAAGGTATATTGAGAATCCCTATGCAGTGCATGCAACCAATCATATTGAGGGATGTTTTAAGCAATAAAATGGGTGAATCACAATAATTGATTCCTACCTAAACCTAGGTCACCTATGTCTTCTTAAGGATGGAAAATCCTAAAGAATCATACATGTGCATATGAGAAAAGAAGGAAGAATGCTAAGTATAATTAGAGAATTTGTAGTGATTATGGAGGTTGTGATCATGTTATGAATTGTAGAATCTGTTAGAGAGAATAGAGGAAAGAAAAGAAATGATAGAAGAGATACATCTAATCAGGAGGATCAAGTATACATCAGGAAAGAGGAGATTTGATATCTAGTAGAGAGGTGCTAACCAAAGGATAAGGCATGAAACATTCTAACATGTGAATCAATAAAAATCTCTTAATCGATTAGTCCTAGCAAGATTTTGTAAATACTTTGACAAGGTGCTTACTTTATTGTAAGTTGAAGTCCTCTAACCAAACACAATTCTAATAGGGTGTTGAAATGCATTAACATGGTAAGATTTAATAGTCTTTGTAAGCCTTTAATAGGGCATAATTTTCATAGGGTAGATCATAATTTATGATTGAACTTATTGTAACCTTAATTGGATACACTTTACAACTACAGTAGTGAAGATTTGTGGGTTTCATCCCAACTCTAGTTTACCTTCTCATTGGAGGGTTTCTAGGTAACAAATTTAGTATGTTATGTGTTATTTGTTTCATGCTATGGATGAACATGTTTAGTTTTCTATTTCAATTTACATGAAAATTGTGAGATGGATGTGTGGTTAATGTTTTATGATTAAAGTTTTGAAGTGCTAATTCACACCCACCACCACCACCACCTTCGGAGTTTACTTTCCAATTGTTAATTCCAATAGTCTATTCTATCATCCCTTTGTCCACATTTTTTATTATTAGGCATGCCTTTCATTTTCTATCAATCTTCACTATTGTAGTATCATTTGGGGAAGGCATCATGATAGAGAGGTAGTGATTCTTCACCTTCATAAAATACTTGCCCATGATTTCTATCCATTTTACCAAGTACACAAAATATAATTCTACTGATTTATGTTTACTTTGGCTTTATTAGAGCTTTATTGATTATAGGAAATACTTAACAAAAATTATGGTTGCCTAAAAACATTAACAAATCCAAATCATTATAGTGTATAAATGTGTCACCTACCTAAAGTAGGCTTTGTAGTGCCAACAAGGGAAGCTAAAACTAGAATCCAATGTACCTTGCAGACATCTAGGTGTGTATAATTTTCCCTCTTTTGAGGTCCACCATAGATGTTGACTTTTGCAATACATTTGTTAGATGAAATGTTGATGAATGGTGCTCCCTTTAATACCATAAACCATAATAGAGAACAAAGAAACAACAACAAATGCAAGAACAAAATATGGACTTCATATTTGTGCTGCAAATGCAGAATTACATAATTCAAAAGCACAATATGCTAACCCACATGGGTGGCTTCATTACCATAATCTGCAAGACAAGCTGCGAATTATCACCTAGAGATGTTCTAGACAATGTTCAGGCCTTTCTTAAATAGGCAATTTTATGCTACTCAGGAAGGTTCTAGACAATAAAACTTAATACATAGTTCTGACCGACCCTAACAATACATATAGAGTCAACCAAATACATCTTTGACAATTATTTTCGATATTTTGGGTAGCCCAACTTTGAAAGGCCATAGCCCTTGAACTATTGCTTTGATTGGCTATTATAGCCACTTTTTGGAAATGCTAGCTCTTGATCTACAAGCTCAAAATTGGATAAGCACCCTTCTGTCGAGTGTTTGGACCTCATCCATGCACTCTAAGGACTCCAAAGGTAAGCTTGAAGATTTTTCTACAAATTTTTCCACCAAAAATCCATAATAGTTCTTCTCTGATACTTAAGCTAGAGCAATTAGATTTTTATGGTAGGCTTATAACACTAAAATGAACCTTCATATAGAAAATGAGAACATTCCAAGCTCGTATGAAAAAATTACTAAAAATAGCAAGTTCCCATAGATAGTACCTCCCTATCTACTAGTCCTTATTAAAATAGAAAAGACTGAAAATAAATTTTTTTTGGGTGATGCAAGATTGCTCATACACCCAGGATGCTCCTACATTAGACACTTGGGGAAATTTGAGAAGTCACTCTATCATGTCTCAAGTGTTTAGAGGAAAACCAAGTCGGTGAACCTCCTCCCTTCCTAGCCACGATGAATCATCTACTTGCCTCACTTTCCATTTGACCAGGTATTCCTCATAAGTTCTGTTCCTTGTACTTTTGCCAACATGACTTTCTAGTATCTCCTTAATCTCCTTTGTAGCTGAACTAGCTACTGGAATAATCCATTGTGCTTTTGCAATGTCATCTCCATAACCTTCTTCATAATACTTTGTCAAATCTAAAATATTCAATACTGGTGAAATATTCAACTTAGCAGGAAACTCCACTTCATAAGCATTTCTAAAATCATGCCTTTTCACTATCTTGCATAGTCCAAACTTCTTCATCTTCAAATTATTATATGTGTCCACTGGAAAATGCTCCTTTTTCAAATGAACCATGACTTCATCTCCAACATGAAATTCTTTATACCTCATTTTTACATCTGCCTTAGTCTTGTATTGTGTATTTATCTTTATGGTGTGCTTCCTCACCTCCTCATGGATGTTCTTCAAATGTTCAACAAATTCTTCTGCTTCAGCACTACTTATCTTGCCTTTATCCAATTACCTAAATTTAGAAGCATTTCTGGGACTACTCCCATATACAATCTGGAATGGTGATTTACTAGTACTCCTATTGACAAAATTATTATATGAAAATTTCTTCTGTGGAAAAATCATATCCCATCCTTATGGCTTGTCTCCAACCAAACATCTCAGTAAATTTCCCAAACTCCTATTCACCACTTTTGTTTGTCCATCAGTCTATGGATGATGTGTAAGAAGTCCATATTTTGTTCTCACATTTGCTTCTTCTTCTTCTTCTTTTTTCCTGTTATGGTTTACGGTATTAAGGGGAGCACCCTTCATCAAATGCCATGGTTGCAAGATATGTAAAAATGATTATTAGGGATAATGATTTTTAATTTTCAGAAAAATATAGATGGAGCGAATGCCAAACTAATTTGCAAAGACTTCTATTCTTATTCCATATAAAATGAGTGTTAATTTCTACTACCCTCAAGGTTTTCGTTAAATAGAGGGACATTAAAAAGATCTAGTAGCAGAGCCAAGAAATCAATAATAACCACACAAATTGTCAATGAATTACCAAACTATCATGACAATATAGGTATCTATATATTTGTCGATTCTCCTTTTCAACAATGAAATTGCAATTCTATGAGGTTTTAATTTTTAATAATAAAAATTGCAAAATGTCAGTTACCTATCACATAGGTAGGCATAAATTATTTCTAACAGAATAAATATTTTTGGATGTCTGGGTGCGATAGAAATAGAGATATAAATTTACAATTTGAAATTGAGATTATCACCAAGTGTTTAGTCAAAAATTTCAAGGAAGAAGAGTTCTTAAATACAATGCTACGAGCAAAATCTTCGCACTTGAATAGTAGGAAAGATGGTAAAATGTGTATAAAAGAAACATGAATAAAAAATGATTTCACATTATATTAAAAAAATAGTGTTACAAATAGGTTATCATTAGATATGAGCTCATTCACCTATGACTATAATATAGGTAACATTGATCGGCAAGGACTCCAGTCATAGCCTATTAAACTTTGCTTTGGTCCTAAGCCCATCAATAGAATGTTCCACTGCCTTGAAATATTATATGCATTTTACTCAATCAACTTGAATTGTAATTGAAATTAAAAATCACTTTATAAAGTCAGACCTAAAAAATGATATTAATTAATGAATCCAGGAATCCTAATTTAGATTAAAAGAAAATGGTCATAACTCACAAGCTTAAAGTGAATATTATTGGTCCCTGTTGTAGCCATTGCCGCTCTTCTATTTTGAGCTTCTTAATTGCAAAGATCTTTGTTGAACCAAATACAAAATTTCCTCTTGATTATTGAAATTGGAGAGGGAAATATGCATTGTTGAATCATTTATTTATAAAATCTTTGAAAAGTCCATATTTAAAAGTTTAAAACATCAATGTTTCGGATTTTTTTTAATAAAAAGTCACGAAAGTTATCTATCTATACTAAACAAAAGATACTATATAAATTTATTATGTTACTAAACTTTTTTTATACAATATAATAATTTGAGGTTCTCACAATTATATTTCCATTTTAAATTAACAATTGATTTTAAAACTTTAATACAAAGTTTATAGTTTAAATTATCATTATTTTAATATAAAACATATTGTCATACGATAAAACTTTTCTTTGTTGTATCATTATTACAGTAGGGCTTATTTTATTTCTAATATAATTTTTTGTTATTCTTATTATTATATTTAAGTTATACAAAACTAAGATATTGATGTTTTACTTCCTAATTGCTTTCTCAATTACTTTCATTTAAAACATTCCTTTTTTCATAACCTTTTTTTGTTAGTACACGTTATAGTTTATTAAATATATCTTTTGTTTAGGACTTAAGGTAATTGGAGTTGTAAGAAAACTCAAAAGCCTTTTTAACAAAATATAAATACTTTTTAATTTTTAATTTATTAAGTTTTTACCGCTTTGATAATAATACTTTATCTAATGTTAAATTTGATATTATCCTATGAATATTAAGATATGATCCATAATATACGTATTATTATTATTATTATTATTATTATATTAAGTAATTTACTATCAAATATATGAGGTCTATAATTTTTAATATTAAAAATTGTTTTTATTAAATTGGAATATCACTTTACATATTCATATATGAGTTCACCAAAAAATATTTCTTATGGTAGAAAATTAGTTGGAAGAACTTTTTTGTTGAGAGGTTTGAAAAACTAGAAAATTTTTATACAATACTTTTTTAATATTGAGATTTTCATAATGAAAATTAGATGTATATCTATGCCTATAATATGTCAAAGTTTTTAATTTGGTCTTTTATAAATATGAAATCACAACATTTGGTTTAGTATTTTGGAGTATTTCACTATTTCTCATAGCTTCTGTAGAAGCCTAGTGCCCAAATGGCTACCAACACATTATAGAGGAGTTATTAAAAGCTACACAAATTGGGTGGCTGAATAATGAAACTGCAAAAGAAAATGAAAAATGAAAATGTCAACATGACCAACCTAACAACTATAAAACAATTGAAATAGAATTGAGACTGACCTATGGAAAATTATTTTTTATTAGGTTTGTGTTACAATTTTTTTGTTTTGTGATTTTTTGGTGTGTGCTACTTTCTAAAGCATGTGGGAATTTTAGTAAAGCTTTGTCTTTAACTAATGCATATAATATATCCTAATTATAGCTTTGAAGAAATGCAACCTATGACAAGTAAATGTTTCCCAAGAAGTCCACCTTCTATACAAAAAATATATGAAAATAGAAAAAGAAATAGAGAGTATTATGCCTGTAATAAAAATGTGATAGCTACCCGTAGACACCATAAAATATTATAGAGAGTTTCACCCACCTCTAAACAGATACAATCAGAGAGTACTATAGAAGTAGTGACTAAGAAAGACCTTTGAAACAGTTAGAGTTTCATTGATTACCACCTTTTGTACTTAAAATACATGAAAGATGTAAAATAATTAGAGAATATTATGCATGTAACAAAGATGTGATCATTGCTCATAGACAAGCTAAAAGATTATATAGAGTTACAACCACCTCTGAACAAATACAGGCAAACACTATTGTAGAAGAAGCCACAAAGAAATACCTTCAATGATACATGCTTTCTCAACAAACATGGCATATTATCTAAAGTGCTTGTTCATGACTATGAAGAATTATTTAATCATATTCAAAGACACACAAAATGTAAACAAGGTACATGCATAAGAAAAAGGGGTACAAAATAAAGAAAAAAGTATATATTCTTTATCATGTGATGAGGATGGAAAAAAAATATGAACTTGCAAGAAATGATGATAGACTTAATATTCACAATCAAGAAATATCAATAATTTGGAGAGAAAACATTGACTGCCAACAAGTTATCTCATAGGAGCTTGTTCTCAAATACATTGCTAAACATACATCTAAGGCTGAAAAATAATTTGAGACATATACTAACATGTTAAAAAGAATATCTTTAGCCCAACAACCTGAAAAGTTAGCTCTTATAGCATACAATAAATTTATGACAAAAATTGTAGCTGTACATACTTATAGGCACATAGTCACTGAACTCCAGAGCTTGAGATGCTAACACTTCTTGAATCTACACGATCGTACACTTATTCTGCAAATCATAGAAATGACAGGTGGAAAGAAAGAAATGTGCAAGACATTGTAAATGTTTACCCAAAGTTTAATAGCATTCCACATGTTGAGTTGGACCAATTTGAAATATTCTGTTGGAGTGAGCTACTCTTATACAAACATTTTTGTATCATAGAAAATGACAATGACTTGACAAAAGAAAGAATTATTACAAATGGTATTACCCTCAATGAACTTGATATGCTTGGCAAGCATGATTTTGATAACAATAACAAATGGGATCAAATTTTCATTCTCCAAGATCTGCATGAAATTGTAACAAAGTTCATAAATATAAAAAAATAACATTGCACAATGTGATAATTATGGAAAACAACGAATGTCGACCTCACAAACCTCTTTATATGATTATTCAAGGAAAATTTGGTATAGGAAAATCATACTTGATTCACTGCATAAGAAATGCATTGAACAATAATGTTCAACCACAGAAAGGATAACTACTAGTATTGGCTCCTACAAGTGTTGTTGCATTCAACGTACATGCATCTAGTATATATACAATGCTTAAGATACCTATTAAATAAATGCACCATTACAAGGGAAAGCATTACCTACATTGCAAGAGGAATTAAAATAAATAAGATATGTATTCTTATTAATGAACTAAGATTTATTGGCCCAAAGCTACTACTGAAAAAAGGTAGTAGACTATGACAAGAAATTTGTGAAAATCAACATCTCTTCTTTGGTGGCCTTTCCATCCTATTCGATGACCTTGCCCAACTACCCTTTGTGCTATACACATCACGTTCCACTACAAGAACATTGTGGGAGGAATTCAAAACAATCATCACATTAGATAAAATATTTCACGAACAAGTCGATAACATAGAGCAAACACAGTTTCACTAACTTCTAAGGAACTTACAAAATGCAAAATTTACAAAAAAGGACTTGGAGCTCCTAATCACACACACAAACCAAAAATTTCATCATATGTAAAGGATGAATTTGACAAATCAATACACCTATTTTCTACAAATGATCTTGTAAAACTACACAATAAAAATATTTTGAAACTATTGAATTGTCCAATTGCAATAAGTATAGCAATAAGGACTACATACAACATGGAATATGCAACTATTGAATGAAACTTGAAAAGGAAATCCCATTGTCCAAAGGAAAACATATCATGCTCACAAAAGCATATGGACATAAGTAGGGCTTGTAAATGGAGCATTGCGTGAAATAATTGAGTTTGTTTATAGTGATGGTTCCAAACACCCATAACTTCCAGTATACATTGCAACAAGGATTGATAATTACAAATGTCCTCCATGGGATAAAAATGATCCAAAATTAGTACCAATAATTTTGTTTACCTTGGGCACACGGAGGAAAATACCTGTAACAATGGCATGGGATTTAACCATTCACAAATCCCAAGGGATTACACTACACAAAACAACAATTGACATTGGTAAAATTGAAATGCAAGGACTCACATTCACAACAATATCTAAAGTCAAATCACTAAAAACCTTTCACATCCAACTAGTTTTCCCCCTCGAAAGGTTCTCCAAAATAGAAAAAAATCCATACACAATCATAACGAAAGGAGAAGAAGCTCGATTACATCAAATTGCTCTCTCAACAATCAAGGTTGCAACATTTTCATAGAATGTGCTCTTGTTATGAAATACATGTATAATCATGCTCTTCTCAATATTCTAAAATAATTATGTCTCCACTAATGAAATCTAATTACTTATATAAAAGACCCCAACTCAACATTTCAATGATAGGAAATTGTTCAAATGAATGTCTCATGATTATTTGGTTAGGTCTACCAATCACTTCATGTTTTATTAATTTTTTTACTCAATTTTATGTTTGAGAAATAATATATTCTTTGATATCTAGTAGTGATCTACTCACCAATTCATATTTCACTGCAGAAGGTTTGAGTCAACAAAATTTTTACCAAATTATATTTTACAAATTGGATGCTATAGATGTAGTAAGTATACTATGCTTCACAATATGCACAATTTTACTTGGACCGAATATGTACATTAATTTGGTTTTATTTGGCTAATTTTGTTGTTGTTTCAAACCAAATAGTCCACGATGAATTTGAACATTCCTTATTGTGTTTGGCAACCCACTTCATAGAATAGTTCTTTGAAGACAACAACACAATTTTCCATGCTTCGACATAGAGTTAGAATACATATAGAAACAACCAAGACTGAAATAGGCAAGATGATTGATCCAAGAAAATTGGGGTTGTAAAAGAAGAAGATTTAAAAATATAATTATTTTGCGATGTATCAATCATTTGTCATTCTCATGAAAAAATTAACAATTTTTTAATTTGACAATTGGCTTGACCCTTAGACCTATGGGTTCAAGTACTGGTTAAGTCGATAGGCTTTTCACTATGGAGATCTCCCACTAGTGGGAAATTATCTAATGCTAGTAAATTGTCCGATGGTGCCAAATTATCTTATGCCATTAAATTCATGAAGTTGTTTGGCCATCAGGATGTTGTGATGCCCAAAAAGATGAGTGTAGAGCACAAAGGCAGCGTGAAAGGAGTTATCTGGACACCAAGCAACTCTCATGGTCGATTGCTATGGCTCGGTGATATTGTTTAAATATATGGATTAATGCCACCATCATTTGCAAAATAACTGGATTGATAATGGAAGAGGGAAAATATTGGATTGAAAATGGAAGAGAGAAAATTATAGAAAACCCTGGAAAAAATACTTCATCTAACACTAATTTTTTAATAAATCTAAATAAAAATATGCTTCGCGTCAAAGAGCTCAGTACAAAGAACAAGGCGAGAGTTTCAACAACATATCATTCTATGTTGTGGATATTTGAAAATGGAAATGACAGAGATTGGTTTCATGGCCTTAGTCACCACTCTTTACCATTCTCTTTTAGGATTGTAATTAATCGAGAGCTTCATTGGAGACAAAAACTAGTGGTTTACCAAGAGCTCTAGGAAACAAAATGTATGTTATTTCATATAGGATAGGGAAAAAAAATGAGCAAAGGAAAATGTGTTAAAAGAACTCACAATTTAGACATGGAGGAGTAAATATGAAAACTACCAAAAATCCCGATAAAGAAGAAGTTCTTAGGACCTGTTTGGTTGCTGGAATAAGAATAGAAAATTTGGAATATGTTGTATATTTTCTATTTGGTTCGTCAATATGAATATGTATTTTCATTTTGCCTCTAAAATGAGCTTATACCCATTCTAAAAAATAACTTTTATTGGAATAACCATTCTCAAATTCCAAATATTACATTCCTATTCTCCATTCCTATGCCTACAACCAAATGGTCCCTTAGAGGATAACGATATCCCCTAGAGAAGATGCCATGATTCTCCAACTACGACGCCCAAATTTGTGACATTTTATACACTTTATAAGACAAAAGAACATCTTAGAAAATAAGTTTTTTGGAGACAAGCAATGGTAAAAATTCCCTGTAGCGAGAAACATTACCAACCAGCTAGTTTCGAGACATCTAGGTGGTCTTTTTTAGATGCTCCATGTATTTCCTGATGAAGCTTTTTTCAATATTTTGTTATCTCTACAAGTGACAATTGGGTCATGGAAATGATATAATAATTATAGGTGTACATATAGAATGGCCACCAAATGAAGAAATATTAACACATTCCTAATTAATATAGAAGGATATGAATATAGTAAATCCCCATCAAAAAGCTTAAATCAAATAACAACACACTGGTCTAAGTTGTAATATTTAAGAAATTTCATCATATTTAAATTTCATAAATCTTGTGATAAATATCATTGAGAGATTATTATTCAATTGGAAAAAATAAGAATCAATGATCATTTAAATATTAAAAAAAGATAAATTACACAAAGTCTCATAACCAAACTCCATTTTTTTCTAATCTTAATTGTTCAAATTTTATCGATAATTAATTTCAAGAATATGCCATCAATTTTATTTTATTGATTTTAAATTAAAAATAAGTTAACAATATTAATTTTTCATATATTAAATCATATAATTTATTATTCATGAATATACTACTTAATTTAATAAAAAATCTCTTAATAATATTAACTAAATTTCATTCATTTTGTAATATAATAAAAGTTTAAAATATATATTACCAGTTTTCTAAGATGAAAACTGGTAGCTCACAATAACTAAGTAAATCTTTTAATAACTAAGAATGATAAGATGAGAGAGTCCTAAAAGGATGAATAAATTCTTTCCCTCAAGAAATATATATTATGCAATGTTCAAAAGTTCCATTTACAATAACCATTTAAAGGAAAGTCTAATACAAAATATTAAATCTTACATACATCCAAAAAATTCTTACAATTTCATTGTTGACTTTCTATATATATATATATATATATAATAAGTAATTGGATTTAAGTGCTCACTAGGGAAAGAATCGAGAAAGAAGACCCCAATTCACAGCCAATACAAATGAAAAATTCAACATCAAATACAATTACAATGGGTGAAAGTATTGCTAGGATAAAACACTGTAATCTTTATCTATAACAATTAAATGCGCTAAGTGTGGAAAGTCATTCACATAAATAGTTAGGGGACACGCTAATCTCCATCCAAAATGCACTAAAGAATAAAAAAAGTCAAACTTTTTTTTCCAGATTCATGAAACGTAGTGATTTTTGTTTCCAATTTTTTTGTTGTTTTTGACTACAAACTATGCAGATCATGAAGATCAAATGCTGAAATTTTCAAAAAAAATCTATGATGTTTTCATTTTTTTCAAAATTGGTCAACTATATAGTATAGTTGTGTCCAATACTTAGTCTTGTGGAACCAAGATTGATACCTCTAAACTTCCATAAACTTATAAATCTAAATTCCATTACAACAATTTATATTATTCAAGTATTTCATTTAAATATTATAACAATATATTAATTATTTTTTACTAAATTATAATTTAACCATAAACTATAATCTATAACTAACATTTAATACCCTAACACTAATCTGGGTGGCTACAAACTATTTTAAGGTGGCAAAATGTAAAATGAACTAATATGAACCTCCACTAAGATTACAATTGTAGTGATAACAAAATTATTTATTTATTGATTTTAATTTTCCACATACGAGTGACTGTTTTCTCATCACCAAGAAATGTTAATCGATTCCCTCCCTTTTCCATGTGTTTTTTTCCCTTGTATTGTAAATGTCTAATACTATCACTTTTTAAATTTATGGTACCATTTTATGATAACATATATCCTCCAATTAGAGACAATGAAATAGCATAAGCACTGCACATAGAAGAGGGTAAAGTGGGTGAACAACATGCTGCTTAAGGAATGGTGAAAATGGATTGACTCGTATCCCTCTTCATAAGAGCCTAAAGAGAACCTGGACATAGACAATCAAATAGTTCACATTCACTTCCAAGTTCAGCATGCACAACTACAAAGACAGTCACAATTCTAAGGTCTAATAAAAATTCCCCTTCCCTTATGCTATGATGGATACTTTACTCTTGCATTATTATTCATGGTTTTGGTCCAAACTATTCTTCTTTCTCCTGCAAGATTGATTGCATTTCATTCTCTTCAACAACTTTAACTCCCTGTGAAGTAGCGATGACTTGTAATCTTTTTTTTGTGTAGTTACCCTTTTTGCACCTTCGTCACCTTGTTTGATAGCTAACATTAACACCTTGCAATGTTTTAAAAATTTCATAAAACATTTCTATCTTATTTCATGGCTTTACGACCAAAGAATTTAATTGTTAATGAGACCGTGTAACAATATGATAACTGTGTGAAAATAATTTATACCATTCATCGTAACCTCATAACTTGGAGCTTTAACTCATCTTTTAACCCTACGATGATGAGAATACATGCTTTTGCTCCTTTGTAACCTTAACCTTGGGTTACTCCTTACCGTATTTGACAATGCGAATACATTTTTTTTCTCCTCCACAACCTTTATAAATTTTGCTTTATCAAAATAACAAGATATTGCTTCATTCCATCACCCAACTCATTCGATCATTGACTTCAAGCTAACCTTGTTCACACCATCACAACTTAAATTTCTTTAAGCCAGAACTAAATCATGATCATGCAATCTTTATCTTTCGTTGCTTCACTGACTTAATTCTTGAGGTTAACTTTATCTAATTGTGAAGATGTGATAGCCTTAGATGGTTAACTACTATAGTTGGCTCTTCATAGCTTTGTGACTTACCTTTCATCATATCGAATATAGGTTGTGATGTTGTGAAAACCTTTGATATGATCTTCATCTGGCAGTTAGGAATCTATCTCAAAGGGAAATTGACCTTTCAACATGTGACATGGATATTTCAATGCATTCTATGTCATTGATTTGGTTTCCATCTTCGTTCTTACCACCTTTGACCAGGGTGTTCACCATTGTCTAACAAAATGAGCATTCTTGAAGGCTTCTGTTGCTTCCTCTACACTGAATTTGAATGCTCTTCCTTCTAACCTATTTCCATGATCTGTATCATATCCTTTGGCCTTGATCTCCATGTTCTTTGTTGCCTTTTTCTTTGAATGTAAGTGTGATCTTCTTTTCGAATGCATCTCGTCTTCACCATGCATACTTAATCAAATCATTATAGTTTTAGAATAACTTCCCTCTCATCTAGGAAATGCATAAGCTTACCCTCCCTTTCCTAATCACCTAATATGGATGAATGCATTATATTTCTTTGAATTCCCACCTAGATGCACACAAAGGGATAAATGAGAGGAGAAGTTCCTTAAGGGAAATCTAGACATAGTCATGACATCACATTGACTCATCCCTAATCCTAGAAGTTTTAAAAATATAGGGGGACTAAAATCATGCAATAGGACCCTAGGACCCCTAGGGACACATTATTCTTGTTCATATGGGTCGTAAGGGGTCATTGGATAACAATGACATTTGATGATGATATATGTCCCTAATGGTCCTAGGACTCTTCGGGACACATTATGCTTGTTCATATGGGCCAAAAGGGGTCATTTGATAACGTATGACCCCTTTCAACACATTTGATGATGACATATGCCATTAGGGGCCCTACGATCCCTAGGGATACATTATAATTGTTCAAATTCATCGAAAGAGCTCATAGGATAACTTATTACCCCTTTCGACACATTAGATGATGGTATATGTCCTTGTTGATCCTAGGACCCCTAGGGAAAATTTAATATGGATAAAAAGGGGTCATAGAATAACCTATACCCTCTTTCAACACATTTGATGATGACACATGTCCCTAGGGGCCTAGGGACACATTACGCTTATTCATATGGGTCAAAAGGCTTCATTAGATAACTTATGACCCCTTTCAACACATTTGATGATGACATATGTCCTTAGTGGTCCTAGGACCTCAACGGACACATTTTTTTTGTTCATATGGGTTGAAATGGGTGATAAGATAATCTATGATCCCTTTCAACACATTTGATTATGACATATGTCCCTAGGAATCTTCGGACCCCTAGGGACACATTATGCTTATTCATATGGGACAAAAGGGGTCATTGGATAACCTATGAGCCTTTCAACATATTTGATGATGCCATATGTCTCTAGGGGTCCTAGGACCCCTAGCGACACATTATACTTGACCCCTTTCAACACATTTGATGACAACATATGCCCCTAGGGGTCCAAAGATTCCTAGGGACACATTATGCTTGTTCATATGTATCAAAAGAACACATTTTTCCCTATATATAATATGGGTTTAATATCCTATATACTATATAATATAATATAATATAATATTTTAAAATTTAATATAATTTAGTAAAATTTGTTATAATGTAATATGTTAAACTATGTATAATAAAAAATATTATAATATAATAAGCTATACTATATTTAATATAATATATTATAAATATATATCTTATAAACTATATATATTAAATATCACAATTTGTAATCACATAGATCATGAAAATAAAAAATACACTTGACTAGGACATCACATGGATCATGGAGGGGATAATCATGACCCTTCCTCAATTTTCAATCCCTGCCCTCCACTTTTGATGTGATTCATTTGCATATTTGGGTGGGAGGATATTAGGTATCCAATATATTGGATATTTAATTAGGCCTTGTAATAACCAAGCCTCCTTGGTAAACTCAAAAAACATGAATTTGCAGCATTAAGGGGTGTTCCAGACTTTGATGACATATTAGATGACTTCTAATCTAATGGAATTCACTAAAACAAAAAGGGTTTGTAGAGGAAATTCTCATATATTTAGTGATATAATTGTTATCAAGATATTAGTTCAATAAGTATTTATTAGTTATTTTTAAATGAATATACTTATAAGATGTTGATTTACACACTAATTGAAAAAATGGCTATAACTTTCAAACTATTTAATAAATTTAAAATCTGAAAGATGTGTCACATTCTATGCTTTTTCTAATACAATTTTAAAATAAATAAATAATTTTTGTGTTAAATTCATTAAGGTGGTCAGACACAGGCCCTTTTTTTCTTGATAACATTGTAGCAGAAAATTCAAAATTAGTTGTTTATTTGAAATAAAAATACAAAAAAATATGTGTCATATCTAGACATGAGTCTCTTCTAATATTTAAAATCTTATAAAAAAATATTATTAATTATGATTAAGGCAGTTAGACATACACCTACTTCTTAGTTTTGTCCTAAAATTTTTGTAACACTGTATTAAAATATGAATTTTCAACTCATCAAATTAAATTATTTTTAGGTAAGACCTAGTATTTTAGAAACTACATTCAATTTTCTAAAGATTTTATTCTTACAACTTTTAATATAAACTTCATAACTAGTTCAAAATTGCACACCAAGTTGACATAAACCTGATTTGCTAATTTTGCATTGTCACCTGAGGGTAGAGTTTCACCCATCATGATCCTGCACATATGCAGCTAGAAGAATCTGATGGTGGTGTGGTTAGGTTTGGAAACAACTCACCCTAGTTGGTAAAAGGTAAATGTTCAATCTTTGAATGGAAAAAAAAAACAATGTCAATGATGTCTATTTGGTAGAAGGTCTGAAACATAATTTTTTGAGTGTTGGTTAGTTAAATGACAAAGTTTATTACCTAGAGTTCAAAGGAGGTATATACAAGATACTTGGAAGATCAAGATATCTAATTGCTGCTAGAAAGAAAACTAAAGGTAATCTATTAGATCTGAATACTATTGTTAATAGTTGTTTGGTCACTACTAGAATTAAAGATAGTTCACTATGGCATAGAAAGTTCTGTCATGTGAATTTTGATAGCTTGATCAATAGTAAGACAAATGCAGTTGCAAGATTGTCTCAACTAGTAAAGCCAGACAATATAATGTGCAAAGAATGTTAGTTGGGTAAATTAACTAGTTCTACTATTGCCAGTGAGACTTTGTCATTTAGAATAAATTTTATTTGGTATAAATTGCTCTTTATGGCCTTATGAGAAAAAGAAGTTATCATGGTGAAAAATAATTTATGACATTTATTGATGATTACATATTAGCATATTTTGGAATGGAAATTGAACTAAAAGAATAATCTTTGTATATATATATTAGCATATTTTGGAATGGAAATTGAAGTGATACTTACATCTTCATTTGTGAAAAAGTAATTATTACTACTCAAATCTTTAGAATTAATCATGAGCTCTTGTTTCCTTAATATTAGGAGGATTCATATTGAGTGTATATTTGAACTTATAAAAGTAATACCTCAATCCTCATCTATGGTAATCAATTTTAGTTAGCTTTGTAGTGTATTATGAACCATTACTTCTTTATAATTAGTGACTCATATTAAATTTTTTGAAGTTCTAAAATACTTCAGTACACATTAACACCTTGTACAATGAAAGTGAAATGACAGTTACATTCTACTCTATAACATCTTAATTTATATATATATTTCTAAGCATCTTCTTAAATATCAATGATCCATAAAATTATCAAGTTCTTAAAAGCTTTAATATAAATTCACATATTTGTAATAAAAATAAAATAATATTTATATCTCCACAACAAATCATTTGTTACCTATGATTTTAAACATCTTGAAAATTTATTATATCTAAAATCATTTACCATAACATTGTTAGAATGTCAATCCCAATTTTTTTGAGAATGACATCTTACAAAATTTACTCTTGTAAAGACAGTACAACATATATTTCCATTCTTTAATTATTTTGTTTCCTCAAAGATTAAAGAAGGCGTATAAGATTTGCAATGGAGAACAAAGTGACAATTATTTCCTTTTTTAATGATTAATGAGTTGTAGACAAATCTTTTTTAATAGAAAAAACTAAGAACTATTGCATTATTGAAATTAGCAATTCATGTTAAGGGAATCTTATGAAATTGTGAAACATTTTAATATATATACTAGCATCTTTTTTTAATAGAGGAAAAAGTGATAGATACATAACTTGCATGATAGATAGATTGTTAACAATCATATTTCCACACTCAAACTGATATAAGCCATTCTAGGTATATTTAGAATAATCATGAACCAATATTTCCTCCTTTCATCTTGTTAAGTCCAAATATGTTTATTCTATCCTCTCAGCCAAGCCTATTGTCCTCGACCACCTTAATTCTTGATGGAATTTGTCCCTTGCCCAAGATGAATGGAGGAATATCTTATCTAATCTTTGGACTTGGCCCATTGAACCCAAGGTCACTTGCTTTTTGTGGAGAATGTTGCTCCACAAGTTGCCCTTGAAAAAGCCTTTTTCCATTGCTTCTTTGCTCGAGAGATATGGATTCTGTTTGGTCTCAAACTTCATGACAATTTCTCTTTTGATAATATTATTTTTGACAAAATTAGTGCTAGCAATAAATGGTCTAACATGTTTTGGTCTATTCTTTCCTTTTTTATTCTCTGATTTCTATGGAACTATAGCAATAATGACAGTTTTCAGGGTAAAGGTAGTGCCTTATTAAGCCTTTGAGGAAACTCATATTTGTTGATGTTGCCTTGCAGGTTACAGCTGTCTTCAAGATTAAAGAAAATCAGTTTCTCCAACTTCTAAAAGATGAGAAAAGTGTATTGGAAAAGAAAGAATTAGCCCATGGTTATACCACTGAGAAAGATGTTGACGGTTTTAATATCTCATTGGCACACTTCATTCAAAAACTTAAAGAGGAAGGAAACTGGAAGAGGAGAGTAGAGGAGGAAGATGTACCTGTCAAATTCTATGTGTCCACTCTTGTCCATTTCACTACCAAGGAGTCTAGAGAGGAAGAGGAGGAATAAGAAGTACTAGATTTCTAAAGTTTTATCATGAATTTTGATGTATTTATCATTGTAACTCTATTGCAATCATAATGATTGTTGTTTTTGTTGTGTGGTTGAGTGGATATTAGAAAACAAATGTTAGAAATTGCTTTTTTTTTTAGCATTGTAACTTTCTAAAAACTTCCCATTATTATTATTACTATTATTACCATTGTAACTAGGCATTCAGATTAACTTCCCATTATTATTATTACTAAGGAGACATTCTTAACTTCTATGATCATATCTCAATACAAATGCTTTTGGTTTCTCTTTGAAATGAAGCCAAAGCAGGGTGGTCAAGATGGGCCAAAAAGACTTGTGATCGCTCAAGCACCCTCAGACATCTGATCCTCCAATTATGGCTTACAAACTTTAATCTAATTATACCACCCACCTGAAACATCTCTGGCACTTCTTCAGTTACAGGGCTCACTTCAGCGGGCATGGCAGCTACCTGCACAAATCGATCACAACATATAAGTTAACTCACATCATTCAAGACCGATTCTTTAGCATGCATGATCAATTGAACAGATCGATCCATGTGAGTCGATCTACATACCTCAACATCGGCCATTTTGGAATCTCAGATGAAGATTTGACAATACAGTAAATAAGATCTATAAATCGCTGGATCAATTCTGGTGGGTGTTGGACAGTAGAAATAATTCTTGCAATATAAGAAGCCTTGGCGACCTATTTATAGGAGAGCAAAGTTGGAAGGATGCTCTGGACTTTGCGTCGCTGGAAATATAAACTATTCAGTACTGAAAAAATAAAATCGGAATGAGAAGGCACCGTCCAAATCCACAAAATGTCATTTGACGTGGGGGAGTCTCGAGATAGTGGAGAGAGTGCGTGCAAACTAGAAAACGTTTAATTTTGTAACCGTAAAGCATCACCACTGTAATCGAAACATATAATTTAAGTTTTTAAGAATGATTGTATTCGTTGTAATTATTATATATATAACAGTACTAAGTTACAATGCTATAGAGTTCAGAGTCTAGTTTCATTGTATTTATTTCTTTACGATGTTTTCGCTTATTATTATAAATTTTATTATAATATTATTCTTATTAGTCCCTAAATAGGCGAAGATTACAGTTTTCAATCTATTATTCTCTATTAATCCTTGTTTTGGTAGTTGTGCACTTTGTAAGAAAATTCATTTATACTATGGTACCACTAAATTTTGTTATTAAATGAAATTTATGAATTTATGGTATCACTAAATTTTGTCATTAAATGAAATTTATGAATTTAATTTTTTATAATGTGATTGGATGAGGCCATTTTTCCAAGACATCTTTTTCATTTTTCTTTTGTAGGAAATATAAGTGAAAATAAGGTTTGACATTTGGCAAAGGTAACAAACATGTCATTTTGGAGGTTTTGTGTGCATTATGCTACATGCCTATGACATATGTAATCACACTATCCTATGTTTAATCTACCTTCTCCTCACAATTCTGCACGTAACTTCTATTCTTAGTGAAATAGTAAAAATGGTTGGGGATTCGGGTAAGTTAACAAGGTTGAACCTTCTGTAATTTTGAGCTTCAGTATTTCTTCTATTAATGTGATTATTTTCATTTAAAAATATATGACTATTTCTTATGAAAAAATTAAAATGGTGATTCCTAAACTTGCTTCAATTTGAGAACTATTGTTGTTAATTTGTTTATTTTGATTAATTCAAAGGATAGATTGCAAAAGCTTTGAAAAACTATAGTTCCTAAGGTTAAATTTGAAATGGAAGCTTTTCATTCTTAAAGAAATTGATAAATTCAAGGTGTCTCCCTTTTTAAATACCCTTTTCATCTACAAGTATCTTAAATGTTTATAATGCCATGTAAAAAGAATTTTTTGTGTTTTGGGAAATTCTCAAATGGAAAAGTGTTATACATTGCCTTGTTCGAAAAAATCTGATGATTTGATGTTATACAGTCTTCTATTATCTACAGTCTTTAACTTCATGATTAATTGTAGTAAGAAATTCAATTATATATTTGGGCCAAGTTTATGTGATATCCTTGTTGGTGTAAATAAGTATTTACTTATTACACTTAAGTTTTCTTAGGTTAATGCATTATTATTATGCATTATTTTATTATTTCTTAGGTGAGACACTTAAGAGTTTGTGTACTCTTACGAGTTGTCATGTTGACAACACTGGAGTAAGCAACTCTAATTCAACACATGGTGTCTACAACATTAGAGTGTGCATAACTAACTGAGTTGTCATGTAAACAACATAGTTATTCGCACTCCTAATTTAGCACATGGTGTTTACAACGTTATTTTGTGTGCTACACCTTTGTAGGCTTATCCTCGCATCATCACACTTACTCTTGTGCTTAATGGACGATAACCCACATCTGGTGGACATGTGCCTAGTTGTATGACTTATCACGTTATTCATTCCTATGTATTCTAGAAGCATTCTAGAGGCCTTTATATATAGGAACTCCTAGTGTACTTTCATACATTGAATCAATATTATATTATCATTCTGATCATACTCTTTTGGTCTACTATTGTGCTTGTGCTTGAGTTCCTTAGTCTTGGGTGAATTTTTCTCCAAGAAAAATTCTTACGTGGTATCAAAGTTGAGGGAGATTCTCTTCGCATAGTCATTCGAGACCATTCTTGCTTCAACACCTTGACCTAGATCCAAAGAATCTATAAAAATTGAGAGCGTCTAAAGCCAAAATGGACCTTGCCATTGCATCCAAAATGTTGCTTCAGTGAAAATCGACTATCAATTTGCCTATGCTGGGCCAAAGTTGATTTTGAGGCAATTTTTTTTTGCAAACTGACACCCAAATGCTTGATTTGCAAACTAGGTATGGTCATTTATTTGATTTGCTGATTTATTGTTCAGATCTATAATTATTTATTCTCTACAATTAATTCGTATTTTTAATTTTTTTTCAAAAAAATTTCACCCAATAGGGCTTGCAAAGAATTTCTTTTTGCAGGAACCAGTAGTGAATATTCCATTAGCATCTTCAATATTTGGCGAGCAAATATTCTGAATTTGACAACCACGTCTTGCCAAGCCTATCCATTTTCGACATGCTTCCTTTGTTAGAATATTATGGGTGTTTCATTTTACTCATCTTGTAAGCTTGTCTGCCACCGAATGTGGGACTAACCCTCGCTAGTTGTTTTCAAAATTTCTAGCGCAGTGATTTTGGCCATAGCGAGTGTTTTTCGACACTTGAACAGCTTCGACACTTGGCACCAGCCACCGACGTCTGTTCCACCTCCCGCGACGGCTTGTTCTCCGTTTTCACTTATGCAGCCTCATGTTTTTATGCACTTCGAACATCTATCTACCCATGCATGTGGGATTAAACCAATTGTCACCATCTGCCATAAATTGTTGCCTGGCACCGAAATACCTATCGCTAGCCCACTCTAGCATACATAACCACCATCGTCGACCTCTCAATTCCATGACAATCATGAAAGCTTCGTAGCAAGGCCTATTCACCCTGGCTTGAATCTCCAAAAACAACAAAGGACGTCTCCGACATTGCAAAAAACCTCTAGCAGCTTGACACATGGAGATTGCCACATCATTGATAACATTAGCCCACTGTCGTCCACATGGACATTGCCAAATCAGTAGTATAGTCAGCGTACACAACACCATCTACATCCTTTTTCCATATATCTTCTATACATCTGTATAGTACACGCAGGTAGCCTTATAATGCTGACATCATCATTACATCACGATGACATCAGTAGAGGGGCCCAAATATAGTGACATCAGCAATTTTCTATCCTAAATTGGATCATCGTCTGAATGTCATCTAGGGGAAATTTGAACTGCTACGAAAACCTCTTCACTGTCAAATTTAACCCCATCTTTTACTGATCCAACCCTTCTTCAAATTGATTTTTGATTTTGCAATTCGACTTTCAGACGCTATATCTGAGCCATCTAGACTCCAAATTAGGTGCTTTTTTTAAAATTTTGGCTAGAATTTCTTAAAGTTTTAAGTGGTGTAGTTCTTTTTTGGTTTTGGTGCATGAATTTGTCAAAAATTGCATCTTTTAGTGATTGTACCTGTCCAATCCTACATTTTGCAACTTCAATTGCTCTGTATGGGCTCATCTAGACACGAAAATAAGTTCTATTTTTTTTGAAAGTGTGTTATTTTTTGTCTACTTTCCATATCTATAATCATATTATAGGGTTGTGTGACAAAAATGTCACTTTCAACATTAGGTCTTTTTCTGCATTGTAATGTTTTGATATATCTTCAGAATTGTTGTATATCTTAGGTACATTGTAATGTTTCAGTTTTGAACTCCATAAGGAGGTTGTAAAAAGGAAAATTAAAAGTCCACTGAGGCCAAAATTGGCAAGCAACCATTGTAAACGCACTACATATAAAGTGCCAAAAGTATCTTTGTTGGGGGGGGGGTTTCTTGATTGAGTGAAAAGGGAGAGTGTTCTTGGTGTTGTTTTCCTCTTTTCTTGTTGTTTTCTTTCATTTTTTGCATCATGGGAAATTTCAAGTCTCCAAAATTAATACCTCATAACTATGCTACATGGTCCATTAAAATGTGGTGTCATTTAATGCATAAAAGGAGTTTCTCAATATGTAGATGGTACCCTTCCTAAACCAATAGGTGATCAAGTATCTACAACGAACATCTCAGCTTGGGAAATAATGGATAGGAAAACCCTAGGCGATATTTGTTTGGGGGTTGAAGACAAGATCATCTATCAGCTCCAGAAGTCGCGTACATCCAAGGAAGCTTGTGATACCCTCAAAAACCTATATGGTAAAGTGTTTGAGGAAGATGTTTTCAAAATTAAAGATGAGCTTGTCACTTTAGATCCAAAGAGATTTGATTCTATGCAAGACTTTATCATAAATGTGAATGAATTAAGAGTGAAACTTGATGATTGTGGGAGTCTTATTAAAGATGACAGGTTAATCTATCTCATTCATAATAAGCTACCATCTGAGTACTTCACATTTGTTTCTTCTTATACCACCTCAAAGACTACATTAAGGTTTACCTATCATAAAGTCTCTTTTGATTGCTATGCTATACTGTTGGATGAAGAAGAAAAGAAGTTGAAATCAATGGGGATTCTCAAGTCATCCAAGTCTAAGGCATTGGTGGCCAATAGTGAGGGTTTTCAATCTTCAAATAAAGGAAAGGGAAAGAAGAAGAAGTGGAAAAATAACACACAAGAGGATTCAGAAAAGAAAACACCACCATCAAATCAACAAGGCAAGTCTTCATCAAATTCAAACAAGAAGGGGGACACCAATAAGGAGAAGAAAAAGTGTGCTTATTGCAAGAAATTGGGTCATGATGAACATGAGTGTTATCATAAAAAGATTGATAAGTTGACAACCATCATAAAGAAACACAATGCTCCACTGCCTAATGCTTATAAGGAGAAAGGATCCTCATCTTCAGATTCAAAGGGCAAAGGGTAAGAACTCATGGAAAACTCAAGTTCTTTAGCGGAATGGATTCTTGACTCAGGTGCCTCATATCATATGGGTTCTTGAAAGGGAGACTTTTCTTCATTGAAGCAATCAAAGGTACCACACATCTTTGTACGCGATGATACAAAAATGGAAGTTGAAGGGAAAGGAAATGTGGAAATGGAAAATGTAGAATTCAAAGATGTTCTCTATGTTCCTAACCTAAGTTCTAATATCCTCTCAATTTACCAAATCACTCGCCTTGGAGATGGAAATAAAGTTGAGTTCCTTCCAGATTCAGTAATGATGCGATCTCTAAAAGATGATTCAATGTTTGCAATGGGGAAAGTTAATCATGAAAACAAGTTGTATTCTTTCTCCCACTTTGTGCCTAAGTCTCCTTCATATGCTTTGTTGACTCAATATAATCCACAAACCAAATTATGGCATGAGTGGTATGGTCATCTTGCCTTCCACTATCTTTAGCAACTTTGATCACAAAACATGGTCAAAGGTCTACCTGCAATCATCTTTTCCAAAGGTGAATGTTCAACATGTTCAGTGGATATGCATCTAGAGGAGAAGTTAACTAAAGGGAAGTCTTCAAGAGCACTAGTTGTTCTTCAATTGGTTCACATTTTACTAGCAGGTTCTTTTGTAGTGACATTAGTCGGCTAGGGTCGCTACATACTTACTTTCATTGATGAATTTTCATGCTACACATGGATCTACTTTCTTCATCACAAGAATGAAGTGTTGGATAAGTTTCTAGCCTTCAAGAGTCATGTTGAACAACAATCCAGGAAAGTCATCAAAGTTGTAAGGATAGACAATGAAAGAAGATATGCAAACAAAAGGCTTAAAAACTTTTGCAAACTTGAGGGTATTGATCTTTAAAATCCACTAGCATTCAGTCCACACAAGATAGATGTTGCAACACTGAGGATACAAACTCTTATGTCAATGGCAAGTTACATGATACAAGCCAAGTCTCTTGATCCATCGCTTGAAGTCAAAGCTATAAGTAGTTCCAATCACATACTGAGTAGGTCTCCTCATAATGCCTTAGATGGAAAGACTCATTTTCAAGCGTGGTGTTGTAGAAAACTAGTTGTGAGTCACTTCAGAGTCTTCAGTTGTCCAACATGGGAAAACATATCTTCCAGGGGATGCAAGGCACCACCACCTTGACCTTGTACATTCATCAGATATGAAGACAGTATTAAGGAATACTTACTTATGGATCCTGAGACACATGAGATTTTCATAGAGAGGAATGCACACTTTGAGGAAAGTTGACCAAGCATATCCTCTAATCCTGTCCACACTTCATACATTGTGGAAACTAATAGTGACACCAGTGATAGTGGTTCAAAATACTCAGATATGTAGGATCCAATTGATAGATGTAGGGAGAGGTCACAACATTAGCACATTCCGCATGTGTATATTGCCACAGTGATAGGCCAAGCACAATAGGGAACACCTTGTCTTCCAGCTCCAACATCAATGGATGACCTTTTGATAGAAATTTCAAGTTTTTTTTTGGAGTCACACATAGATTTGGCAGAAATCATTGATGATATACATCTTCTCTTTGATGGAGAAGATCCTTCTTCAGTTGTTGCAAGGGCTCACTCTGACCCTCATGTCCATTCTCTACATGATTGATCTTCACAGGTTGATATGATTATGGATCCTTATGTACAATAGTTATAGGAGGCCTCTTTATCAGTTGAGGAGATAGTAGATTATTTAGGATAGGTTCTACATACATCCTTGCTAGATCCAACATTGTTCTTTTCAGTAGCATTGGAAGGGGTGACAATCAATATCAACATAGGGATAGTTGAGCAAGTTTCAGAGGCATCATCGATCATCCAGATTCTTTCTACACATAGGGGAAGCATCTCATTTGTACCTATGATATTGTTTCTTCCAAAGGGGTGGAACATTATTTAGCATTCCTGGATTAGCTTTTGGATTAGAGCAACTATCACTAATTGATGCACTTCATCGGGGGGGGGGAACAACTTGGTCTCTCTTCTTCTTCTCTTTTATTGGGGGACCCTTTCCTATTTTTGGATTATGTTCTTCTCATATTTCTCTATTGTATATACTTGATGTATGTCATAATGGGGGGGTCTTGATTACTCCATCCATCCATGCATCTTGTATTTTCATCTCTCTTTTTGGGGGAGGGCTTTTCCCATGAGGTTTTCCCTCCTTTTCCACTTTATGAGAGATTTCATTTTATTATACCTAGCATGGCCTAGTAGCAGAGACCCATCATGCGTTTCATCCTAGCTTTGTAAGCTTAAGTGCATTCCCCTAAGTTTCACTTAAGTGGGGGTGTTGGTGTAAATAAGTATTTACTTATTACACTTTACTTAATAGGTTAATGCATTACTATTATGCATTATTTTATTATTTCTTAGGTGAGACACTTAGGATTTTGCGTACTCTTATGAGTTGTCATGTGTACAACATTGGAGTAAGCAACTCTAATTCAGCGCATGGTGACTACAACACTGGAGTTTGCATAATTAAAACTAAGTTGTGATGCAGAAAACACAGTTATTCACATATCTAATTTAGCACATGTTGTCTACAACATTATTTTGCATGCTACACCTTTGTAGGCTTATCCTCTCATCATCGCACTTACTCCTATGCTTAATGGAGGATAACCTATATCTAGTGGACATGTGCCTAGTTGTATGAATTATCATGTTGCTAATTCCTATGTATTCTAGAAGCATTCCAAAGGCCTTTATATACAAGCACTCCTAGTGTACATTCATACATTGAATGAATATTATATCACCACTCTAATCATACTCTTTTGGTCTACTATTGTGCTTGTGCTTTAGTTCCTTGGTCTTGGGTGAATTTTTCCCTAAGGAAAATTCATAAAATCCCCTATTAGGATTAACAATACATTCTCAAATTGTGTCTAAAAATCTTACTCTTTTCCAAATTCAATACAAGGACATTATATCAAATAGTTTAATAGTATGTGTATAATTCCATCATTAAAAATTTTTCAATAGCAATGTCTTCATAAATGTTTATTTAGTTTTTGTAATGTTAAAGATTCTACCATCATTCAACTAGATTTCTCTCAATTACACTTCTAAGGATTCATTAATAAGGTTGCTACTAACTATAGACCATATAATTATGAGGACTATTTAGAAAATATATAAATGATTTTAGATTGTAGCATTTGTTGTCAACTTAACCTATTACCATGACTATTGGATGTGACTTTCTTATTTTTGTAAATGGGTATTGTTGATTCCTAAAGACAATATTGTCTATCCACATAAACTTGTGCATGTTCTATTCTTTTCCCATAGAATCCATATATTAGGTCATGGTGTATCTATTTTCTTCCTTGAAAAAATATATGAAATTTGGTCTTGATGCCAAAATGATTGACTCACTCTTCTATTCCATTCCTCCCATACTACTTCCATTGTTTTGGGTCAATCTTCAGTTGGCTTGAAATGCATAGCCAAGTGTATTATAATACTTGCTAATATTGGTACTCATGATTTGTTCCCTTGCATAGTATCTTGTTATGAAATTCCCTAGACTTTCCACAAAGTATGAATGAATGGATAGCCTTCAGTACTAAATACTCGTGATACATTTTCATTCCACAATGCATTAGGGCCGTTGATATTTTCTCCTTCTTGTATGTTGATTGCAATATATAAAGTAATGATTCTACTAGTTGCTCAATAGATAATTTTCCATTTTATACCTTAATTTTCTTCATAATCTTCCATTAGGATTCTTCATTACCCTATTAATGTCACTATTGTTCATGTAATCTTCATGGACTATGAGTTTCATTCTAGACACATGTAACCTCTATTCATGAATGGACTCTCTTTGGATGCAACATTTGTGCACTTCAAAAAGGTGATTCTTTATTTGTGACTAACTAAATACGTAGAATCTTATTATCGGATGTAGTTTGGACTGGTAATATATCATGATCACAATCTCATAATGGTCAAAAGTTGAACAAGTCCTAGGGCTTCCTTAATCATTCCAAGGATGGGCTATTGAATTACCATACATTATAGTTTACTAATTTGATAGAATAATTTTAGGTTTAAATAACATTTTTGAGAATTAGATATATATATATATATATATAGATGCTGGCTTCACTTTTGAAGAAATTAAATGAAATAATTTATACTTGAAATTTTTATAAAGTTGTAGTTCACGACATTCAATTTTTAATAATAATATTAGAACTTTTTCAATATTTTATATTAAAAAATTAGTTTCATAAAACATAGAGATCTATTATGAAACAATTAAGATGTGCATAGGGACAATGGTGAATATTTATTAGAGATAATGTTCAATATTCAATATATAATTATTACCTTTATTTTTACTATATAAATAATTTTCTTGAGCGAATTCTCTTCAAACAACGATGTAAATGAATTGTATTCTCCTTTATTGCCAAAAGGCGGGACTATAGCTCTAGAGAGCTCTTGTTTTATATTACTTTGAAATTAATAATTAATTTAAATTGTAATATTTTATCCTTTGTAAATTCTATATATATAACAAGTATAGTTTTATATTTTAAATTTTTTTTTTGTGATCATCATTGCTAAAAATAATTTAAGTTTTTAAAGATTCATTGTATTCGTTGTAATTTTTATATTTCTCTAATTAAGTTGATTGGTTTATTACTGCAAGCATTGATGTCGTAATCACCTAATTTTTTTGGATTGTTGGGCACCATAAAATATGAAAATGGCCTAAATCACAATTTGTCAGTAGTTGCCTTACATTTGAGAAGGATGTCTAACGAAAATGACACCATAAAAATGTTGGAGGTCGACAATCTTCCAATTGTCTTATGCTATAAAATGCAAAAAGGATGTCAAAAAAATTAAGAATGTGCTGAAAAATATTGCCTTTCATCATTGGGCATTCATTTTTTAATTGTATTTTTCTAACAAAATGATTTATGAATAGATTACTTGCTTGAAGTAACAAAAACATAATATGTTTTTTGTGGCGTTTAAGTTGGCATGGGAGAACTACTGCTACATTAGGGTTGATGTGGTTTTATTTTGGATGATGCCCTTTGACACTGAATCCTACATTTTTCCATGTTGAAGGTTGACAGAGAAACTGGAATAATAGATAGTGATATATGAAGAATGATTTGATTGGTCTATTTAATTAGTGTGAATTCAAGTATTTTAGCTCAGTATGAATTATCTTGACTGAGCTATGAGATTGTTGTTACAATCACAATATACTTGGAGTAGCAAAAAGCATATCTCATAACTAGAAGATCATTATGTGCAGATTGACAAAGTATTTGGAATAATTTGTATCAGAGAATTGGTCATCGTTGTGAGAAGATTAACAACTTGGGGAAAATATTCAATGATGAATAAGGAAGGTAGACTAAGTTCACAAGAGAGATACACCATATGGAGGGGTCAAATGGAGATTTATCTAAAAGGCACATGGCCATAGTTTTGGAATCATATTAAAACTAAAAATGTAGTTCCTATTGGGACTCTTATTGTAAATTAGTTGGAGCAACAAGAGAATATACAAGCATTGGAAGTTATAGTAAGTAATCTAATCTTATAATGAATATATTGATATACATGGGCTAGATATTGCTTATGAGGTTTTGGAAAAGTTGAAGCTAAGCTATGGTGGAGAAAAACATGTGTAAAATGCTAAGGTAGATAGTCTGAAGGGAAAATATGATGGCAAGAAAATAGTGGAAGGAGAGAACATTTTTCAATATGGTCAAAGGATCAAGGAAGTAGTTGGTGCTATCAAAAGTGCTAGTGGTAACATTGAAGAAGAGGATGTGGTATGTAAAATATTCAGAACCTTATTACTAGTTAATGAAATTAGGGGTTCATCTATTCATGATTTGAGAACAATTCATAATGGTTCTATTGATGGATTGATCGGTAAGACTTCATTTGAATTGAGTAACTATGATAATGGTATTCCTAGAGTTAAATCCTCTTTCAAGGCATCTTTATCTATGACTCTGATAAAGAGGGAAAGAGAGAGAAGTTATGAATTAGCCAGTATAACAAGTTATTATAGGAATTTTGAATCTATTTTGAATGAAGAAATAAAGAAAGAACTTGAAGCATTACTTGCAAACATATTGGCTAGAGATAGTGGTAAGTACAAAGACTTCAAGTTACCATTAAAGTGTTTCTCATGCAACAAGACAGGGAATGTTAATTCTAGGTGTCCTAATGGTTCAAGAAGAAGGACAAGATAAAAATATTCAAAGAAAAAGGAAAGAAACAATGTTATGTTGTAGTGAATGAAGGTATTCTATTTTGAATGAATAAAGAAAGAAAGAACTTGAAGCATTACTTGCAAACATATTGGCTAGAGATAGTGGTAAGTACAAAGACTGCAAGTTACCATTAAAGTGTTTCTCATGCAACAAGATAGGGAATGTTAATTCTAGGTGCCCTAATGGTTCAAGAAGAAGGAAAAGATAAAAATATTCAAGGAAAAAGGAAAGAAACAATGTTATGTTGTGGTGAATGAAGGTATACCCAATGAAGAGTTTGAAAATAATGAAGAAGAAGTAGTATTGGTTTCAATAGACGAAGATACATGAAAAGGTGAAAAGGAATTAGTCTCACACATATAACATAATAATGAGTGGGTTATTGATAATGAGTGACCACATTACATGACCAATGATAGAAGAAAGTTCATAAAGCTTGGTATGTGCAGGATCATGGTGGGCCAAAAATTAGTGATGTGATGAAAACTAGTCAAAAAATGTCCCAAAAAAAATTGAAATTCACTTTGACCTTTTTCTCCCTATCCTAATACCAATGCAAAAAAAAAACTACCTAGGCATATCAGCTATCTGGTATATCGGATACCCAAAATATGTGCATAGGTATTTAAAAATATTGAATGCTAATTTTTCATATTCCTTCAATAGCAATGACCTTTGGTATTGGGTATAGGATGAAAAATTGGGTATAAAAAAATATCTTTCCATTTTATCACTCCACCTTGCATCCAACCACAAGTGGGTTCAATTTTTATTGTTTTACAATTGATTTGATTTTTTTTTTTTAATTATTTAGATTTTTGGAATGAAAATAAAAGTCTTTTAGTCTAATTTATAAAATTCTATGGTTATTTTCATTATAAATAGGCATGAAGACCCTAACCATCCTCTAAACAATATCCTGCCAAACAATGATCCTCAAAATAAACCAAAACCACCACTACCCCCTCAAAACCTCCCCGAATTCAAGACCTAATTGAAGAAAGTCTAAACAAATTGAGGGTTTTGCAACAAAAATATAACAATATCCATAGTTTATCTCTCATGCTAGCCACCCTTAATACTATTGTGGGTAATATTCATACCCTTTACCAAGCAACATGATGCAACTCTTCATTGGTGTGATGAGATGCACTACCAATTCAATGATGGCTTTGATTATTATGGGGTTATGGCCCTTAATATTAGTAAAAATGAATTAGCTGACCTGTTTTCTTGTTAGTTTGTGGTGACTGATCAAGGAAGTACTTTACATACTTCATAATTCTTTGGGCCCTATTTTAATGGGAAATTTGGGCCGACATGTTGTAATTAATTATAACCCTAAAGCAGTAAAAATACTTGCATAAAAGAGCTTAGGGTTAGTGTGCAATGTGATAATTGTTTCTTGTGATGGTATTGAGTTGTAAGGGATTATGGATTGTAATCAAGTTGTAATTACTAGATAATAATAATATTGGACTTGTTGTTTGGTGGATATAGCTGAGGGATTGGGTGAACCACATTAAATTTTGGTGTCTTGTGTTCTCTTCTGTGCAATTAAATATTTTTTGATATTGTTTGTATTGGCATGTAATTGTTATTTCTTTCTGGGGTTTAATCCTAACATTTCTAACCCCAAAACTGATAAAATACTTGAACCAAAAAAACCAAAATTGTCAATCAAATGGTGCACTAATGAGGCAATTAGAACACTTTTTTGGGTTTGTTGATGGATGGTTTTTGACAAACCACCACACAAGTATTTGTTGGTGCCCATATATTTCTTGAAAAAGTTATATGTTGAGTTTACCAAAGGTCTTAAAGTTAATTATTAGAGTATGAAGCTGAATATGGGCATAGGAGGTGGAGCTCTGCAAGATAGACCCAGGGCAAAGTGAAAGAAAGCCACCATATTTTTCCTCCCCTTGATATCCATGCCCCACCTTGAGTGTATCATATTGATGTCATCATTGAGGGTAGTGCAACATCTATTAGAGTCATTCATCATTTGAACAATCTACTAGTCACCCAAACTAGGTCATTGTTGCCTCCTCATGTTGATGATGCTAGCACTATTACATCTAGCGGCTCTTCACATGTTTGTGTATTACATACTTGCATTATGTGAAAGAATCTTTGTTTGGGTCCCATTATGGGTTCTAAGTTTCAGTTTGCTATTAGGGAAGATGACAATATAGACATGCCTATAGAGACACACACAACTCCAGTGAATGACAGGGAGGGGCAGGTAGCTTGACATGAACTTCTTCTTTTACATTAAGTCTATACATTTTATTCATCATAGCATTGTTAATTCAAAATCAATATTTATATTTTTAAAAAAATTGGCAACTTCATGTACTTATGTACATTATGTGATTCATTTATGTATAACTAATGACAAAGGAGGAGATGAGAGACTTGAATGATGTCACACTTTCAACCATTTCATTTGGCCTTGGGAACTCTATAATATTTATTATTTTATTTCTCATTAATTTCTTATTTGATATTATATTTTACATAATTTATCATCTTCTTTTTCTCGTGTACCTGTTTCACATGTCAGTGGGGGATAGTGTGAGGAGGTTGTGCTACCAACCATTGACAAGGGGAAGGTATTTATATATATTAAAGTCATTAAATGAAAATATAGATAGATATGTACTTTTAAGTTGTTTGTACTAATAAAATTGTATTGTATTGTATATTTTACAAGGGGTGGCCTCTGATGATGCACATACCCAGAATCACCATCACAAACCCTTGGGCATTTCCGTTCATAGAGAGAGCCCTATAGTATGTCTATTCATCATTTATTTTTTATTTGTCTTAATGTTCTTAGATTATAAATAAATAATTTTCATCATTTTAACAACTAAATTTTTAACTTTTGTAGGAAAAACCTGATGTGATGGAGCTAGGGGGATTGACAGAGCTTTGTATCTTTTCTCACTTCGTCGATATCAGTCGATGAGAGATCACCTAAGGTAAATTATAATTTGAATTATTGATTATGTTATCATTAATAACATTATATTTTAAGTAGTAGAGCAATCTAAAAACCATACACACATATTTAGGTTAGACTTAGCAAGGTGTGTGCTTTGACAAGGACATATGCGAGGACTCTTGAGTGGCAGAGGAAAGTGCAGAGAGATGTAAATGAAGTTTGCTTCATTATTGATCAATATGAATTTAAATAAATTTATATTTGATATGTACAAATCATTGAATTAACTAACTTGGATTTTGTCTCTTTTATTCACATGAGATAGATAGTGAGTTCAAAGAGAGCATCAAAGAGGTTCCATTTTGACGATCCTCCACCAACCTAGGATATAGTAGTTTTTTAGGTATGCCTTAGGGTACATTATTAGATGGCATATGCCACATTTTATGTGTAAAATTTTATTTCATAGACATATATTGATGGCATGCACCATATTTTGTATACATATGTACATTTTGAAATACATTTGCGTCGAATTTATATATGATTATATATTTTGATATATTATATTGTTGTGAATTGGTGTGCATGTGTTTTTGGATATTGTATGGAATATTTTTTATTTTAATCATGTTAATTATATTCTAGTTAATTGGATTCTCATTCATTGGAATCGTGTACAGGGTTTATGAAATCTTAATCATTTTAGTCTTGTTCATTAGAATCTTGTTCATGGTTTATGAAATCAATATCACAATAATATAGAAGGATTGAACTCCTCCAAAGATTTAAGCGACCCCAAAATCAAAATCCCTCCTTAGAAAACATGGCCAAAAGTGAAGATAATCTTTTAAACATTTTCATTATCCAACTAACTAGGAACACAATGAACAAATAAAACAAGGGCTTTGAATTGCTACCCTCCAAGATCATTGCTCAAATGTGCTTAGCGCACCTTGTGGTAACTTCAATGTGTGGTGCTCATGAAGGACGAAACAATGATGTTAGTGGGGTTTACCTAGCCATCCAAAGCTAATGGGGCTAGCTAAACGATGCCATGAAGAATGTTTTAAAAGTTGTGTAGTGGTGCACCAATTTACTAAGGAACATTGCAAGGTTTGGCATCGACCAAGATCATTGTGCAAATTTCAAATGAAATTAGATCTCCCAAAACTGAGAGAGGTTATTCTAGATATTGATATCATGGTCATGTAACATCTAATAGTTTATTGATAGGCCTCACTACATTTGAATTACAAGCATTGAAGGACCATTGCACAAATGTACTTAGGGTACCTTAGAGACGTTCTAGTTTAGGGTGCTCATGAAAGTTCTATGATCTCTATGGATGAAATAGTGGTGTCACTGGGGTTCACTCTGCCATCTAGAGATAACTTGGCCAATGGAACAAAGTCATGATGAATGGTTTGAAAGTTGTGCACTGGTGCACCAATTTTTTAAGGAACACTATGAGGTTTGGCATTGACTGAGATCATTGTCCCAGTTCAAAGGAAATTGAATCTTCTAGAACTGAGAGAGGTTATTGTAGACATTGATATCATGGTCTTGTAGCATATGGTAGTTCATTGATAATCCTTATGAGCTTCAAGTTACAAGCGTCTAAATATTTTTTCCTAAACATGCTTAGGAAACCTTGGAGATGCTTTGGTTCTAGGTGTTCATGAATGTTATATGCTCTCCATTGATGAAATAGTGGTGTCACTGGGGTTTACAAAGCCATATGATGCTAATGAAACAAATAATTTGATGCCATAATGATTGATTTGAAAGTTGTAGTGGTGCACCAATTTACTAAGAAACACTATGAGGTTTGGCATCGATGAAGATCACTATACCAATTTCAAATGAAATTGAATATCCCAAAAATGAGAGAGGTTATTACAGAAACTGATATCATTGTCCTATAGCATCCAATAGTTTTTGATAGGAATCATGAGCTCTAAGTCACAAGCATCAAAATATCAGTGCCCAAATGTGCTTAGGGAACCTTGAAGATGCTCTAGTTTAGGGTACTCACGAATGTTTTAGGATCTTTGTGGACAAAATAATGGTCTTACTAGGGGGCTCACCTAGTCATCTAGAGATAATGGTGCCAATGAAATGATACCATGGTGAATAGTTCAAAATTTGTGTAGTGGTGTAAATATTAACTGAGGAACACTACAAGGTTTGGAATTGATTGAGATCACTGTACCAATTTCAAAAAAAAAATCTCCCAAAATTGAGAGAGGTTATTGTAGACATTGATATCACAGTCATGTAGCATCTAATAGTTCATCAATAGGACTTACAAGCTCTAAGTTACAAGCATTAGAAGATTGTTTCCCAAATGTACTAAGGAAACCTTGGAGATTTTCTAATTTGGGTGATCACAAACCTTCTACTAAATCCATGGGCCATCTAGAGTTGATGACACTGACAAAATGATTTAGTGATGAATGGTTCAAAAGTTGCACAGTGGTGCACCAATTCGCTAAGGAACACTGCAAGGTTTGGCATTGATTGAGATCATTATGCTAATTTCAAATGAAATTGAATTTCCCAGGAGTGAGAGAGGTTATTTTTGAAATCAATATCAAGGTCCTATAGCATCTAACAATTCATTGATAGTGTACTGTGCACCCTAGAAATGCCCAAAAAATTGAACCAACTGCTAATAGTGATTTTAATGTCTTTGCATAGATTTGAAACCACATAACATGAACAAGAAGGAATTTAAAAAAAACTAATTGAACTATTATTGAAATAATATTAGTTTTCAAGCTAATAAAATCAAATACATAGAAAACTTTCCAACTCACTAATTACTCCAGCATTATAACATGTTATTCCAATCAGGATTTCCCAACCTGCTGCTATAGCAATATGAATAGTTTCACACTATAGTAAAAACTACCTTCAATCAATCTAAGACCCTCATAAATATATTCCTCAAAAATGGCATAAGTATCATATGAGGAGTGAGAATGGTATGAGAAAACACCCAATCTGCCTATAGCTGGAAATGCACCCAAGTTGCCTATTAATGAAGCTAATAATAATGAATTCCAAAGGCCAAACCCAAAGGGAATGATGTCTAAAATGACACAAGAGAGGATACACATCCTCTAATGAAAATAAAATATGTGTAACTCATGCATCCAATTTATTTTCATATTCAACTTGCCTAACAATAGCCAGAAGCTCTCCTTTTATTCCTACTTCATAGGGTTGAACAATTTTCACAAGCAATTTGGGATAAATAAAATAAAATAAAAGGCTAATGGTCATACAACTGGACAATTGCTAAAGTGGGGACATTATGGTCCACCCCCCTTGAAATTTCTTGTCCTTAAGCAATCTCAGTCCTGTTTGCTATAACATCTGCTCACTCTCCCAAGTAGCATCTTCCTTCACCAGGTCTCTCCATCTAACTAAATATTCTTTAATCATCCTAGTCTATAGAGTCCTCTCCCTGATATCCAAAATAGCCTCAAGAATCAATACAAGCTTCCCCTTATTATCTAATGGTGGAAAATCTATAGCAAGCACAACTCTCTAACTGATGGCTTTCTTAAGCCTTGAAACATGAAACACATTATGCACCCAACTACCCTCTAGAAGCTCAATCTCGTAGGCAACCTCACCCACCCTATGAATTACTCTGTAGGGACCATAAAACTTAGGTTTCAATTTCTTTGCTCTACTCTTCTTGAGTGATGACTATTTGTATGGTTGTAGCCTCAAGTAAACCATATCCCCGACCTCAAAACTGTGCTCTATTTGGTGTTGATCAACACACAATTTCTATTTATTCTAGGTCTGCTATATATTCTCCCTGAGCACCCTCAAGATATCCTAACTATCCTGTAATAAGTCTTTGTCTTTGAGCACTCTACTATCCCCCAAAACTAGATCCATGAAGCTAGGTGCTTCATACCCATATAATGCCATGAATGAAGTCATCCTGATGGACATATGATAAGTGGTGTTATAATAGTACTCTCCCATATGTAGCCATTTGACCCAAGCTCTTTGTTGTTTAGTTACATAGTTCCTTAGATATCCTTCCACCCATTTATTCACAATCTCTGTCTACCCATCTGTCTGTAGATGATAACTAGTGCTAGGTGTAAGATTTGTGCTGCACAATCTTAAAAATTCTAGCCAAAAAATACTCATAAATTTACTATCCTGGTCACTAACAATGAAACTAGGTAGCCCATGTAACCTAAATATCTCTCTGAAGAAAAGATCAACCACTTGTGCTATTGTGTAGGTGGATAGAATAGAAAAGAAGTGAGCAAAATTTGTCAGCCGGTCAACTACCACATAGATGCAATCTCTCCCCTGCACTCATGGTAACCTTTTGATGAAGTCCATAGAAATAATTTTGCATTTCCTATTTAGAATAGGAAATTTTTATAAAAACTTTGCAGGATATGTGTGCTCTCCCTTATTTTGCTAACAAATTGCACACTCTCTAAAATGTTTCTAAACATAATCCTTGTGCCCTTTCCATGTGAACCACTCACAAATCTGCCCATGGGTCTTAAAGACCCGTAGATGTCTAGTTTTAGGTGCATCATGAAATGCCTTTAGCATTACCTCCCTAAACTGTGATGAAGGAATCAAATATATCCTACCCTGGAACTTGATCAATCCGTCCATCACCACATAATGATCGTCTTGTATGGTACCTGCAATCACTCCAAAAGCCTAAGTGTCCCTTGCATACTCTATTTTAATGTTATTTCAACAATATCCTATAATATCAGCTAGAGCACAAATATGAGGTCTCTTGGATAAAGCATCTGCCACCACATTCTTCTTCAGTTTGACAAACTTAATGTCAAAGTCATAAGCTTGCAACTTTGTAATCCACTTCTGTTGCTTATCATTCAAATCTCACTGACTCATGAAGTATTGGATGCTATTCTGATTAGTCTTGATAAAAAACTTCCCCCCAACTAGGTAGGACTAAAACTTGGCCAATGCATGCATAATCGCCAAGATCTGCTAATCATAGATGGAATAGCTCCTCTCCACTCGAAGGAGCTTCCTACTCTCAAAATCAATGAGATGCTTCTCCTACATCAAGACTGCCCCAATACCATCACCTAAAACATCACAATGAAGCTCAAATGACTTTTTGAATTTCCATAGAGCTAATATTGGACATGATGACATTACTTTCTTTAAATGATCGAAGTATCTTTCTAAGCTTCCCCTATCCATACAAAGGCTCCTTTCTTGGTAAGGTCTGTCAAGGGTGCAATGGTTTGTGAAAATCCCTTAACAAATCTCCTATAAAACCCATAGAGACCAAAGAACCCCTTAAGCTATGTGAGGTTTGTAGGAGTAGGCCAATCAACAATAGCTCTAATCTTTTTAGGATCTACTCGAACTCCATCTATGCTAATGATATGCCCTAGGTATAGTAACTTAGTCAACCCAAACTCACACTTAGATTTCTTGGCATATAGTGACTATTTCTTCATAATAGAAAACACCATCTCAAGATGTTGTAAATGCTCCTCCAAAGTCTTATTGAAGACCAAAATGTCATTAAAGAAAATTAGGACAAATCTTCTAAGCTGCCCCCCTGAATACCTAATTCATGGAAATTTGGGACATACTAGGGGCATTAGTTAGCCCAAATAAGATAACCAAAAATTGAAGTGGCCATAGTAACACCGAAGGTTTTTCTTCTCAATTTCCTCCACCCTCATCCTGATTTGATGATATCCTGACCATAAATCAATATTCGTAAAGAAGCATGCACCATGCAACTCATTAATTTTCTCATCTATCTAATGGGATATCTATTCTTAATGGTCTTCTTATTTAATGCCCTATAATCGATGCACATGTGCATCATCCCATCCTTCTTCTTTACCAATACTACTACTAAAGCAAAGGGGCTCTTACTAGGCCTAATATGCCCCATCTCCAAAAAATCCTTAATTGCCTTTTCTATCTCATCCTTGTGTTTCTTAGGATAACAATAGGGAGTAATCTTAACTGGTTTGGCTCCCTCCTTGAGTTCAATAACATGCTCTATCCCTTTGTTAGGAGGAGCCCCATGCAGAATCTCACCAAAAACTTTGGCATGCCTATCAAGTATCTCCTAGATACCTAGTGGATGATTCTTTAGTTGCGCCTCTTGTGAGGCTGGCATAGTGAAACATTTTTCTGCCCACTCTATGTCATCATGTCAAAACAGTCTCTGCATTCTCCTCAAGGAGATTACTATGCAGCTCCCATCTAAAAGTCCTCTAAGTGTAATAGTTCTTTCCCCATGCTGGAACCTCATCTCCAATTTTTCTACGTTGAGTGTGAACTGAACTAGCGAGGCCATCTACATCATGCTGAGGATGACATCATAGTCTCCCATGTCTACTATATAGAACTCATCCTCCAACTCATAGCCATCACCAAACCTGATGTGAAGATTAGATATCTTCTAAGTGCATAATAAATTGTCACCATTACCTACCATGACTCTAAAACCAGCATGCTCCTCGATCTGTAAACCTCTCTTGGGTATCAATTGTGCATCTATGAAATTATGTGTAGCCCTAGTGTCAATATGTGAGATCACTTTCTACCCCTGGATAGTACCCCTAACCTTAAATGTGATTTCCTTTTGAGCCCCCATTAATCATGCCAATGACTTCTCATCCTCAGGAATGTTGCTCTCCTCTATAGTGCTATCCTCGTTTGAATTAGAGTGCTGATCCTCCCTCTATGACTATGACTCCTCTGCTGAGAAATACTCTATTTGATTTTCCTTAGCCTTGAGAGGACACTTATGAGATAAGTCCCAAGGCTCTCTACAATGAAAACATAGATTCTTCCTCCTCAACTCATTCAGGGTGTCATTATCCAACTTATTATCTCTTTTTGGCTAAGTATCCTTGTGAAAATATTTTTGTCGTTCTACTTGTCCTTCTTCATATATGAATTACTGTGCTAAAATCTACTCCTAAAAGAAGAAGGTGCTAGTTCACGAGCCTTTTTAGTGGCCTCTTGTAATGTAGCTAGGTCATTCCCCTTGACCCAAGCCCTCAAGTGACTTGAGAGTCCGTTCATAAACAACACTACTGACCTCCTCTCAAAAATATCTATGACCAACACAACTAACCTTTGGAATTCACTAATATATGTCTCAACTAATTCCCACTACTTGAGTTATGCTAACTTCTTAAACTATAACTCGGGATCTTTGGTATCAAATATCTCTATGGGTCTCTCAGTGAACTCCTTGTAAGATGTGATTTGATTATGTCCTAGAGTTAACATGCCATGGTGCCACCACTCATGTGTTGGACCATCCAAATGAATAGTCACATACTTGATAGCCTCCTCATCAAGCATAGGATTCAACTAGAAGTATGTATCAATCTTCTGCACCCAAGTTTGTGCTAGTCATCTTCCCCGAAGCATCATAAGAAGGTAAATAAATTTTCGTAACTTTCTTTCTCATCTCAAAGTTTTGACTTCTCTCTCCTAATTTGGGCATGTGTCTCATCCTTAAGTCCATATAATCTGAGGGAAATATTTTCCTGAAACTCTAGTCCACTAGCCTCTTAATGCCTCTTGAACTGATCCTATAACTTGGTGATTTTTTGTTCATTTACTGGTTGAAATAGATCTCTGGGTGGGAAGGTGGGTAGAAGAGATCTCGAGCTTGTTGTTTGAGTTAGGTGTGCAACATGTCTAAAGTTATCAAACTCATTCTCATTGTTGCCATGTCCATTATTACCATTAGTGTTATTCTTAGGATTGTTGTTGCCTCAGCCTCTATTATTATCATTACCCCTATTGTTATCATTTCACCCATTGTTATTATTTCCATTGTTAGCATCACTTGGATTAATATTAATGCCCATCTATCTAGCCATAAGCTGCAACATCATATCTATTCACCTATTATTCTCCTATTGCATACACTGCCCCTCGTCTAATGTACCCAGTAACCATTTGAACATTACCTCCTCTTGATTTGGACCAGTATTCCTGCCTCTACCTAACCCTATATTCCTATCATCTTTCTCACCCATATCATTGTCTTGTTCAAAGAATATCTTCTCTATGTGTGTATGACTAGATTGTATGTCCCTTTGCACAAATCAACTATACTATTTGCTCTGCAAGTCTAAACTCCTAGTTTGTCTTGCTCTAGTATTGCAAAAATTATAAAGCCCTTGTCACATGCTCAAACATAAATGCTTAGCCTTTTTAATTTCTAATTTTAGTGTTTTGACATTTTGTCAAACACTTTTCCCTCTATCTGGCTGTTCCAAATTCCCTATAAGACCTTCACAGGATGACATGACTTATAGCTTTGATACCACTATAATGGGCACCCTAGAAATGCCCAAAAAATTGAACCAAGTACTAATAGTGATTTTAATGTCTTTGCATATATTTGAAACCACATAGCATGAACAAGAAGGAATTTATGCAAAACTGAAGATTGAATTACTATTGAAATAATAGTAGTTTTCAAGCTAATAAAATCAAATACATAGAAAACTTTCCAACTCACTAATTACTCTTGCATTATAACATGTTATTCTAGTCATGATTTCCCAACTTGCTACTATAGTAAAAACTACCTTCAATCTGTCCAAGAAGCTCATAAAAACATTCCTCCACAATTCGCATAAGTATCAGACAAGGAATGAGAATGGTACGAGCAAACATCCAATCCACCTATAGCTAGAAATGCACCCAAGCTGCCTATTAATGAAGCTAATAGAAATGAATCCAAAGGCCAAACACCAAGGGAATGATGTCTAGAATGTCACTAGAGAGGATAGGTATCCTCTAATGCCAAGAACAGATCTGTAACTCACACATCCAATTTATTTTCATATTTAACCTACCTAACAATAGCCACAACCTCTCCTTTTATTCCTAGTTCATAGGGTTGATCACTTTTCATAAGCAATGTGGGATAAATAAAATAAAATAAAATAAAAGGCTAATGGTCACACAACTAGACAAATGCTAAAGTGGGGACATTATAGATAGGTCTCACAATCTTTGAGTTACAACCATCGAAAGATCTCTTCCCAAATGTTCTTAGTGTACCTTGGAGATGTTCTAATTCAGGGTGCTTGTGAATGATTAATGATCTCTATAGGCAAAATAGTGGAGTCACTTGGGTTCACATAGCCATCCATAACTAAAAGTTTTGATGAACCAATTTGAGGATGAATGGTTTGAAAGTTGCATAGTGGTGCACCAAATCACTGAGGAGCACTACGATATTTCACATCAACCAAGATCATTGACCCAATTTCATACACAACTAAATCTCCTAGAACTAAGAGAGTATATTGTAGACATCAATATCAGAGACCTTTAACATCTAATAGTTCATTGATAAGCCTCACAAGCTCTGAGTTACAAGCGTTAAAAGATCATTGACCAAACATGCTTAGGGCACCTTGGAGATGCTCTGGTTTGGGGTGCTCTTGAATGCTCTGGGATCTTTTTAGATAAAAAAGTGGTGTCACTAGGGTGCCCCATCCCATCTAGAGCTAATGAGGTTGATTGAACAATATCATGACCATCCTTTAGGGTCAATTGACAAATTTTTACAATAATTGTTATTATAGATAGTATTAGGTAAATTCCACTTTGAACATTGTAAACATGACCAATATTATTTAGATGAATTAAAAATATGATTTTTATGATACCTCCATGTTATTTAATTACTTTGACTACTTTGACTAACCTTTGACTAATACAGACTAACATGCTAAATGGTTACATAAATGTCCATAAGAATTTACCATTAATCTATTAAATATGAAAACAAAAAATAGTATATCTTTTCCATAAAAAGTAATGTATATGGAATAAAAAGTATGCAATTTACATCATTGTGCATACTAAATTCCTTGTGTGTATCATTGAAACTACCATATTATATGTACACAACTACCAAAAATCCTAGAGACTAAACTATCATAGAATTTTCTTCATTCCACTGCTTAAAATTGTTTGTATCTTCATGCACTGCTACTATTGAAGACACCTGCACTTCAAAATTATACTAAATGTTAGTATTATAGGCATTTAATATTAAGTACAAGTATAGACATATAGTTAATATATGAAAATAAATTTAGAGCATATAATGAATATATGAAACATTGTTGAGAGTTAGTATTACCTAGTGAAGAGTTCCTAAAGAGTCATCTCTTGACTTGAGGGTCTCCAATAGGGATTTGTAATCAACATTAGCAATAGTAAAAAGTTCTTTAATTTTTTTTCTTCCTTTATGCTTCACCAACTTTACATTTGATGCTATAATAAGTTGTGAATATATGAGAATGGTTTTGTGCTTCTCATAGTCTTCGAATGTGGGAATTCCATTCCTTTTAAGCATTTTTGTCTGTAACCATATTCTAGAAACAATAATTGACCTAGTAGGATATATGAATCCATCACCATCGGTAATCTCTTAAGCAAGATTTTGTTTACCTCTTACATAATGTCCTAACCAATAATCTAATTTCTAATCATTACCTATTGTGCAACCAATTCAAAGACCTATCTGAGCTGAAGAAGATTCAATAGATGGTTATGGTCAACTAAACTTTCCATTTCATCATTTTTTATATAGGGCATGAGAGATAATGTGGAGCCCATGTATCCACCCACTCATTTGAATCACAGTGATCCCAATCAAATAAAAAATAACTAGGACAAAAGTAACCTACTTGTCATATTCAAATGGTCCATGTACTACAATTAGACCTATGGAATAAATTCACACTACTACATTTGGACCTAAATTGTGATGTCTAATAGTCACCCTAGCAACAAGACCATGAATTGGCTCCTATCATATGGGTATCAGACTTTTTCTCAAAAATTACGACAGGGAGGTGATTTGTCATAATAGCAATGGGGAGGTGATCTATCATAATAGTTTCTAGTCAATCATCATAATTGTGACTTTAATGTGATAGTTGTGCTATAGAGGCAATGTTCATCCATTAAGACTAGTCATCATAATTGTGATGTTGTTGCAATAGTTGTGTTGTACAAGTGACGACTAGTCATCAAAATGTCCATTGCAATTGAAATGGCTAGTTGAATTATTTAAAAAAAGCTATTGCTACATATGACATAGATTGTGACCTTTATTTCAACACATTTTGTGGCCTTTTATTTCAACTGAAATGCCTCATATCTAATTTTTGTTGTAGAACACCAACATGGTTAAAAGCTTTGTTACCTATGGGATGCCTTATTCATAGTTTATGTGAATCACCCAAACAAATTAATATACAAGAAAAAATTAATATTGTCCTACTTTAAATTAAAAAAATTTTGGACAAAGGAAGGAAAAATAGATTTCTTTTTAAACAGAAGGTAAAATTTGGTAGAGGATTAGGATATCTCAACCAGGTAGAGGAAACATAAATGAGGCAATTTGGAAAAGGTGATTGAGATGATTTAGTAGATAATTGTGCATGAACTTGGTGATAGATATGTCAAATTCATCTATAAATTGTTTAGCATATAAATAAAATATCAAATGCAAGTATGCTAACATTCATGTCAAGTGACATACCCATGAAAGATTACAAGCTTAATGAAGGAAAAAACTTGTAGATCAAAGAATGAATTGAAATGTGATATACTAAGAAATCTAAATATTATCAGTTCAAAACTATTTGGGAAAAGGTTATTTTACAACTGACATAAGTGAATTTTGAATATTTAAAAAATAGCAACTTGTTGGATGCCCTAAACAGATAGAAGCCTCAATAGAGTTTGTCTGTCAAAGTCCATAAAGTCTAGTCATAGCTACATTCAATAGCATTTTAAAAAGGGTGAGACTTGGCAAGATTAGTGGCTATCCACCTTGAATCTTCAAAAATACACAATTTGTAAGAGGGAGATAATTGAGAACTAAAATCAAAGTTGTAAAAAATGCATGTCAAATAGAGTATCAAAGACAGTGGAAGTAGAGATCTCCATGTGTGCGATGAAATTAATGCCTTTAGTGTTACATTGAGACAATTCAAGTGTAATATCCCCTTACCCCTCCACTTCTAGAATTTTAAGTATTTTTGGAAAATAGTTTTCATCTACTATAGTGATTCCATGCTAAAGAGTTGGTCCTTTTGTTATTCCTATTGATGAGACCAGGATATGGTCTATCTTGTAATTTCATTTGTAGTTTAATTTGTAAACTCTCTAAAAAACTTTGATGTTTAAGAACACGATGATTGTGATGATTTCAGACAAATGTGTACATAATTTCTCTCCAAGATTAAAATGACTAAGCTGTGAAAATATATGTCATTTAATTACAAAATAGTGAGAATGATGCTTTTTCTTCCTTAGCTAGGTTGGGTAGTTCTCCTATAGCAATGTGACATAGGGTAAACTAATTTTAGATAACATGTTTTCAATAAGTCTTGATGTATGTTATTGTTTTGGAGGCACTAATATTTTCTAGATATAAATGCAAAGCCACGTCAACCAAGCGGGAGTCAAAGTGGTTGCTCGTGTTAATAAACCAGCCCCAAGCAAAGGAAATTAAGGGGTTGTGAGCTCCTCAATCACTGTTCTATTTGGCACCAAAATTAATGTGTATATTGTAATAATAAATGCCGTCACTTGTTTCAATAGTTGATGAGTCTCGAATTTAGGAATTCTGTTCCTAGTTTGTGTTTTAAATAATTGGAGTTCTGTGTTCTAGAGGTGCTAGGTTTTAGTCAGTCAATTTTTTAGTAGAAAGAAGAAGTTGCTAAGATTTTAAGTACTGAATATAATCTTGTTGTTCATCAGTATGTACATTTTTTTTGTTATGGATAAAAATATTATTTTAGGTTTCCATCTCTGAGTTGTTATACTTCACTTCTCTATGGGGGCCCACATAGGGAGTGAACTAATTAGTTAGCATAGGATTTATATACAGTTCATAGAACCCAAGTAGACTCTATTGTTCCTGCAGCCACTAGTAATATAATTAGTAGACTGTTCCTACAGCATAGGTAGTTGAAGTAATTCTTAGCTTTATTTTCATGCTTTATCAAAAATAGATTTCATTCTCAGCTTTAGCATAAATTTCCTATAGTTTAAGCACTTGAATTTCAGTAGAGTAGTTCTTAAGTTGAGATAAGTTTCAAGAATATATTTTGTGATCGCTATTTCAAGTTTACATCCCTAGTTGATAAATTAAATGAGTCCAAATGATTTGGATAAGAACCACTTGAGATGTCCAATGTTGGGTTAAGCAACCCATTGCTGTAGGATTTTGATCCCTTGCTTTGGCCAAGCACATATATTGATTTTCTTTTGTCCGTGATAGCATAAGGTTTGAAGCAAGTAAATCTTTCAAATTTGTATCCAAAGTGATTTCTAACAAATTCTCTTATGGATTTTTGTATATACATGTTACTCTAGTTTAACTATAGATAGTAAATAGACATCCACTAATTAAGAAATAACCAATGAATGTGAATAATTGACACCATAAAATCTATGAGCAGAAGCCAATACATAATTCAAGAATTTCCCAAAGAGATAGTTTTGCATAAAGAAAATCAATTGATATTCCACTGAACCTAAATTTCATGACTGGTTCATGTGTGTTTGGCACAGGTTGCAACTTTCTCACTTCTGGCATCTCTGTTAACATTGCAAGGAGCTCAATAAAGAAATCCTCTTGCATTACCATTATAGGAAAGGTATGTATTAACTTGTGAATGATAAAGCATATCAAAACAAATTAACTCTAAAAAATTAACATTATGACTCACCTCTCGGGTTGCATGATGAGGCCCAACACAAAGTGTAACAATATATGCACCAAGTCAATGAACCTATATATAACAAGAAGTGCCAAACAAATGTAAAGGAACTTATTTGAGCTTTTACAAGAGAGAATGATATCTCCAATAGAAGAAAAAATTACACAAAGTAGATTTCTTGTCAAAAAAATATGCAACATCTTTAGTAGAGTTTGATGATTAATAGTTTCTAAGATCATAGTTTCAAATCAATTTAAACATTATTTTTGGGACTTAAATTTGTAATGCATGTAGAATAAAAATAATATCTAAATATATTGCATGTTATGACATAAATAGTACAAATAATTTTTTTTTGCGTTGGACTAAATGCAACTCTAGGAACATAGATTTCATTGTGCAATTTGGAACTTAAAAATCTTACATTTGATGGTGATCCTAGCTCTTGATTACAATGAATGATGGATGCAATTTTAATATTCAACCACCACAGACATAATTTATCAAATCTATTTTATTATCATTTATGATTAAGAACATAATTTGTAGGGCTAAGCATAAATTTCATAAAGTAAGAAACTATTGAAGGTCACCAACATTAAGCAATTTGATTTAATTGTTTCAAATTTCAATATTAAAAGCACAACAACAAAAACCCTCACCTTCAATCTCATTAGTACAAGTTTATACATTATCTTAGGAGATGATCCTCTTTGTAATTATTTTAAATACATAGAAGGATGCTATCATATACAACAAGGTGTGATAAAATAAAATTAGATATACATGTGGATATTTACTGACTAAATTATTATTATATATAGCTATAAGCTCAATTGTAATAAACCATTATATTTCAAAATTATGAACTCCTAAAAATGTTCATATCTTTGTAAATCTTATATCTACTTACACTGGAATGACATATATAATCAAATGTTAGAATGTTCTTCTAAGAAGAAAAATCGGAAATCAACACCCAAAAGAAAATAGAACACAGAGCTACCTTCATATGAAAAGAAATGAATGACTGACAAGCATAGAGAAAGAATTTAACTTACACCAAGCTAGTAGGACCCAAATGTAAATATTTTTGCATTATCTTCATGGACAAGCTGCTTATTAAAGCCTCACTAGTAGAATTAGCCTCTATTTTTGATGAAAATTGGCCAAATGTTCTACCCAGATTGGTCGAACTTTTTACCAATGGTCTTGTCACTATCTTTCTTGTCAAAATTTTGACACATCCTTGTGGAGGTTGAAATTTCTACACCAATCTTGGTCAAAATTGGCATCTTCTTTTGGCCACCAATTTTGGTTGAAATCTATGGCCCATCCAACAAAGATGCACCCATGATGCCAACCATGTTGATGGTTCAGTCAAAATTTTGACAAAGAATGGTCAAAATTTTGACTGACCTTGGTGAGGGTTTTGACCAAGCTGCATCAAAATTTTGACCAATATGGAATTTTCAAAAAAAGTAACACTTGAAGATAAATATCCAGAGTAATCATCAACGACATCCTAGTTAGTGATTAGTCTGGATATTTTTCTTCAGGTGTTACTTTGCATTAATATATATGGTTGTGTATTTTGTTGCCACATATATTTGATGAGCTTAGATTGTTGCAATTATGGTATTATGTGAGGTACTGATGCCTGCAGTACATTAAGTGTCAGCATCACATTCAAAATTATTTTATGATTTTAATGGCTAGGAAAAGGTGATAGATGCCCTATAGAGTTCATTCTTGACATTGTTCAAGCTATGTGACATATTTATTCCTCTATCACTTGTGGCATTATATTAAAGAATGTTCAAGTGGAGTGTCATCTAGAGTCTAGTCTCACCTAAGGTCTTGTAAACATCCAAATGTAGTTTCTAGCATATCTAGATCTACCTCATTTGTAAATATGAATTTTGGTAATGATTTCAAGAAAAATTAAAATCAGTTTCATTGACAAGACTTCCTTCAAAACAAATTGCAGCTATGTATTATAATGTTGCACATTAAAACTAGAATTATAATAAGAAATATGAATGGGATAACAAAAATTTGCATGATTTTTCTTATAAAAAGGAAACTTAATTTTTGCATGTACTATAATAGTAAGAAATGCTTCATAATATTTATACCCATTGTATATAGCCTAACAGGGGGTAAATCTTGAAGATATATCTAATATAACAAATCTTCATTTTGTGTGGAACTTTTAAGTGAGCAATCAAAGCACAATCACACAAGACACTAGAACCTTTTCACACACAAAATATTTTGCACTCATCTTTTCAGCATTTACAACTCATAACTTTCATTGTCATCAGATATCACCACACATAAGACAATGTTATCAAGTGAGAAATGCCACATGATCATCACACATTCCCATGCATAAGAAAGCATAACCCCATAGAGGATTCCTAGAGAATTTAGTAGTGTTATACATGGACACATTTTGGCCATGTTACATAATGCAAACTATCAGGAAGTTCAACTAACAAGGCTATAGAATGTGGACAATTCAAAAATGGATCATTACAATTTGTATTTCTTGTTTTGTAACCATATTGTATTCTATTTATGTCCATGTATATCTCACATTAAGAAAGTTGTTAGTGGACATCCTAACTTGAAGTATTAAAAGAAGATCATGAAGAACTTCATAAATACAACACTATTGTGAAAGGTGAACTAACTCAAAGCAAGCTACAACTTGAAAAGCTTTATTCTAGCAGAGAAAATCTTGATGAATGAATGTCAGTATAAAGACCTACCTATACTAAGACAGGTCTTTGTTACCTATTTAAAATGTCTACAAAGAAACCTGAAAATGGATTAGATCTAAAAGAAAAAGAAAAATCTAATGATAATATTAAATCTAGTCAATCTTCCCATAAATCTAAAGAATTTGAGAAATTGGATGAACCTAAGTAAGTGGAATCTCCTAAGGAAACCATATATGAATTTAGAGGTAAGTGTTTTTCATGTAATGAAATAGTTCATATGAAAATAAATTGTACAAATAAGTCATTTAATCATGTTACAAAATTTTATTGTCATAATTGTCATGGTATTGGTCATAAAGAAATTGATTGTAAGAAGCCAAAATATGATAATGATAAAAAGGAATAGTAGAATGTCTAGAAATACTAACCTTGCAGATAGAAGAAGATCTAATGAGAGGACATTAAAAAAAAAAAAAAAACCTTTTGAAGAAAGAAAGCAGATCATGTGTTATAAGTGTAATAACTTTGGACACATAGCCTAGAACTGTCAAGCACCTATTGATCAATAGAACCCTATAAGCAGAACCCTAGTATGTAAGTTATGCAAAAACTTTGGACATATAGCAAAGTATCATAGAATGGACAAAAGGAATAATGGAAGAAACTTTGGAAACAAAAGCAACAATGGAAGAAACTTTGCGAATAGAAACAACAATGAAAGAAACTTCAGAAATGATAGAAGGAATCATGAAAGGAACTTTAAAACTAACAAAGATAAAGAAGATCAAAGAAAATGTAGTTAGTGAACTTTAAGAAAAATTTGATGAGACATTTGAAAAGGAATTAACTATTGGATCTAAAGAAAAGTTAGATTATGTAGAGAAAGGAAGATTGAAGTCAGTAATTGAGTTCGATTCAACCAAGTTAAATTAAGCTTATTCGCAACACCATAATTTGAAATTTTATTAAGAGATTGAACTAAGAGTGGTGAGGTTGAGAAAAGATGTAACTAGATGAGTTTAGACTATAGCTAATCTCAGTTGCAATTTGGATCTTATTGGAACAAGTTATGAAGGAAATAAGAGTTACTTTTATAAAAGAGAAATTTTATTCTATGACAGAAGATGAAATTTATGTTTTCATAGAAAATTTCGTGGAGCATTTTCATCATGAAAGGAAACTATGGTTAACCTCAAGTAGAATTTGAAGATCAAAGAAATGATTTTGAGCAAATATTTGATTTTAGAATGAAATTAACATTTTTTTGTGAATTAGAAAAAGTATGCAATTAATGCAAGTTTAAGTTGAATAAATTGCGTAAAAACTTGGTTATTTCCACATTGTGATCATCTCAAAAGCTTAGAGCACCCATAAGTGATTTGTCAAAGTGATTTCGAGTAAAACTCAGGTTCAAATAAAGGTATATTATCATTTTTTGCACAAAATTTCTTTGATAAATTTCTATTTGGTGAAATCATGGATATGATAGTAGTTCAAAATGTTGAGAATATTGAGAGACCCAAATCAAAGGTTGTATCTATGGAACCCTTAGAAGGAAAGCTTAATCTGACTCTATCAACAACTCTAAACAATGTAATTTACTTGGAAGACATAGGACGTTACTTGTCCAACTAGTTTTAAACTATTGGAAGTGAATTTATGAATAAGGATATGGAAATTGTTTTCAACCATGATATGATTTTGAAGCCTAGATTTGAACATCTAAAAGATTTAGATTTATTCAAATATTACTTCTACCATGACCTTGATAATGAAGAATGGACTTAGATTATATTAAGTAGAATTCATAATGGGAAGTTATGGATGGGAGACAATGTAGTTGATATTTCTACTGACCTTATTCATGAGGTTATTGGTCTTAGCAAACAAGGTAGTGTACCCATTGGTGAGAAATTAGTCAAGAAGAAAGTTAAATCAATACTAAATTAGTTTATAATGGCAAGGCAATGGTGATTAGCACCATCAAAAAACATGATGTGAGATTCTTGAGTAGAATCATTGAATAATCTATTTGTGCAAATTCTAAAAGTGATGAGTTGTTAGTAGGCTTTATCTATGTAGCCTAAAACATTTTTGTTGAGAAAGAGGAGGTGAAATTGAGTGAGATTTTGAGAGTACAACTCCTTGAGAATCTAGAGAAGATTAAGAGAAATAAGAATGGTGTATTCAAATTTTAGTTACTTATCAATCATATTTTCTTCCATGTACTTAAAAGATTCCCATTTCTATTAATTCCAGAGATTATGAGCAATGAAAGATGTACTATGGATAAGATAACAGATATATGCAAAAGGCATCTTGTAGATAAAATCCTGGATAGTGGCAATTTGATTATGAGAACATTCCAAAATGAAATGAAACAAAGATTTAGAACTGCACTAGCAGTTGTTGATAGATTTAAGGATGACATATGTTTCATGGTAGATACTAACATAACTTATGGTAAAGCATTAGAACCAAGGGAAACATTTCTTGAACCCTTAGGTTATGAATTGAGTGATGATGTAGCTATTGGTTACATTGATCTATTGTTAAACTCTAGAAAGGACCAAGCTTCATATAGATCTAGAACATATGAAGAGTTAACTTAATCAACTTACCAGGCATCTTTAGAAAAATCATCTCTAAAAAGGTTGAGATTGTGATGAAGAGAGCATTATTTGAGGTCGGTATGAAAGAAGAAGAATCACAAGCATTTAGAGAAACAATCTCTGGACTAAAAAGATCTAGTGAACAATGTGTGATGAATGTGACAACTCTATCAGTTTGCCAAGCATTTGGTGTATCAATTGCAATGACTCCTATAGAGTCGAGCATCCCATATGTTGTTGTATCAGTTGAGAAACCTAGTGAACCAAAAAGGAAGTCAAAAAGGCTAGTAGAAGTTGAGAATCTAAAGTCAAAAAGAGTTAAGAAACTAGCTACTGGACTTGAGAAAAGGAAGAAAACATTGTTGACAATTACAGATTCTAGTGAGGAAGGAGAAGAGGAATAAGAAGTAAAAAAACCAAAAAAGGTTTCTTCTAAGTAGCCAACAAGTAAAACAAGGCAACCATAGAAACAAAAGATAGAAACGATTAACACAGGCTATTGTTAATGAAGGAAACTATGTGCAAATAAATAAGTTTTATGATTTGTACAATGATATTGAGAAAGAGCAGATTGATATCTCTACTACAAAATATATGATTCTTAACAATTTGAAACTTTAAGACATTGAAGGTATTGTGAATTAGAAAGTCTATGATATACTTATAGAAATCTAGGCATCAGTTGATGAAGAAGACATGGAACTTTGGAAATCCATGATAAGAACTATGTAAAAAATTGATGATAAAGAATAAATTAGGAAATTGATGAACAATATAGAACCTTACTTACAAAGTAAGATGAGGCCATTTCTGTTTATGGGAGGTGAGAAGAATTTCATAAGAAGTGAAACAACTATAGCCATTGACAAGATGATGATTGAGATCAAGATAACACCTACCATTGTAAAGAAACCTTTGGAAGTATCAGTAAGTGTTGATAGAATGCAAATTGGTCAAACTAATATTACTGTTAATATTGAAGATGATTCTTTTAATTAGCATGAGTCCCATTCCAAAAACATTTAAGATCAGTTAAAACTAATTGAAGAGGAGAAAAGGAAATTAGAAGAGGAAAAGAAAAAGGTTGAAGAAGCTAAATTTAAGTTGCTTGAGGAAGAGAAGAAGCTAGAAGAAGAAAAGAAAGAACAGAAAAAGAAAGAAAAATAAGAGAAGGAAGAGGAAGAAAGAAGAACAAGGGAGATAGTAGAGAAGAAACAAAAGGAAGATGGGACTAAAGAATCTAGCTTATCAACTCCACTATCTCTCGCCAACCTTACAAGTGATGATGACAATCAATATGATTTGATCTCAACTTTGACCAAGTTGATTGAAAAGAATAGGAAAGTCAAGAGTCTACAAAGGACATCAATGAAGGTGACTAACAGAATGCATAGCACTATGATAGACAAACATACAAAGAGCCAAAGTAGTCATAAAATCATTCGATGATGAATTTACTAAATTTTTTGAATGTTGTAGAGTCTAAGGCTCAAATTTCTCATGATGCTAATCTTTTTAGCATTGTTTGTTAGAACATAAAGAATGATTTTTTGAGTCTTGATACTTATATCAGGGAACTTTGAAGATGCCAACAAGAGGACAAGGTATTGTAAATAAAATTTACTTTATCTCACAAGTTGACTAAATTTCTTGGTAATAAGATGGAAGGGAAGCCGAGTGAGCTAGAATCTTTGACAAGTCAGTTACAACAACCCTCTAGTAGAGTTGATGATTTTAAGGAAAAGTTACTGGTGTTCACACTAACATTAGGAAGCTACAACTTAAAAAAGAGAAATTTTTGAGAAGATTATTAGATTTTAGAGAATCTATTACTCTAAAACTATCAGCCATTGAGAGACAATTGGAGGAATGTGTTTAAGCAAAGGAGACCTATTCCAATTGCATATATTCTGACCTTAATGTAGTTGAGATTGCATCATATGCTTTATGTGCAATTCCCACTACTATTGAAGTAGCCAAGGAAACATGGGTGAAAGTTATGGACAGTCTAAAGGAAAATTTTGATGAATGTATGAAGATCAGCTTGAGGCAGTAAGACATAACTTCTAACAATTTTGTTGACAATGGTTAGAAAGAACTTTTTGACAATTTTTGGACACTTTGACCTTTATCACTGATGTCAAAGGGGGAGAGAAAATTATAAGTAAGTTATGTATTTTGTATTCATAGAAAAAGGGGCAGCATTTATAATAAATGAAGATGAAGCATTTGTAATAGATGGTAAGTGTAGTGATGTTGTAAGTTTTTGTAAAGTCTTTGATACTTAGCCAATTTTCCTACTTTGTTGCCATCAATGTCAAAGGGAGAAATTGTTGACAATTGGCTATATGTAGATATGTGAATGTTATCATTAATGGAAACACATGATGTACATGCTTGTAGAAAACCTTAGAAATAAAGATACTTAGCTTTTTGGTACTTAGAAAATTGTCTAAGTATGAAAATGTTTACAATAGTGTATTGTTGTTTATATGATGTTCTTGAGAGAGAAGATATATGGAAATAGTATACATGTTGCTTATGCTATGTATAACCTTAGGGATTAGTAAAAATAGTATGGAAAAGAGATATTTAAGATTTACAGGACAGTGGAATGTAAGGTAAAGAATTTATTTGTTTACAAAAAATTACTTGACCAATTAGGGATGAAATCCTAGATGTTTACTCTAAGTTGGAAATTTTATTTTGGTCTTAGTCGACCTAGCAAAAATTTGTAAAAATGGATGTTATTTATGCAAAGACATCTTGTAAGATTATTATGAAGTGATATGCGAAAGTTACAAATGTAAAGTTTTGTATCATATATAGAAGCAAATTTTTGATAATCTAATTTTGTGATCCAAGATCGAGCTAAAGTTAAAGATCAGTTGAAAGATGGTACAACATCTAGTTCTGTTACTTTTTTTGGAAGTGAACTGTTCTTGTAATTGAAAGTGCATGTTTGGGTAGTGAGCTCTTCTTGCACACATTGTACCATAACTCTTAACAAGATTGGAATCTCCTAATAGGGATTCAAAGTGTCCTAACAAGGACTTATATGTACTAAATGGGTTTATATACTCCTAAAAAGGTCCATCCTCTAACAACGAACATTAATATTAGTACATCATCTTGTGGGTATCATCCCCACCAGGGTTTTCCTTTGGCTAGGATTTCCCTAGTTAACAAAATATGGTGTTATGAGTTCTCTCTATGCATGGTTACTTTTAATGTTCAAAATTACTTGTTTACTTTCTTATGCATGGTTCAAAGTAATAAATAATATCCAGTTGGTAACAAAAATTTGTAAAATACTAATTCATGCGCCCCCCCCCCCCCCCAAAGTATTCCCTATTTCTAATATTTAAATGTAGAATCATCTATAGCCATTTGTATAATGTCATCTTGACTTCTATTGAGTGCATGGTAATCCATAAATTGTGCCATGCTAGTGCACTTGAATAATTTTTCAAGACATGGAATAATGAGAATGCACCAAAGAACCTTGTGAGACACCTTTTTTATTATTTGATCTTACCAATATCTACTAATATGACAATCAGGGCATTCTGTTGCAAATTTATGGTGTTTATGATATAGAATATTATCATTGGGACATGCATATATTGTCTAATACTTCATTCTATTTTGATTCATAATGGTAGATAATTCTTGGTAGAAATGAGGTAGAATGTTTGATGGTGGTAATAAAAACTCACCTATCAACCTACAAAATAAAATATGAATTGTTAATATAATGAATAGTAATGATATGCTAACATTGAAGATGACAAAAAATGGCATACCTTAGCATACGTGACATTGTTACATTGGATAAACCATTCATAACCTTCAAGTTCACCAACAACAATATAGTAATTAGAAGAGTTATTTGGGAGCCTTGGTATAGGGGCTCATATGCCTTCTCAAGTATGGGTATATGAAGACCATCTTCATCATCATTATCAAATGCACTAGTACCATCATCATGATCATCTTGATCAGTTGTGCTAATACCATCTTCTTCAATTATGTCCTCTAGCACATTATCAACTATGCCAATACCATCATCTTCAATTGTGTTCTCTATCATAGGATCATCTTCTTGCATGGGAGAGTTATGCTCAGCTTGGATATTCACACATCCATGTTCCTCTAGTTGGAAATCCACATTCACCAATCGACAAAAATCATGCCCCCTTCAGTGTGACCATGTTGCTTATAATGACTCTGGGTTGTTGTCATTACAATTCCTTGATTCTTTCAACCCTTTTACTTTTTGCAAGGACAATTACATTTATCAACTTTTCTTCGGAGCTGAGACCACAATCTAGCAATTGTCTCATTATTTTGTTCTAAGTTCATATTGCTAGGCACGATCTTTCTTCATAGGAAAATATTTGGACTATAAATATACAAAATGTAAAAATACAACATTAGTAGCATCTTGTATATAATCAAAAATAATAAAATCTTACAACATTATACAAGATTTACAAATACACAAACAAATCATGCTCACAAGATTATGCCAACCAATTTGCACATTCCTTCCCAAATCATCTTTCCTAATATCTTTCCTCCACCATAATTTAGACTTATTATTTTCATGTGAATAAGGATTTTTTCATTCTATAATACCTCATAGATGCGTGTACAATACTTATCAGCTCTAACCATTCTAGTTATTACTCTTCACCATTTAAAGTAGCATGGTTGATATTGACTTGGTAGTCATTGGTTGATTTGGTTGGTACATGGTTTATAAAGTAGTAACATTTGAAGTCAAGACTTATAGCATGGTGATAACTTGATTCCTTCCAGAAACAAAAAACAAAAAATAACTATTACAACTTGAATTGGCTTTTGGGTTTGTAGGTTTTTTTGAGTTCTTAAAGCTTTTGAGCTCTTTATAATTAGTCAATTCATTCATTTGGATTTTCAATGTGACTTTGGTTTCTGGGTCTATAATCTAGGTTTTCATTTTCATTCTTGGTGGTTGCCTCTATATTTTGTATTTTTCTTTTATGTTTTTGGGTGATTTTGATGATTGATTTTGTGGGTTTTCCTAATCATGGCCATTATTTGATGTTTGTAGAGGTGAATAGTCACCTTCAAGATCTCTTTATATTTCCCTTAGTAGGTGAATATAGAAGCTTCTCTTTATGTATATGTATGTGTATATATACATGCATACATGCGTATGTGTGTGTCTATGTATGTATGTATATATAGAGAAACTTCTCTTTATGTATATGTATACGTATATATACATAGTTATGCACACATATGTGTGTGTCTACATTTATATGTATGTATATATACAGAGAGATCTTTTTTAAGGTGCTTATTACATCTTAGCACAATGGAAAAATTGATCCAACTGCATACATATTCTAGAATCCAAATAATAGAATAATAAAACTCAGTCAACCTGTGCTAAGTGACTTACCTTAAAATCTTGCACACAAATAATGCAGACTAGGAAAAATGGTTAGATTTTGCAAGAAATTTTACAAATACATATCATAGTAGATATTTTTAGAAAGAAACAAGTCATAACCTAGTTAAATGCGTCTATTTTCTGATTAGCTAGGTTGATTACAAATTCCTGTAGAATTTTCATAATACTAGGTACAATAAAACAAACAATCAATTGTTCCTAGCTAGTAGGATCAAATACAGTTTTCCAAGGTGATAAAATTGCATATGTAGATGTATGTATGAATGTATGTATGTATTTATGCATGCATGCATGCATGTATGTATGTATATATATATGTATATGCATATATATGTGTATATATACATACATGCACACACATATGTGTGTGTCTACATATGTATCTATATATAAAGAGAGATCTTGTCGATTGTGGAGATCAGTGGAGATTTAGTATTTTGTTTTAATGCCCTTGTGATCATTACATTTTATTGTTATGCCCTTTTGATATTTATATTATGTGTGTGTGTGTGTACAATGAAATGCAGTGATCATAAAGGCATGACAACAAAATTTCCACAAATTTTTAGAGCTCAAATCTCTCCACCAATGTTCAAAGCTCTCCACCCTCCTTCACGCATAACTCTCCACAATCGATCAAAAAAAATGGGGAATGATTTATGTCATGTTTTTTTTTCAATACTCATACGAGCATCATAATTATAATGCCAACATCAATACTGCGATGACATCGGGGACAATTGCAAAGAAAAACATGGAAATCACCCACAAATTACCCTGTCATTGCAATTTGATTCCAAATGTTGTAGTGACATCTTTAAAGAATCTCTCACTATAGCACAATCCAATATATCACCTAAGGAGCCCTCCTCAACCAACCTAAAGAACGTTCACACTGTTGGGCATTCATTTTGCACGAGGTCAACGGCAAGAATCCATAGTGTAATTCCTCTCTTGAAAAGCAAATCTTTTTAAGGATCCACTCCAAGGTTCAGTGTTTGTCTTGAGACGTACCAAAATCCGCTCAGTAAAAGATAAATGTGAATGTTCACAAGGAGGCCTTTTCTGGTTCCAAAAACTCTTTACCTTGGAATCAAGTAAAATCTGTTCGCTGTCTCAAAATATCACACCAAAAAGAACAATGTTTTTGTATTTTTTGTTTTTTTTTTGTTTTTTTATGAATGCAACTCTAACAATGCAACTTACTATGAGGTCCTATTCTAACAGTGGGGTTAGCAAAGAAAATAACGAAACTGAAAGCAAATAACATGAAATCAAATAACTTGAAATTGAAATTCCTAAACGGACGTAAGCTACAGAACACAACATGCTATGAGTTAAACCTTTGACGAAATCAGTAGGAAACCAATGAAAATAGGAGCAACGCTTCCTAGAATTCACTGATGCAATCGTCGGTGAGAATCTTTAACAAATCAAATGATGTTTCACTCTTCATCAAATCGCAAGGCCACAGAAAGTGTGCTCATGCAAGACAAAAAGCTATATAGACACAATCAGGTGATCTCTTCTCAAGCTCGTTACATCAACGAAGTTCATATATCTGTAGCAAACACCAGAACTAAAAGATCGCACAACAAAAAACAATGCAATAAACCTTTGGCTCAATCACAATCTTATGAATAAAATCCACAAAATAATGACACATTGAGGCAAGAATAACTACACTCCAAATGCTAGCACCAAAAGCATAATTTTATTGCACAATAACGGTAGCCCTTTTTTACATTTTACAATGGGGTATTTATAAGAAACCGTCTCCTCAATTTGTGTTGAGAGTGAGAAATATCTTAATGCAATAAAAATACCTTTAAAACATTAAAAAAAACTAAATATATACAAACTAGTAATCTAACTGATGCTTGGAGTGACTTCATCCATATATTATTCATTAATTGGATGCATGAGCCCTTTACATGTTAAAACAATGAAAGCATGAGAGAGAAAATAGGAAGAAGCCATTAGTCAAAGTAGAAGTGCATGGAGACACCAAAAATAGAAGTTGGCCCTTCACTTGATGTGTGTCAGAGTTATCTTACCATCAAAATGTGTTTCCAATGCATGGAAAGTGTTATTTTTGGAACTGGCAGTTGACTGTCGGCGCACTTTTGAATTGCGGAGCCTCATGAAAATGTGGAGCTGTGGACCTGCGGACCTGTGAAGCTACAGAGCTGTGGATCTGTGGATCTATGAAGCTACAGAGCTACGGACCTATGGATTTTCGAAGCTACGGACCTCGACTGAGTCAAAAAAAACATCAAAACGTTCTAAGTGTCAAAATTGAAATTCTGGCATCTGGGTTTTGTTCATCTTCATCCTAAAGATATGTTTGGATATTTGCCCTTGAATTTCTCTATAATCTAAGTAATTTTAGCTGCATCGGGAAGATCCAAAGCCTCATACTTATCTTTGACCTTTTGTCTGTAGTTGTCCACCTCAATCCGAGTTTTTGCAAAATCCTCGAGTTTGGTATCCAACTCTAACAACGCTTCTTTTGTCCTAAAGGCTTGTTTGATATCTTCATCACTGGATGCTTCCTCTAAAGTTTTTCTAAAGTTTTCCACAACTACCTCAACTAGTAAAAGCTTCTCCCGTTCTTCATCTTCAAAAATATCCAAGCATGCATCACTATATAGCTTTTCTGCTTCCAAAATTTGCTCTCGAGCTTGGTCCTTGAGCCTATGTATCTCATCATGCAATGTTTCCATAACTTTATTTCCCTCTCCAATCTTTACTATCCAATCATCTATTATGTCTAGTTCTTTGCCAGTATATACATCAATCAAAATGTGGTACCTTTGTCCTTTTATAGCCTGTAGAATTTGCAAATCCTTGCCCCAAACTCGTACCTCATCTATAATGCTGAAATCCTTCCTCAAAATTGCCATGATCTTATCAACATTGTCTTGTGTAGCGTGCAATAATTTTAGAGTTCCTGTAATTATAGTGATACCCCTATCCTCAAGGTTTTCTCGCCAATCCTGACAAGCTCTCAAAAATGGATTGAGTCGTACACCTTCCATTTATTATGCAATAATGGATTGAGAAGTTAAGAAATTACTAGATGCTAAGATCATATTTCCTATCCGTCATTCCACATGGGTAGCAAATTTGGTCCCTGTATGGAAAAAGACTGGAGAAATTTTCCTTTGTGTCGACTTTCGTAATTTGAATTTGGCATCTCAGAAGGATAACTACCCTCTACCCTCGCTAGATGAAGTGTTGCAAGTTGTTAATGGTTCAAAGATGATGTCATTCTTGGATAGTTACTCAAGATATAACAAGATCATGGTCGATGAAGAAGATAGGCTAAAGACTGCCTTCACAACCAAGTGGGGAACATTTGCCTACAGAAGGATGCCTTTCGGGTTGATTAATGTAGGAGCTACATTTCAACGAGCAATGGATGAAGCTTTTAAAGGATTGATAAACAGATGTATAGTCATTTACATGCACGACTTGACTGTCTTTTCAAAAGATCAAAGTACTCATATTGCTGATCTGAGGCAAGTATTTAATAGATGTCGTAGGTACGGCATATCACTCAATCCCAAGAATTGTTCATTCAGTGTTACTAAAGGAAAGCTCTTGGGACATGTCATTTCTGAAGTTGGAATTTCAATTGATCCCAATAGAGTTGAATCAATTCTGAAGTTAGTACCCCCTCACAGTCGAAAGGAGTTGAAATCTTTTTTTGGAAAGATAAACTTTGTATGCAAATTCATAAGTGGTTTCACAGAAATAGTCTGCCCCCTCAATGATTTACTCAAAAAGGGGGCTAAAACAGAATGGGTACCAGAGATAAAGAAATCCTTCCAAGATATCAAGGTTTCCATTTCCATAGCCCCTATTTTGGTAAGCCCAGATTACGAGTTACCTTTCAAGATCTATTCCTTTGCTTCCGAACATTCTTGCGTAGGGATCTTGACGCAAAAAAGAGAGAAGGAAGATGAGTGACCCATTGCTTTCATGAGTTGTCATCTAAAGAACGCTGATTTAAAATATTCAAATCTTGATAAAAAGTCCTTTGCGTTAATCAAGGCAGTGAAGAAGTTCTGTCACTATATACTTAGAAGTAAGCTGTATGCAATTGTACCTGACCCAGTAGTAAAAATGCTTTTGATGCAAAATGAACTTGGTGAAAGAAGAGGAAAGTGGATGGTAATGCTTCAAGAATTCGATCTAGAGATTCAACCTATGTGTTTAGTCAGAGGTCAAGGATTATCCAAAATAATCGCTGACAACCAAGAAGGAAATCAAAAGGAATTCAAATTTGATGATGAAACTGATGAAGAAGATCAAAAGAAGATGGTTGTATCACAAGTTGATATCAATCAAGGTGTGGTGATAGCTGTATGGTACCAGGATATTGCTTATTATCTCCTACAAGATCAATGCCCCAAATGGATGAATAGTTTGCAACATAGGGGACTTAAGATGAAATTCGAGTCTTACAAGTTACTTGATAACAAGTTGTATAAAAGGAACTACGAGGGGATTTATTTGAAATGCTTAGGACATGGAGAAGCTAAGGATGTCCTAGAACAGTTTCATGAAAAGTATGGTATAGGACACGGTTAAAGAGAAGCTACATCACACATGATTTTAGGTTCGGGTTATTTTTGGCCCTCAATATTCAAGGATACGTTTGAACATGTGCATTCCTGCCATACATGCCAAACTAGTGCTAACAAAGAAAGGCACCCAACAATGCCACTTCAACCAGTATACGAGGTGCACCCTTTCACAAAGTGGGGACTAGATTTCATTGGTCCAGTAAACCCACCGTCATCAACTGGACACCCATTCATCCTTACAGCTACCGATTATTGCACACGTTGGACAGAGGTTGAGACTTTCAGAAATTGCACTGCTAAGGTGGTGACAAAATTTTTGGAAGAGCACAATGTTACTAGATTTGGAATGTCATTCGCTCTTGTATGCGACAATGGATCTGGATTTGCATCCGCACTTTTAACACAATGGGAATTTGAAAACAAAGTCATCATTAGATTCTCTTCAAATTATTACCCGCAAGGAAATGGGGTAGTGCAGTCTATGAACAAAAATTTGATCACTGTGATAAAACGACTGCTAAAGGAGAACCCTCAGGATTTGTATACACAATTGAAATACGCCTTGTGGACAGATCAGGTCAGAGTAAAAAAGGCTTTGGGTACTTCTTTCTATCTACTTGTTTATGGGCAAGAACCAGTGTTCCTGCTCAATCTTAAGATTCTTGTTTTAAAATTCATGAGTGGGTATGCAGATGACATTGACAGAGTACAAATCTGATTGATGAATCTTCTAGAAATGGAAGAGAAATGAACAAATGCATTGGAAAACATGGCTAATAATCAAGCCGTTGTCAAGAGATGATTCGACAAGAGGGCCACTATAAAATCTTTCAGGATTTTTGACCTAGTCCTACTTTGGGATAAGGCGAAAGAAAAGCCAGGCAGCCATACTAAGTTTCAACGCTTGTGGACAGGCCCATATCAGATTGCAAAAATTCTTGGAGCAAACACATTCAGGCTAAGTTCCTTACAGGGGGAGTTTTTACCTTTGCCCGTAAATGGGCAATTTCTGAAACATTATTTTGAAGCCTTAAAAAAATAAAAAAATAAAAAAAAGATTTGTTTGATTTCAAGTTGTGTGTTTGCTTTCAGTCATGTGTTTCCTTTCAGTTGTGGTTTTGTTTTCAAAGTTGAGTCCTAGGGGTTAAGGTGTACTTGAGATTTTTCGTAGGATTCTACTAACAACTCTTTGGTCCCAATTTTAGGAAGGGGTATTTATTTGTCAAAACATTCAGATGATTGTGCGTTATGCACCAACCAAACATTGGACATTTCTTGTGGAAATAAAGGGTTTTTCAATCAAGAAATTAGGACTCTAGACCAAAAAGTTCTCAACACTTTGCAAATCTTAAAATTTGATCATATTAGGTGTTGTTGGATTGAAGTCAAAGATGGTGAGGGATGATTCAAGCTCCAGCTAGTTCAAATGGGAGGGGTCTCCTCAGAGATAGCTAAGACCATTGATTGGTGTGAGAGATTCTAAAAAGTTCTAAAAGAGGAATGCAAGGGATGTTCATAAGAGATCAAATTTGAGAAATGACACCGATGTTCTGACTACACAGTCTAAGCGTAGTCAGGATATAGAAGATTTAAAAAAAAAAAAAAAAATGGTGTTAAGAATGAAGGATTCCAAAGATCTGAAAAGGCTCCAAGATATGTTCTCAAAATAGAATAGCTTATGTTGAAAGTATTGCTCTATCAAAAGTGGAATTTCAAATGACATGGAATAATTCTTCAAAAGACCTGAAAATCAAAAGAATGTGACATCTCGCCAAGAGCCCTCAAACTGATTCTATCATCTGGTCAATCAATTGGTTGATAAAAGTCTTCATGGAGATTTCGAACGAATGAGCTAGGAGGAGTGGAAGATCATTTTCGATTTGTCAAAAAATTTCAACGGACTACATCCTAAGGCATCGAAGGGAATGAATTCATAATGCACACACTGAGCTTCAAAGTTTTGAGTCCTGGTATTTTGACTATGAAGTCATTTGAAATAAGCCTGAGATGTTCAAAGCTAGGTTGATGTCCGATACATGTCGGAAGGATGCTTGCTGATAAAGAAATGCTTAACACATTTCATCCTTTTTTGGGGGCTATTTGTTGTGGTATTCACAATACACGCCCCCCCTAACTTTTTTTTGACTCCTGACTCTCATTTTGAGAATCGGGACAAGAAAATCAGTTGATTAGTTAGATTATTTGAGTCAAAAAAAATTCAAAATTAAAAAAAAAAAAAAAAAAAAACCTCGCTCGCGCATACCGAGGCACACACGCTTTGTAAGAGCAAGCACTTTATTATGCACTTCTATTGTTCTAGTGCCACTTCTGTTGGGCATTCATTTTGCACGAGGTCAACGGCAGGAATCCATAGTGTAATTCCTCTCTTGAAAAGCAAATCCTTTTAAGGATCCACTCCAAGGTTCAGTGTTTGTCTTGTGACATACCAAAATCCTCGTAGTAGAAGATAAATATGAATGTTCACAAGGAGGCCTTTGCTGGTTCCAAAAACTCTTTACCTTGGAATCAAGTAAAATCTGTTCGTTGTCTCAAAATATCACACCAAAAAAGAACAATGTTTTTGTATTTTGTATTTGTTTTTTTTTAATGAATGCAACTCTAACAATGCAACTTACTATGAGGTCGTATTCTAACAGGGGGGTTAGCAAAGAAAATAATGAAACTAAAAGCAAATAACATGAAATCAAATAACTTGAAATTGAAATTCCTAAATGGACATAAGCTACTAAACACAACACGCTACGAGTTAAACCTTCGAAGAAATTGGTAGGAAACCAATGAAAATAGGAATAGTGCTTCCTAGAGTCCACTAATGCAATCGTTGGTGAGAATTTTTGACAAATTGAATGATGTTTCACTCTTCATCAAATTGCAAGGTCACGAAAAGTGTGCTCATGCGAGACAAAAAGCTATGTAGACACAATCGGGTGATCTCTTCTCAAGCTCGTTATGTCAACGGAATTCATATATCTGTAGCAAACACCAGAGCTAAAAGATCACACAACTAGAAACAACGCAATAAACCTTTGGCTCAATCATAATCTTATGAATAAAATCCACAAAAAAATGACACATTCAGGCAAGAATAACTACACTCCAAATGCTAGCACCAAAAGCATAATTTTATTGCATAATAATGGCAGCCCTTTTTTACATTTTACAATGGGGTATTTATAAGAAATTGTCTCCTCAATTTGTATTGAGAGTGAGAGATATCTTAGTGCAATAAAAATACCTTTAAAACATTAAAACAAACTAAATATATACAAACTGGTAATCTAACTGATGCTTTGAGTGACTCCATCCATATTTTATTCATTAATTGGATGCATGAGCCCTTTACATGTTAAAACAATGAAAGCATGAGAGAGAAAATAGGAAGAAGCCATTAGTCGAATTAGAAGTGCATGGAGACACCAAAAATAGAAGTTGGCCCTTCACTTGATGTGTGTCAGAGTTATCTTGCCATCAAAATGTGTTTCCAATGCATGGAAAGTGTTATTTTTGGAACTAGCAGTTGACTGTCGACGCACTTCTGAATTAAGGAGCCTCATGAAAATGTGGAGCTATGGACCTACGAACCTGTGAAGCTACGGAGATATGGACCTATGGATCTGCGAAGCTGCAAACCTATGGACCTGCAGATCTGCAAAGTTGCGGACCTCGACTGAGCAAAAAAAAACTTCAAAACTTTCTAAGTGTCAAAATTGAAATTCTGGCATCGGGGTTTTGTTCATCTTCATCCTAAAGATATGTTTGGATATTTGCCTTAAATTTCTCTATAATCTTAGTAATTTTAGTGGCATTGGGAAGATCTAAAGCCTCATACTTATCTTTGACCTTTTGTCTATAGTTGTCCACCTCAATCCGAGTTTTTACAAAATCCCCAAGTTTGGTATCCAACTCTAACAATGATTCTTTTGTCTTGAAGGCTTGTCTGATATCTTCATCATTGGATGCTTCCTCTAAAGTTTTTTTGAATTTTTCCACAACTACCTCAGCCGGTAAAAGCTTCTCCCATTCTTCATCTTAAAAAATATCCAAGCATGCATCGCTATATAGCTTTTCTGCTTCCAAAATTCGTTCTCGAACTTGGTCCTTGAGACTATGTATCTCATCATGCAATGTTTCCATCACTTTATTTCCCTCTGCAATCTTTTCTATCCAATCATCTATTATGTCTAGTTCTTAACCAGTATATACATCAATCAAAATGCGGTACCTTTGTCCTTTTATGGCCTGTAGAATTTGCAAATCCTTGCCCCAAACTCGTACCTCATCCATAATGCTGAAATCTTGCCTCAAAATTGCCACCATCTTATCAACGTTGTCTTGTGTAGCGTGCAATAATTTTAGACTTCCTTTAATTATAGTGATACCCCTATCCTCAAGGTTGTCTTGCCAATCCTGACAAGCTCTCAAAAATGGATTGAGCTGTACACATTCCCCTTCTTTCAGAATGGTAGTCAAAGTCTCCTCGAGGTGTTCAGAGTCAAGAGGACCAATAACTTCAGCTAGATATCATTTCAAGATCTCAACTTGCCTTCAAAGTGCTCTGATTTCAATCTCATCACATTCCATGTGGTTAAGAACCTCTTTGACTCCCATAGTCATCATTTGTCGAGAAGTATTCCATGTAGGTTTCCCTAATGTGATATCCTTTACCTCATAGTCCTAAAGGCTGGCAGCTTCTTCATCTGTACCTTTCGGGGGATGAGCCACTTGTGCAAATAGTTCCTGATTCCGAGTAGTGGTAATGAATGCAAATGGTGTTGCATCCTATAATGGAGATTCAGGCTTGCTAAAAATCTCTGCAATGTCATAGATATCATCTTCTGAAGCAAAGAATTGATGCTTAGTACTTCTCATTATTTCCTTCCGGAACCATCTCGAGATATGTCTTTCTCCAACCTTAGCTCTAGATGATGAAAGGATGTGTTCAGCTACCTCCTTCCCTTTGTCATTTTTGCTTGGAGTTTCCTATTGTGAGGGTTCTTCTTCTGTAGTCTTAGTTTCTGTAGATCTCATAGTTTGATCCTCAACTTCCTGAGAAGGTTGTTGTATACATTCCATTACCTGTGCCTCTTTTGATGGCTCACTAGTAACCCTTGGTTCTGGTTCTCCTTGTAATGATGATTCCTTCTAAACATGTTCTTCTAAATTCAGAGGTCGAGGTGTCACTGAAACCCTATCTAACATCATAGACTGAGGTAAAGATGGGGGCATTGGATGAGGACCTTGTGTCTCAGATGGCATCTGTATCCCATCTTGCTGTTGAGATTCACCTGTAGGAGTATCTCTAATCTTATCTCCAACCAATTATGTACCCACTGGCATGAAATCAAAATCTGGAATGGAGAGAATATTATCACCTAGCTCTCTTTGCTCATTCACCCATCATTGTACTTTTTCTTCTGACAAAGAGAGCTCTACTATTTCAGATTGGGTGGGTGGTGGCATATTTGTGACATTCTTCTTTCTTTCCAATTCTATAGCTTTGGCAAGTCAGGTTCTCCCTTCTTGAGGCACTTGTTCTTCCTCCCCATCTGACTCTGTTTCATCCTCATCTGATTCCTTGGGAATAGTTTTAGAAATAGAGGGATTAGGCACTAATCTTTTATGAACTCTCTGCCTCTTGTTCATTCTAACCTTGACCCTCCTTTGCTTCTGTGGAACCATAGGAGAAGCAAGCTCTTGATGCATTGGAGGAATGGATGTCTCTAGAATCTCTCCCTCCCCTTGCTGGCTTCACAAAATAGAAGGCAATGGAAAATCAACCTGGAAATGAGAAATCCCAGAGTTGTGGGGGTCCTGGGGAGTAGATTCATGTTTTTGCAAAGGGGCTTTTTCTTCAACATGCTCTGTCTGGATCCTCTGAGGAGAGGCTCTCTTCCTCTTTTTTTTCTTCTTCTCTGGTGGATGGTAATATCCCATTGGATGATCAAGCTGGTACACTATTTCTGGCCTGATAGGAGACTGGAGCACAAAGATAGGAATTGTGACTTTCCTCCCCTTTACCTTTTCTAGGCGAGCATGTATATGGAATATCATTGTATCCAAAATTGGATCAAGCAGAAAGGGTTTCTTGATCCAACTCTTTGTCATTCTGATGACATGTCTTGCTTGATGATTAATATCATCCCCTTCCTCTCTATCAATTTCTTCATTCAGAATGGGCCTCTTGCCAACTTTATCTGTATTAAATAAGGGATCTAATAGCTCCTGCGAATCTTATATCCTTATCTCATCCAGGATGGTCAAATGGAGAGCTTTCTCTGCTAAATAAAAAGTCATTCTACAATAGTCCTTGATATGGACATCATAGTCATTTGTGGCATTCATCCAATGATCTTCAATAGTTTCCTCATGGTAGAATTCTTTTCCTGCCAAATTTCCCACTTTACCAACACTATCAAAGAATGACCAGGGAAAGTTATATTCCTCAAGAGGATAGTTCTCCCATTCCCACTCGAAGGTCAGGATATCTTGCTTTCTCTTTACTTGGTATGCTCCTATTACAAAAAGCCAATCCCAACAAGGCCTTCGTTGTTTCTTAATCCTTTCATAGGCTGACTCAATCTACCGAGAAATTTCCATCAGAACCAACTTATCACTTGGGTACCTTGGGATCTTCTTTGGATGGATAGATGCACCACCAACCCGAATGTATGTGAATGTTTGGAACTAGATAAAATATGCACTGAGAGCTATGATTTGTGCCTTGGCCTCATCAGAAAATCTCTTTCCATAGTCACCTTCGATGAATCGAATGATGGCAAAGATAAAGGGATCATTCACAATCCGATACTCTTTGCTTTATGGTGAGAGCCTTTTCTTAACTAGCTGAGGATAAACTATATAAGGCCATGTGTTAGGATCCTACATACTAACCTTTTTGTACAACTCAGGATAGTCGGTGGCCCTTGCTGCAAGTAGATAAATCACATAAGAAGTCATATAGAACTTCTTCTTGTCCTTTACTGTTTGCAACTGATCACACAAGTTCTCACTAAGTGTGGTAGCCCAATCTAGTGGCATATTTGCATGTCTGATGGTTTCAATGAAGTTAACCATGAATGGAGCAAGATGCCCTACTGCCGGCAGTCCCATAACTCTGCTCAGGAGAATGATTGAATATCCAATTTTATTCCTCATATATCCTCGAGCCATATCCACTTTGCTAATTGTCTTTCCTCGAGATGGCTTCTCAATGAAGTATGAGGAATATATAATTTCCATGGCCTCCTGGTAATGATCTTTATGCCACCTCTCAGCTACTTCATATGAAAGCCTGATAAACTGGTTAGCTCTGGGTAAGTGAAAGATTTTCTCAATATTATTAGGTTGTAGATCCAAGATTACTTCCCCAGTGAGACTCTTTACCACCATTTCCTTGGGAACAAAATGTCAGGATAAGGTCATGATGAATTTAGCTGACTGAACAACCTCAGGATGTGATGTTGCATTTACCAATCTAGACTGTATTAAGGCAGATCTCAAAGAATATCTTTCAGTTGGGTTGTTACAAACCCTCAAAAATTCTCCCAAGTTCGTGTGTCCAAGTTCTATGTCTTTGATCTCTGAGTGTTCATTGTGTAACCGTGACTTTGGGGTTACACCTTGATACTTGTATATGACTGGCTTTGCTATTGATCCGGATGTGGATGCCATTTGATTATATTACCTGCACGTCACAAAAACAAAAAGTAATTAATTACTGGATACATAGAACACATTAAAAAAATGATACTCAAAAACCAATTTTATTTTACTTTTTATTATTATTATTTTTTGACAAAAAAAAAAAAATAATAATATAAAATAAAATAATTTTAAAAAAAGTGAGAACAGTGGTCACGGCCGCGCATGATGAGCAAAAGGGACACCACCGCGGAGCACCACGCGCGCGCAGCTAGGAGGCTTGCGTAGCGCCGCGTGCGCTTGTGGTCTTAAAGGTGCGCGCCCCCCATGAGGGCGTCGTAGTGGTGCAGCACACGTGCGGCCTTAAAGACGTGCACAGCACAGTGCGTGCACATGGCACACCGAAAAGGGTACCGCAGCCTACCCAAAAGAGCGTCGCGATGACACGGTGCATGTGCAACCTTAAGGGCATGCGCGGCGCAAAATGGAGAGAGAGAAAGGGGGGAAGAATTTTCCTCACCTTCCTCGCTTAGCCAAACAAGATAGTGGAAAAAAAAATCCCGCGTGTGCGCGCATACCGAGTCACACGTGCTTTGTAAGAGCAAGCAAGGGGAGGGGTTATAAAACCCCCTCCTTCCTCCCACTCTTTTCATTTTTTTTCTTCCCACTATCTTGTTTAGCTAAGGGAGGAAGGTGAGGAAAATTCTTCCCCACCCTTTTCTCTCTCTCCATTTTGCAACGTGCACGCCCTTAAGGCCGCACGCACACCACATTGCCGTGGCGCTCTTTTGGGCAGGCCGCAACGCCCTTTTGGGCACGCTGCGTGTGCGCGCTGCGCTGCATGCGCCTTTAACGCCACGCGGGCGTCGCACCACCACAGCGCCCTTTTTGGTGCACCTTTAAGGCCACGCGCGTGCCATGCTGCCATGGCACCCTCATGGGGGGCGTGCATCTTTAAGACCACAAGCGCATGTGGTGCTACGCAAGCCTCCTTGCTATGCGTGCGTGGCACTCCGCCAGGGCATCCCTTTTGCGCGGCACGCGCGGCCGTGGCCACCACCCTAACTTTTTTTAAATTATTTTATTTTATTTTATTTTTTATTTTTATTTTGTCAAAAAAAAAATAAACAATAAAAAATTTAAATAAAAAATAATAATAATAATTTTTTAAAAATACCATAAGTAAAATAAAATTGGTTTTTGAGTATCATTTTTTTAATGTGTTTTATGTATCCAGTAATTAATTATTTTTTCTTTTTGTGACGTGCAGGTAATATAATCAAATGGTGTCCACATCCAGATCAATAGCAAAGCCAGTCATATACAAATATCAAGGCGTAACCCCGAAGTCACAGTTACACAATGAACACTCTGAGATCAAAGACACAGAACTTGGACACACAGACTTGGGAGAATTTTTGAGGGTTTGTAACAACCCAACTGAAAGATCTTCTTTGAGATCCGCCTTAATACGGTCTAGATTGGTAAATACAACATCACATCCTGAAGTTGTTTAGTCAGCTGAATTGATCATGACCTTATCCCGACATTTTGTTCCTGAGGAAAGGGTGGTAAAGAGTGTCATTGGGGAAGTAGTCTTAGATCTATGACCTGATAATATCAAGAGAATCTTTCACTTACCCAGAGTTGATTAGTTTATCAATCTTTCATATGAAGTAGCTGAGAGGTGGCATAAAGATCATCACCAAGAGGCCATGGACATTATATATTCCTCATACTTCATTGAGAAGCCATCTCGAGGAAAGAAAATCAACAAAGTGGATATGGCTCGAGGATATATGAGGGATGACATTGGATATTCAATCATTCTCCTGAGTAGAGTTATGGAACTGCCAGCAGTAGGTCATCTCGCTCCATTCATGGTTAACTTCATTGAAACCATTAGACACGCAAAGATTTCACTAGATTGGGCTACCACACTTAGTGAGAACTTGTGTGATCAGTTGTGGATAGTAAAGGACAAGAAGAAGTTCTATATGACTTCTTATGTGATTTATCTACTTGCAACAAGGGCCATCGACTATCGACTATGCAGGATCCTAATGCATGGCCTTATATAGTTTATCCTCAGCTAGTTAAGAAAAAGTTCTTGCCGTAAAGCAAAGAGTACTAGATTGTGAATGATGCCTTTATCTTTGCCATCATTTGATTCATCGAAGGCGACTATGGAAAGAGATTTTCTGGTGAGGCCAAGGCACAAATCACAGCTCTCGATGCATATTTTATCTAGTTCTGGACATTCACATACATTCGGGTCGGTGGTGCATCTATCCATCCAAAGAAGCTCCCAAGGTACCCAAGTGATAAGTTGGTTTTGATGGAAATTTCTTGGCAGATTGAGTTAGCCTATGAAAGGATCAAGAAACAACGAAGGCCTTGTTGGGATTGTCCTTTTGTAATAGGGGCATGCCAAGTAAAGAGAAAGCAAGATATCCTGACCTTTGAGTGGGAATGGGAGAACTATCCTCTTGAGGAATATAACTCTGCCCGGCCATTCTTTGATAGTATTGGTAAAGTGGAAAATTTGGCAGGAAAAGAATTCTACCACGAGGATGCTATTGAAGATCATTGGAGGAATGCCACAAATGACTATGATGTCCTTATTAGGGACTATTGTAGAATGACTTTGTATTTAGGAGAGAAAGCTCTCCATTTGACCATCCCAGATGAGATAAGGATACAAGATTCATAGGAGCTATTAGATCCCTTATTTAATACAGATAAAGTTGGCGAGAGGCCCATTCTGAATGCAGAAATTGATAGAGACGAAGGGGATGATATTAATCATTAAGCAAGACATGTCTTCAGAATGACAAAGAGTTAGATCAAGAAACCCTTTCTGCTTGATCCAATTTCGGATACAGTGATATTCCATATACATGCTCGCCTAGAAAAGGTAAAGGGGAGGAAAGTCACAGTCCCTATCTTTGCGCTCCAGTCTCCTATCAGGCCAGAAATGGTCTACCAGCTTGATTGTCTAGTGGGATATTACCATCCACCGGAGAAAAAGAAAGAAAAGAGGAAGAGAGCCTCTCCTCAGAGGATCCAGACAAAGCATGTTGAAGAAAAGGCCCCTTTGTAGCAACATGAATCTACTCCTCAGGACCACCACGACTCTGGGATTTCTCATTTCTAGGTTGATTTTCCATTGCCTCCTATTTTGTTAAGCTAGCAAGGGGAGGGAGAAATTCTAGAGACATCCATTCCTCCGATGCATCAAGAGCTCACTTCTCCTATGGTTCCATAGAAGCAAAGGAGGGTCAAGGTTAGAATGAACAAGAGGTAGAGAGTTCATAAAAGATTAGTGCCTAATCCCTCTATTTTTGAAACTATTCCCAAGGAATCAGATGAGGATGAAATAGAGTTAGATGGGGAGAAAGAACAAGTGCCTCTACAAGGGAGAACCTGACTTGCCAAAGCTACAGAATTGGAAAGAAGGAAGAATGTCACAAATATCCCACCACCCACCCAAGCTGAAATAGTAGAGCTCTCTTCTTCGGAAGATAAAGTACAATGATGGGTGAATGATCAAAGAGAGCTAGGTGATAATATTCTCTCCATTCTAGATTTTGATTTCATGCCAGTGGGTACAGAATTGGTTGGAGATAAGATTAGAGATACTCCTACAGGTGAATCTCAACAGCAAGATGGGATGCAGATGCCATCTAAGACACAAGGTCCTCATCCAATACCCCCATCTTCACCTCAATCTATGATGGTAGATAGGGTTTTAGTGACACCTCCACCTCTGAGTTCAGAAGAACATGCTTAGAAGGAATCATCATTACAAGGAGAACTAGAACCAAGGGTTACTAGTGATCCATCAAAAGAGGCACAGGTAATGGAATGTATACAACAGCCTTCTCAGGAAATTGAGGATCAAACTACGGGATCTATAGAAATTGAAACTACAAAAGAAGAACCCTCACAATAGGAAACTCCAAGCAAAAATGACAAAGGGAAGGAGGTAGCTGAACACATCCCTTCATCATCTAGAGCTAAGGTTGGAGAAAGACATATCCCAAGATGGTTCCAGAAGGAAATAATGAGAAGTGCTAAGCATCAATTCTTTTCTTCAGAATATGATATCTGTGATATTGCAGAGATTTTGAGCAAGCCTAACTCTCCATTACAGGATGCAACACCATTTGTATTCATTACCACTACTTGGAATCAGGACCTATTTGCTCAAGTGGATCATCCCCCGAGTAGTACAGATGAAGAAGTTGTCAGCCTTCAGGACTATGAGGTAAAGGATATCACATTAGGGAAACCTACACGGGATACTTCTCAACAAATGATGACTATGGGAGTCAAAGAGGTTCTTAACCACATGGAACATGATGAGATTGAAATCAGAGCACTTCAAAGGCAAGTTGAGATATTGAAAGGATATCTAGCTGAAGTTATTGGTCCTCTTGACTCTGAATACCCCGAGGAGACTTTTACTACCATTCTGAAAGAAGGGGAAGGTGTACAGCTCAATCCATTTTTGAGAGCTTGTCAGGATTGGCGAGACAACCTTGAGGATAGGGGTATCACTATAATTATAGGAAGTCTAAAATTATTGCATGCTACACAAGACAACGTTGATAAGATCGTGGCAATTTTGAGGTAGGATTTCAGCATTATGGATGAGGTACAAGTTTGGGGCAAGGATTTGCAAATTCTATAGGCCATAAAAGGAAAAAGGTACCGCATTTTGATTGATGTATATACTAGCGAAGAACCAGACATAATAGATGATTGGATAGAAAAGATTGCAGAGGGAAATAAAGTGATGGAAACATTACATAATGGGATACATAGGGTCAAGGACCAAGCTCGAGAGAGAATTTTGGAAGCAGAAAAGCTGTATAGTGATGCATGGTTGGATATTTTCAAAGATGAAGAACAGGAGAAGCTTTTACTAGTTGAGGTAGTTGTGGAAAACTTCAGAAAAACTTTAGAGGTAGCATCTAGTGATGAAGATATCAGACAAGCCTTCAGGACAGAAGAAGCATTGTTAGAGTTGGATACCAAACTCGGGGATTTTGTAGAAACTCGGATTGAGGTGGAAAACTATAGACAGAAGGTCAAAGATAAGTATGAGGCTTTGGATCTTCCTGATGCTACTAAAATTATTGAGATTATAGAGAAATTCAAGGGCAAATATCCAAACATATCTTTATGATGAAGATGAACAAAACCCCGATGCCAGAATTTCAATTTTGACACTTAGAAAGTTTTGAGGTTTTTTTTGACTCAGTCGAGGTCTACAGCTTCGCAGATCCGCAGGTCCACAACTCCACAACTTCATAGATCCACAGGTCCATAGCTTCGTAGCTTCGCAGGTCTGCAGGTCTGCAGCTCTGCATTTTCATGAGGCTCCCCAATTCAGAAGTGCACCAACAGTCAACTGGCAGTTCCAAAAATAACACTTTCCATGCATTGGAAAGACATTTTGATGGCAAGATAACTCCTACACACATCAAGTGAAGGGCTAGCTTCTATTTTTGGTGTCTCCATGTACTTCTACTTCGACTAATGGCTTCTTCCTATTTTCTCTCTCATGCGCATTCATTGTTTTAACATGTAAAGGGCTCATGCATCCAATTAATGAATAAAATATGGATGGAGTCACTCCAAGCATCAGTTAGATTACGAGTTTGTATATATTTAGTTTGTTTTAATGGTTTAAAGGCATTTTTATTGCATTAAGATATCTCTCACTCTCAACACAAATTGAGGAGATGATTTCTTATAAATACCCCATTGTAAGATGTAAAAAAGGGCCACCATTGTTATGCAATAAAATTATGCTTTTGGTGCTAGCATTTGGAGTGTAGTTATTCTTGCTTGAATGTGTCATTTTTTTGTGGATTTTATTCATAAGATTGTGATTGAACCAAAGGTTTATTGTGTTTTTTCTGGTTGTGCGATAATTTAGTTCTGGTGTTTGCTACATATATATGAAATCCGTTGACATAATGAGCTTGAGAAGAGATCACCCGATTGTGTCTACATAGCTTTTTGTCTTGCATGAGCACACTTTCCGTGGCCTTGCGATTTGATGAAGAGTGAAACATCATTCAATTTGTCAAAAATTCTCGTTGACGATTGCATCAGTGGATTCTAGGAAGTGCTGCTCTTGTTTTCATTGGTTTCCTACCGATTTCTTCGAAGGTTTAACTCGCAGCATGTTGTGTTCTGTAGCTTATGTCCGTTTAGGAATTTCAATTTCAAGTTATTTGATTTCATGTTATTTGCTTTCAGTTTCATTATTTTCTTGGCTAATCCCCCTGTTAGAATAGGACCTCATAGTAAGTTGGATTGTTAGAGTTACATTCATTAAAAAAAAAAAAAAAAAAAAAATACAAAAACATTGTTCTTTTTTGGTGTGATATTTTGATATAGCGAACAGATTTTACTTGATTCCAAGGTAAAGAGTTTTTGGAACCAGCAAAGGCCTCCTTGTGAACATTCACATTTATCTTCTACTGAGCAGATTTTGGTACATCGCAAGACAAACACTGAACCTTGGAGTGGATCCTTAAAAAGATTTGCTTTTCAAGAGAGGAATTACACTATGGATTCCTTTCGTTGAGCTCGTGCAAAACGAATGCCCAACACACACTACTAAATCAAGAGTCCCCTCATGTGATAATGTAGATGTACAATAATTGACTATGGTATGAGCATCAAGAAGTTATGCTGCTAAAATCTTCATTTGCTCCTTGACTAGAGCTCTCTTCACAGATGTCCCCACTCCATCATGCTCCCCTTTCCCATGTACAGACTCAAAAAAGATCCAAAAATGAGGTACACCCATCTTTACATACATTCAACACAATCAATATAACATGCGAGCATTCTTGAATTGACATGTGCAAATATTTGGCCAAATGACCCCTATGACACCTTTTGACACACTTTTCCCTATATATAATATGGGTTTAATATCCTATATACTATATCATATAATATAATTAAATATTTTTAAAATTTAATATAATATATTAAAATACATTATAATATAATATGTTGTACTATGTATAATATAATATGTTATACTAAGTCTAATATAGTATAGTATAAATACATATTGTATAAACTATATATATATATATATATATATATATGTATGTATATTAAATATCACAATTTGTAATCACATGAATCATGGAGGGGATAATCACAACCCTTCCTCAATTTTCAATCCCCAACCTACATTTTCCATGTGATTAATTAACATATTTGGGTGGGAGCATATCAGGTATCTGATACATGAGTTATCTGATTAGGCTTGGTAATTACCTAGCCTCCTTGGTCAACTTAGAAAATTTGAATTTGTAGCATTTAGGGGTGTTCTAGACTTTGATGACATAGCTGATGACTTTTAATCTAATGGAATTCATTGAAATGAAAAGGGTTTGTAGGGGACATTCTCAGCTTTGTAGTGGTATATTTTTTGTCAAGATATTAGTTTGATAAATATTTATTACTTATTTTTTAGCAAAGATAACTATAAGATGCTAATTTACATACTGATTGAAAATAGCTATAACTTCTAAACCGTAAGATATTTTTGAAATATGAAATATGTGTCACACTCTATGTTTTGCCTAATACAACTTAAAAATAAGAAAAATTAAATTTCCTAATGTTTTGAATTACTTAATGTGGTCAAACACAAGCCTTTTTTTCATGATAAAATTGTAGCATAAAATTTATAATTAATTTGTAATAAAAATACCCAAAAATATGTGTCACATTTGGGCATGAGTCTACTTCTGATATCTAAATTCTTATAAAAAAATATTATTATTTAATTATGATTAAGATGCTTAGACATACACCTATGTCTTATTTTTCTCCTAAATTTTTTGTAACAGTATTAAAATATGATATTTTGACCAATGAAATTAAATTATTTTCAAATAAGACCTAGTAGTTTAGAAACTAAATTCAATTTCGTACAGATTCTATTGTTACAACTTTTTAATATAAACTTCATAACTAGTTCAAAATTGCACGTCAAGTTGATATAAGCCCGATTTGCTAATTTTGCACTACCACTTCAGGGTATAGTTTGGCCAACTGTGATCCTGCATATACCGAGCTAGAAGAATTTGATGGTGGTGTGGTTATGTTTGGAAACAACACACCTTAGTTGGTAAAAGGTAAATGGAAATTCAATTTATTTGAATGAAAAAAAACAATGTTGATGATGTCTATTTGGTAGAAGGTTTGAAACATGATTTTTTGAGTGTTGGTCAATTAAATGACAATGTTTATTACCTAGAGTTCAAAGGAGGTATATGCAAGATACTTGAAAGCTCAAGAGATCTGATTGCTAGAAGAAAAAGACTAAAGGTAATCTATTGGATCTTAATACTATTGTTGACAGCTGTTTGGTCGCTAGAGTTAAAGATAGTTGGCTATGGCATAGAAAGTTATGTCATGTGAATTTTGATAGCTCGATCAATAATAAGTCAAATACAGTTAGGGGATTGCCTCAACTAGTAAAGCCAAACAATATAATGTGCAAATAATGCCAATTGGGTAAATTAACTAGTTCTAATTTTAGTAGTAAGGCTTTGCCATTTAGAATAAATTAGATTTGGTACATATTGATCTGTGTGGCCTTATGAGAATAAGAATTTATAATGGTGAAAAATAATTTATGTTATTTATTGATGATTACTCAAGATTGATGTCAATGACCTTCTTGAAGAAGTCTAAAGCCTTCTACGAGTTCAAAGTGTTCTGAGCACTTGTTTAGAAAACAGAAGTTTTCAAATGATGTTATGTATTTTAGACTTCTTCATATGTTACATCTATATAGGGTATGGCTACCTCTAGTTGGAAGGTGCATGGGAGATTGCTAGTCTATGATTAGAGAATTTTTTTAAATGATGCCCTATCTCTAGAGTTGAAGACTAACTGTCAAGAATACTTGTTTATTTAAAGGTATGTGGTATATATCTTGTATACTTAGAAAATATGTAACTTAATATGTTTGGATGTGTGTACCTATTTGTTGCTAATTTTTTGTACAATTTTTTATAATAAAAAAATGATCAATATTAACATGCCGGAACAAGATAGATTATTAAAACATAAAATATTCTTATTTAATGTCACAATGTTGCATAATTTATTAATATTTGAAATTTTTATAAATAAATAAAATTAAAGATATAAGTTTTGGTTCCTAGTTTTTAAAATAAAAATTGAAGTTTTTTTCCAAAATTTAATTAATAAATTATAATTCATTACAAAATTCAAGTTCTGTAACTTTGAAATACAATATAGAAAGGAGATTTTAATATAATAGTCTTCTTAGAAGTATAAGGCTTGAAAGAGATAATTTTCTCAGTATTAGACAAATGTTTTACATTATCCTTTATTAATATTTATAATTTGTATTTGTCTGTTACTCATAGATGTTGCATTCATAGGTCCCTAGCCACTCCTCTAGTAGGAGATGGGATTCTTAGAGTTACCACTTGACCACTCCACCACATGGTGTTTTTTTCTTAGGTTGGTCTTCTTATACCCTTATCCTATCACTTTGATTGACTCTAGTTGACCAAGCACTGACAATGATTATACCTGTCCCACTTATTCCAAGTGTCTCCTACATTTGTCTCTTGCAATTTATCCCACCAAAAAGGATGCAATAGAAGAAGATCAATATGAAGATGGATGGTTCCTTCCATACCTAACTCCCTATTGATGCATGGGACAAAAAGGATGATCATGATCACCCTCCTTCTATTGGCACTGCTTTAGGAACCTAGGGAAGATCTAGTTTATATGGGCTCAACCCATGTCATTTTCATGTTTTTGTTTATTTTTTGGTTTAGTCTTGTGTAATCTTGCATGGGATGACTTATATACCCTAGCTTTAATTATGAATATGTACTTTTAAATTATAAATACTTAATGGAAAATGGCTATTAAACAAAAAAATGCTAGATTTTCAGAATTTGAAATGATAATAAGATATGGACAAGTTGATGCAATAGCATTTTCAGTTCAAAGCAATCTTGCATCAACAAAAAAAATATTCTAGTTTAGTTTGCCAGTTTTTACATTCTTTTTATTCATTTCAACAATCCTTTATTTGATTGATTCAACACTTGTGATATATTATATTTCTTATTCCTAGGATTAGAGCTCTTTTAGTACACTATTACTTGAGTTATGATTCATCTTCTCTTGAGTAGTGTGTCCTTTTGAATTTTGATCTTGTGATGGGAATCTACGTCTATGGATATTTGGTGGCACTTTCAACAATTTTTTTGGATCATGTGTGAATCTAAATTTGTGAGTGCAAACTTTTAATCATGTTATGTCATTTGTCCCTTATGATTTAAAGGACTAGACCTGTTCTCATGTAATAGGTTTCTTGGTCTCTGGGAATATCTTTGATCTTGAGGTTGACCCATCTATCACAATGTTTATATATTGTGATTGATGTACCTTAGAGGTAGTAGTAGATTAATCAATGAAGAACCAAGTATTATTTTAACTTTAGAATTGGGTCTAAGGTCTCTATCCAAAGACTGTAAGCAAGTAGACATGTATGAACTTAACATATAAGAAGGTCAAATGTCAAACCTTTGCTATACATAAAAATCAAGAAGATGTGAAAATTTTCAATTAAAATTGGTTATAATTAAACATTAAGAAGAAGTGAAAAATTTTTAATGGAAACTATTTCTTGTTTTATCAGTAATGAACCACTACCAATAAATTTAGCTATTTCTAGAACAAACTAATAGATATCCCTTCCTTAATATGAGTAATTTATATTAAGTGAATCTTGTGAACTTCTAAAACAATTTATCATAAATTTACTCCCATCTATTTGAATGTATATTAAAATGATGGTTATAATGCATTCATGTTAAATTGGTTATTACCAATCAAATTTACATCTTTAGAAGTGATCAGGAGTCTTTGCTTCCTTAATATTAGTGATTCATATTGAGTGAACCTTTTTGAACTAATTTATATATATATATATATATATATGTGTGTGTATATATATGTATATATATATATGTATATATATGTATATATATATATATATATACATATATATATATACATATATATACATATATATACATATATATGTATACATATATACATATATATGTATATATATGTATATATATACATATATATGTATACATATATACATGTATATGTATATATATACATGTATATGTATATATATACATGTATATGTATATATATACATGTATATATATACATATACATGTATATATATACATATACATGTATATATGTATACATATATATGTATATATATGTATATATATGTATATATATATATATATATATATACATCTATTTTGTAATGGAAACTGAAGTGATATTTACTTCTTTATTTATGAATAAAATAATTATCACTACTCAAATCTTAAGAATTAATCATGAGCTCTGTTTTCCTTAATATTAGAGGGATTCATATTGAGTGGATTTCTGAACTTTCATAAGTGATACCTCCATTCTCATATGTGGTAATCAATTTTAGTTAGGTTTGGAGTCTATTATGAACCATTTCTTTTTTAAAATTAGTTATTCATATTTAATTTTTTTAAATTCTAAAACACTTTAGTACACATATTAACACCTATTTCAATTTAAGTACACATATTAAGACCTATTTATAATGAAATTGAAATGATATTTACATTTTACTCTATAACATCTTAATTGTTATCTATAATTCTAAGTATCTTCCTAAAAACTAATGATCCATAAAATTATCAACTTCTAAAAAGCTTTAATACAAAATTTACATATTTGTAATAAATAAAATAATTATATCCACCTCCATAACAAATGATTTATTAGCTATAATTTTAAACATCATTAAAATTTATTACACCTAAAATTATTTACCATGCGACTATTAGAATGTCACTCCCAAATTTTTTTGAGAATGACATCTCACAGAATTTACTTGTACGAAGATAGCACAACTAAGATTTCTATTGTTTAATTATTTTCTATCCACAAAGATTAAAGAAGCCCTATAAAATTTATAATGGTGAACATAGTTACAACTATTTCCTCTTTTAATGATTAATGTGTTGTTACTAATCATGTTTAATAAAATAAACTAAGAACTATTGCATTCTTAAATTTTGTAATTCACCTTAAGTGAATCTTATAAGATTGTAGAACATTTACATATTTATACTAACAACTATTTACTAGAAGTTGCATGCTTTTGTACATGCAAAAATTAGTCAAAGGATTTCATCAATGTGTAAAATAATTTATTAATGGCAAGTAAAGAAATTTAGAAATCATGCTCAATAATCTTTAGATTGTGAAATTTTCTAGTAGTTTCATATTTATTTAAAAGTCAATCTTGTGAATGAAAGACAATATAAAATTTGACAATAATCTATCATATACAAATAAAGATTTAAAAATGATAAAAATAAATTCATGTGTATTTATTACAATGTTGCACAAATAATAAACTAAATTTAATTGAAATAAATATTGATGAATGCATATTGTTTTACTAAATTAGAATAAAACTTTAAAGCTACTAAAATAATTTACTTTAATGATTTTTTTAACAATAAGAAGTCAAAACCAAGAGAACAATGATAACACTTCAACAATTTTGGTGTTAGAAAATAGATAAATGATAAATAAGGTTATCACCTTACAATAGTGATCTTACACATAAGAAATATTATCACCTTTAACAACAAAAGTGTGCAAACAATCTAGAACCAAGACCTCCCACATAAGGGGCTCAATTGCCTAACATTAAATAAAAATAATTTACTTTATTAAATTTACCTATTTAAATAAAGTCATTGTTACAAATTTATACAAGAATACCCTAAACATTAATCAATGATTAGCACTATTAATAATTTTTTTATTAAAAACGAATTTAAAAGATCAATTAGTACTTTATTGTGTTAATTAAAATAATTTTAATGTAACTTGATTTAAATAATCACAACCTTATATGGCATTGGAATTTTTCAATATATTTCTTTAGAAAAAATGATTAGTTTACTAAAATTACAAATTGGAAAATTTATTATATTTTAATTCTAATATAAAATGTCTTTATATTGAAGATTAAAATTATATTACTTTTTAAATATTAGTGTGTATGCATGTCATTTTAATTTTTAAATTTAGTAAGTAATATTTTATGTTAAAATTTTTGAAACATTTTATTTTTTAATCTTTCTAAATTAAACTTACAAATTAAATTTGATGTTTAAAATTTAGAAACATTATTATTTTTAATGTATGCATGCATATTAAATAAAATTTTTGTATCACAAAAATTAACAACAATTTCAAAGCATAATAAAAATAATTCATAAATGAAACTTTAACAAAACATTAATTCAAACTATTCATTTAGAACAAATATTTACCCAACCAATAAAAATAAGTTATAAAATAAACATTGGCAAAACATTATTTCAAACTATTCATTTAGAACAAATGTTTACCCAACCAAATACATATTTACATTACTCATAATAAAGAAATAAAGAAATTGATATAATGCATTAAAACATGAATATTTTTTAGGTACAAGATTGTTGGATTTCCACTAATGCATCTACTAAATGCAATCTAATGAGGTAGAAATCCTTTCTTTACCTAAATTGTAAATAAGGTAAACCAAAAAAAATCATTTTTATTACAATGTTCCAAAAATAATATATTCAATTCAATTGAATTAAATATTGATGAATGCATATTTGAACTATTTTTTAAAATAGAATAAAACTTTAAAGCTATTAAAATAATTTACTTTAATGGTTTTTTTAATCATGAGAAGCAAAAACAAAGATTAATTATTATAATGTGTTATGATATATTATTATTATTATTTATTAAATTTGAGTTGACCCGAACAAAGACCTCACACATAAGAGGCCCACTTGCATAACATAAAAATTATTATTACTACGGTACTTAACATTAAATAAAAATAATTTACTTTATTAAATTTACATATTTGAAATAAAGTCATTGTAAAAAATTTATACAAAAATATCCTAAACATTAATTAACAATTAGCACTATGAATGAATTTTTAATTGAAACCAAATTCAAATATCAATGATTACTTTTAGTATATTAATAAAAATAATTTTAATGTATTGATTTAAATAATGACAACCATATGTATGATGCTAACTGAAAGTTTAAAATATATTTCTTTAGTAAAAATGATTAGTTTACCAAAAATACAAATAGGAAAATCAATTTTATTTCAATTCTAATATAAAATATCTTTATATTAAAGATAAAAGTTATATTTATTTTAAAATATTAATGTGTATGCATGTAGTTTTAATTTTTAAATTTAGCAGGTAATATTTTATGTTTAAAATTTAGAAACATTGTATTTTTTAAATTTTCTAAATAAAACTTACAAATTATATTTGATTTTTCTAGGGGTTTTATAATATTATATAATAGAAAAAATAGTAATTATAAAAAATTAAACATTAATTATATATTACTTAGTATAATTATTCTTTAAAAAAACTATGATTTAGAAACTTTTAACATTAATTCATCTATTTATTTAGAGAAAATGTTTACCCTACCAAATGCATATTTACATTACTCATAATGAATAAAGAAATAAATTAATATAACGATATGAATATTAACACAAACAAAAACACAAAAAAAATACATTAAAACATGGATATTTTATAGGTACAAGATACATGTGTTGGATCTCCACTAATACATGCACTAAATGCACACTAATGGGTGGAAATCCCTACTTTACCTGAATTGTAACCATAATTTTTTCTTCACTATTAAGACAAATAAACAATAAATCTATTTTGAAAAATAAAATATTGAAGCTTCTTTAGATATAAACTATATGAACTTTTTCTCATTGCTTCCTAACACAACAAAATACATAAAGACATTTTTTTATTTCGGGCCAAAAAACTTGACCCTCTTCTTGATCCATCCAATAGAACAAAAGTACCACAACCTGTACATTAGTTCTTCATCATTTAACAACAAACTCATTGTTAAATTGCACAATATTTTAGTGATCCAAATTTTAAAAATTGAAGGCATATCCTACCATTTCAAGTAAAGAAAACATAAAATTTCTCATGACATATTCAAATCCTAAGTTGCTAAAAGAGGTTTGGAATCTTGCCAAAAACTTGCAAAATTTCAAACATGTATGATAACTAAATGAGTATATAAAAAAGTATTAAAATGGATAAATTTTATTTCAAATCTTAGAATTGATCCACAATCCATGAAATTGACAAAAACATACCACCACCTATGTTGAAAATAAATTTTGAAGAACAAAGATGGTATCCACAAATGCCTATCCACAAAACATCTAACAAAAAAAGTTGCTTCTTGACACAATAAAATACATAGAGACACTTTTTATTTCGGGCCAAAAAACTTGACCCTCTTGTTGATCCATCCAATAGAACAAAAGTATCACAACGTGCACACTAGTTTTTCATCATTTAACAACAAACCCATTGTTAAATTGCACAATATTTTAGGGACGCAAATTTAACAAAATTGAAAGCCTATCCTACCATTTCAAGCAAATAAAACATAAAATTTCTCATGACATATTCAAATCCTAAGATGCTAAAAGAGGTTTGGAATCTTGCCAAAAACTTTCAAAATTTCAAACATGTACGATAACTAAATGGGTATATAAAAAAGTATTAAAATGGATAAATTTTATTTCAAATCTTAGACTTGATCCACAATCCATGAAATTGAGAAAAACATACCACCACCTATGTTGAAAATAAATTTTGAAGAACAAAGATAGTCTCCACAAATGCCTATCAACAAAACATCTAACAAAAAAATGCCACAACTTAAAGAAGAACATTTGTGTTGAGCATGATAAATAGAGGAAGAACAAAGTACCTTAAGAGGGAGAATTATTTTTTTAGAATACTTTCTTTCAATTGTATGATTTTTGCATTCAAATTAGAAACTTACCAATCTTACAAGATGATGTTTACATTTGAGTTAGAAACTTATTAACTAAATAGAGTTGAAAATAAAAAACATAGATATGAAATAAAATCTAAATATATGATCAGAAAATAAAAATAATGGGAAGGTCTTACAACTTTTTTGGTGAAATTTTATTTTTTAGGGAGCAAAGTTCTCACAAATAGCCTATTAGCTAAATAAATAATATAGAAACAAGTGCCATAGAATGGCTAAGTACTTGCCTTGTAGTTATATAGTAGTTTAGAAATAAATATAAATATAAATAACATTTTAACTAAATTTTTTTTAAATGAATAATTTATCTAATTTTAATATAATATAATTAATAAATAAATTATATAATTTACCTCTTTTTTGTTATAATTATTTAAATAATTATTATTTATAACTTATAATTATTATAATTATATTTTTATTATGTCTTAACCTTGTTTTATTTTATTTATACATTATTTAATTATATATGATCAATAGGCGTATATATATATGATATATTATTATACCGGGAGGTATAACCCCACACAATGGCATAATATCCTTATATAAGAGGTCATCACAAAAAATCATCATAAGAAAAAAGAAACCTTTTCAATTCTATTGTTAGCTCCACGATTACTATCCATGCATGTAAAAAAAACCAAAAATAAGGAAATGGTCAATAGCAACAACAATTAAATATGAATTGTTGGTCCCTTACAGATTCTTCATGCACACCTGCACGGGCCTCCCACATGGACACCACAATGGGATACAAATGGGAAAGGTTAGTGGTTAAATGTAAATTCATTAGTAGGAATACAATTGGCACATGCATGGTGATATTATATTATCCCTCTATACAATATCGAGCAGTTACAAAACACTTCACCATTATTCATACATGTTGTAACAAGTGGAAGTGATAGTAAAGAAGAAAGAAGTGTATTGAAAAGGCATTTTTGCCCAAACTAGCTCTATTTTTTGGTCATGTGTTTCTTGAAACAAGGACATATATTTTCATTTGGTAATTCATTCAAGTTTTACTGAGATTTTTTATCCTTCAGTATAGAGTATTTTCCAATGTAATTAGAGCATGGAAGAAGCCACTTTTATAGTGAGATGGAGAAGATAGAGTAAATTGTGTCAGATAATAGATGGAACAATACTATGTTGATGGCTTACAAACTTGGAGTACAGAAAAGCTTCTATGCATAGCAGGTATACCATAACACGTTACAAATTTGTTGTTATGACTATGAAATCTAACTCATCTGCAATATGTCTTGTAGATGTGGGCAATACAACATTCATATCGAGAAAGAACAATCTTCTGGCAACTTTATTTGCATGCCTTCCTTTCAATGAAATACAAGTGTTCAATTCTCTAGATCATGAGTTGGCTTTTACATATGCTCTTGGGGTGGGGTTCAAGCAATCAAGAAATTATGGTTAATATTTTTAAGGTGAATGTAACTTTTATAATTGTGAATATCAATTTGATTGATCATTTTTGAGCTTTCATTTCTCAAATTGCAACATCCATATCTTTCACTAAAAATGCAGCCTTCTATTTGATCTTTTCCTTTTATTAGTTTTTTTTTTCAGTTTTCAATGAAAGAATCTTAATTTTTTAATTTTAAAAAAAAAAAATTATTATGTACCAAATAAATTAGCAACATTAGAAAATTAAAATTATATAAAGTTGGTGTATGACAATTATACATCCAAAGTTGTCTATGATCATGAAAGTCGAAATAATTTAGATGAACATTTAAAGGAAAAATATATCTTCATTATTCTAAAAAGATAATTTAAAAAAATAAAAAATCAAAATCAGATTATATTTGTTTCCCCTATATATAGGTCACTCTAAAGATTAAATTTTACCAAATTCTTAAATAACAAATTCTAAGAATGAATAGTAAAATAAATTATTTTTCTCTTTATTATTTCTTATGTATTAGGGAACTTAATAATTTAAATTTAGTTTCAATGTTATGTTTTCTTTAGTCTTTTAATTGTTTCAAACAATAAGTTCTATGATTTATTTCCTTTTTTACAATATTAAACATGTATTTATTGATGACTATATAATGTCTTCAATCGTATTATAAAATATGTTGAAAATGAATTTGTAACATTTGATTTTGATTATTTATATAAATCTTATAATTTAAGAATGCTTTGTACAGTAAAAAAAAGTATAAATAATTATTTTGTATAATTTTTCATTTTAGGTTCATTACCAGTACTTGTGGTAAGGCAAATAGTATTGACTATTATCAATTAGTTAACCACTCTCCACCAATCAATAATACTGTATTATTTTTTATCGTAGGTAAACTATGATAACAAATAATATTATTTATAAAATCTTGTTTTTAACTTAAATTTCATTGGTTCAAATCCTTTTGCCTTATAGGCCTGATTTTTTAGGGATACTTCCCTGGAAGTTGTCTTTTTTAGTAGAATGTGATTGTATTATAGTAACATTTCTAAATAAATTTCAACTTTCACATATAATTATTTCTAAACTTAGATTTAATTTTATGGAAAATCATTATTATTTAGTCACGTTTTTCTTCCATACAAATTGGAAGTTTTCTTGCATGCATATCCACCTTTTCAATCTTGAAATGTCACACGACATTCTCTATGTTTACTTTATAATATTTTATATTTTTATTTTATTGAATAGAGTAATGCCACATAACAGTGGAAATCATTCGATATAAATTTAAATTGTTTGGATTAAGATGAAAATACATTTTATCTAATGATTGTACCATAGCATCTATAAATTTTTATTTAGCTCTCATTCTTTCATCAATTCAATCTCCCCTTCCTTCAATGGTTATTGCACCCACTCTCCTTTTATTTAAATTAAATAAATACGGAGATCTATTTATATTGGTTTTATTTATTTTTACTTTTCTTTCCCTTTGTAAACATTATCAATTCTAGGTCATTGCTAGCATCAATTTCCAACCAATTTGTTGATTTGGAGAATGAAAGTGGAGAAGTATGTTTACATTTTAAGGCACTATATGTTTTATAATTTTGTTCGCACTTTGGAGCCGTCTATCTTGACGCAAAAAGTGACATGGATGCCGCATTTAATAGCATAAAAAACATGATTCTATAAATAAAAAATGAAATAGCGCATAGATAAATTGCATGCAATCATCATTGTTATTAGTAACAGAGGTCAACAATGGAAGTAGGAAGTACAAATAAAAAAAAAGTGAATAAATGTAAAAATGGAGTAAAATCGGCAAGAACAACATTGTACAATGTCAGTTCAGTCATAGACCATCTGACATGACATAAATATTATTGATTACCGCTCACAAAAAAATTGAATGTGTTTAGCTCTATGAATTTTTATGTATGAAGCATTATTTTATTTTATTTTTAAATTTGTACTTGGTTAGTTTTTTCCTTTGTATTGTATTTAATCTTTTTAAAAATATATTATATTTTTAATAGTAGTTCTTTTACTATTTTTTTATTCACGTATGTAAAAAAATAATTGTCATATTTTTTTAAGACATCATATATATAGAAATATATAAATGTGATATATTATGTATTATATCTCTAAATATATATCAAAATTATTATTTTGTATTATTATATTATATTTTTGTTTGTTTAATATTTTTTTTGGATCAGTAAATGGCCAAGGCCTTGATTAATTTTATTAATTCAAATAAATAAGTTACATTAGCTTTACTCCATTCAAATGGACACTGGTAGGAAAGAATAGAGAAGAAAACCTCCAGTCTAGCCTAGGACAAATGTCCTTTATAGTTACATCTTAAAAGGGGCATACCCTAGTGAGATCATGTCCTATTTAAATATATCATTGTAATTACATCATAAAGAGGGGCATGCTCTTGACAAATAACCTCCAATTTGGTTACAAATAATCAATACATTTATCAGGATCCACATATACTGGAGTCGAGTACCACCTAAGTGCTCACTAACCTCTTGATTAGGGCAATCATCCCTCCTTTTAAGCTTTACCGATCAACATGGTTAGAAATTAATATAAACATAATAAATCATGACCACCTAACAAGGTTACCAAGAGATATTGAATTCTATAATAGATGTTAATGATCTACCAACATAATAGAGGAAAATGCTCTATATTAAAAACCAACCAAAAAACTATAACACTAAATTATGACAGGAATAGACATAAAGTATCAAGATATATTAAACAACTAAACCTAGCCTCAACCTATAATGTTAACAGATACCCTAATCTAACAACCAAAGACAAACTAAAGCATATCCTACTAATACAAAAAAATAACTGAGAGGAAAGCCACTAACCACATAACACTCTATACTTAGTCTAATATAAGCAAGCTTAAAAAAACCAGCAAATTAACATAATAATCTAAAATTGGATTATACATTCTTCTATCTAAGGATAGCATCATAGAAGGCTATTAAAATATAAGATAAAGTAAAGTTGCAAAGATTAAACGTATCAACCAGAGCCCCATTGATGCTCTTGTATCATGCAAAAGCTATCTAAACTTAATCTAATAGACTATAGCTGGCTGAAACAAGCTTCTCAACTTACTCTTCAATAAATTCTCTCACTTCAAAAAATTTATATAAAATCAATCAAAATTCTACCCTATCGACCAAGATTAATTATTTCTATTAGGAAAATTAAAAGACTTCCTACTCCTTACATCCTAGACCTGATGGACTAATCAACACCATATCCTAGAAGTAGTAATAAGAAAAAATGAAGGTTCAATTCAGCTACAGGGAACAACCATGTGGCGTAAATAGAGATCCTCAAAATAATAAGATTCATTTGAATAAAGATCTCAAATTCTACTGCTATCTACAAAATTCAAATTGAATTCTATATATAACACTTCTACAAATGAGCAAACAAGAGCTCTATGCAGAATTAAGTAAAATCGCACACTTTCCTTGGATCCATATAATCCCAATAAAATGTAAATAGTTTGTAAAACCCACATCTAGAAAATGTGACCTACTCTAGCTTGAAACAGTAACATCATCTACTAACCAATTCCCATAGCAATTACACTAAACCAAAAGCCCAACACAAAATAAGGAATTTCATATCATAATATTTACCATTGCTTTTATATAACCATATAACCAATTGGCTTTACATTGTCCAGGAGCAGTCACAGTATCTAATATCTGTTATAATAAAAAGCTATATACAACCTACCAACTAAGATCTATCATATAACTATACAATCATCTTTCGATACAAACCAAAACTAGGCATGAGGCTAAACTAAAAATTCTAGCCTTAGAAACATATAACCGACTATTACAGACTACGAAATATACCTAAACATTTAAACATATCCTATTTCTTGTATACCATAATAATATCAGAGATGTCATTAGGGTTCTTAGCCTAATAATTGGGGGGAAATTCAAAATCAAACTTTGTCCTACTAGTCTTTTCCACATTCAGCGTACAAAAATCTAGGGCTTTGAGGTCTTCAAAGGAAACCCCAGGCTGAATTTAAGAATTAACTACTTTCAAATAATTGACTAGCCAGTCTTTTCTTTTGTCCTCCATTATGCCCCTCCAAAAAAGAAGGAACTGAATACTGGCCTCCATTCTAGGCCACTCCCTTTAGAATGTGTAATTCTCCTGAACAATCAAGGATGAGCGGCAGAAAATTACCCTAAATTCTGGAGATCCTGGCAGGAATTTCGTGTATTTTTTTGGTACGGGGATCCTCAATTTTTCGTCAATACTGCAAATTGCTTTCTCTAGCCCTTTCCTCCATGTGGGGTTGAAGATGCTATGACAAAGACAAATATAGTCCTTAGAGTTCACTTTTGCCCTTGCCAAACATCTGATTAATGAACTAATGATTTCACTATTGGTTCTCCAAGTAAATGAGTAATCAAAGAACCCTTCCCTAATTGCTTTGCTAACTACAATTCTTTCCATATCATCCATAGGATTCAATATCCAATTCCACCATTCCGGTTTGACATTCCCACAAAATGCCATTGTTCAAGATTTAGTGGTATGGAATACATAAACATTCAAATTCATATTCACCAGTGATAATCGATTAGAATATAGGAAAATGACATCCATATAACAACAGGAGAGCTCTCTAGAACCCTGCCTAGCATGATCTCATTTAGCAGATGATAGCCTCCCCATTCATAGGGAAAATCCCAAAAGCTAAATTCGGATACCCGTGACCTAGAGAACAAGTAACACTAGATGGAATGCCAACATTACTAATGATGGTGAACCTAGAGGGAACTGATGGGTTTATATCCAGATCCTGATTCCATCAAAAAAGCATGTTACATCTATACCAAAGGGGACTTTCTACAAACTAAGACCAAAACCTAATTAATAGCCTAAGCTTATAGGTAAGAATGAAAATATCAAGAGAATTAACCCAAGGTGGGGAGAGGGAAGAGCCTAGGGCTAATCTCACTAGGACAAGGTAAATCATCATTATAAATCAAAAAATTTACCCCATCTGCTCCTTTCTTGGCTAAACCATCCGCTTTTTGATTTCCTTCTTGAAAAATATGACATATTTGAACTTCCTCAAATTGATCTACTAGACCAAGAACCTTGCATAATTTAGAGTTCAAGACCCGATTGGGTGTAGCAAGCTTCCTCACTGCATTTAAGATAATCTATGAATCACCTTCAATGATGACCCTATTCAAACCTAATTCAAGACATAACTTCAACCCCTTGTCCAAAGCATCTAGCTCTGCCAGGTTGTTAGAGGTAGGCATAATGGATGGGGCTTTCTTTGCTACCCACGTACTTGCATCATTGTTGATGATACAACCTATTCTTGCCACCCTAAGATTACCTCTAGTAGCCTTGTCAAAATTGAGTTTGAACCATCCATGTGGGGGTGGTGCCCATCTGCACCTATTCCTTTGCTCCTTACTCTTCTTAAAGTAAACTAGGGGTGGATTAATCAATTTTGACCAATTCTTCTTCATTTTGGCATCCCAAATCAAGAAAGAACCTTCCTCTTTCATGGATTTTTTGAGGTGGGAATTCATCACTTCCACTATACAAGCCTTAATCTTTAATAGTAACTCATCTAAATTTAACTCAGCTTCTTGGAAAATGTGACGATTTCTCTCCTTCCATATCTCCCAAGCCACAATATAGAGGCATAAATTCCAAAGTTTATCATATACTCCTTTACACATACTTATAGGCTAGGCCTTATGAAAATTTGTGAAGGATTCTGACATCAGAGAAGACCACTCTAACTTATTTCTAAGCCAATCCCAATAGGCTTGGGAAAAAGGACATCTATATAGTAGGTGATCCATGTCCTTGCAGTTTTGTTTACAAAGTATACACCTTGAAGGACCTAAAATACCAATTTTAGCTAATCTGCCAGCTGTCAAGATTCTGTTATGGGAAGCTAACCATAAAAAGAAGCCTTCCTTAGGAAGACACGCTGAATCCCAACAAATTTTAAGGGGGACTTCAATTTTACTCCATCTGTGAGAATGGATCAAAGTGTGATATCTATTTTTCAAACTATATCTTTCATTATTAGAGGCAACCCAAATAATTTCATCTTTCCTTTTTTCTTGCTTAATCTTCCTAGTTGATAGTATCTTCTCATAAGCCCCACTAGATAGAGCGTCTAACCTCAACCCTTCCACTGATTTACAAACCCATTGCTTGGTACCTTCCAAAGAAATATTCATCTTATAATTACCCTCTTTATCCCCCATAGAGAAACCAACTTCTCCTTGAGGTCCTTAGGAAGGGGACTGACCGAAATTGGGGGAAGGCCATCCCAAGAATCATCCCAAAATAAGGCTTTTTCACCCACGCCCACATCCCAAGTGAGAAAGTTGCTAATTAAAGGTCGACATCTTGTTAGAAAATTCCAAATTTTTGATCCTTTGGGTAAATTAATCATTCTAAATAATGACAAAGGATCCTTTAGATTGAGGTATTTGTGGTAATATATCTTAGCCCACTTTTGATCATGCTCTTTATATAGATGCCAAATGAGTTTCACGGGTCTAAAGCTTCATTTTTTCCATTGTAGATTCTGAATCCCTAAACCCCCCAAATCCTTGGGTTTGCATATATTCTCCCATTTGATGAGTGCTAACTTTTTATCTTCATTACAATCCTTCTACAAAAAAATCCATAGTTTGGCTGCAAATTTCAGAAGAGAACTCTTAGGGAGAGGTAGACAAGAAAGAGGGAAGGTTCAAATTACAAAAAGGATTGAACTTATCTTAGTGATCTTTCCTACTTTAAACAACCATTTACCTTTCTAGCTTCCAATCCTCGCATCCAGCTTGTCCAGTGTGCTGTTCCAAATCTTACTCAATTTTGAGCCCTTCTTTAAGGTAATTCCTAGGTATTTCCATGGAAACTAACCTCTTTTACAACCCATAATTTTGAAAATCTGATCTTCCATCTCTAGTTTGGTATTTAGAAAATATATCTCCAATTTGTTTTCATTCAGTTTCTAACAAAAGTTATCCATATATGACTTAATGATGGCCTTCAAACCCAAGGCTTCTGAAACTATACTCTTTCTAGGCAGTATCATGTCATCTACATATTGCTAATGCATGATATTCGGCATATTCTTAGCCATTGTGACCCCTGAGGTTTCTTGATTGTGATAGGCTTTAGAAATCACTCTCCCAAAAGCTTCTGCCATAATGATAAATAGTGAAGGGGATAGTGGGTCTCCTTATCTTAAACCTCTTGATATTTCAAAGAAGCCTTTGGGCGATCTATTAATGAGAATAGATATTTTGGGGGTAGAGATAAATTTAAAAAGTAAATTTATCCATTGATGAAAGAAGCCAAAGGCTTTGAGGACCTTGCATAGAAAGTGCCAATCAACCATATCATATGCTTTTTGTATATCAAATTTCATGAAATGCATGCTTCTCTATTTTTTGATGCTGAATGGATGGTCTCTTGGATTGTAAGGATTCCATCAAGAATGGGTCTACCCAGGACAAATCATGTTTGTTCTTCAAAGATTAACTTTGGCAATACACCTTTAAGCCTATTTGCTAGAATCTTAGAGAAAATCTTATAAATCATGTTTCATAATGTAATAGGCCAGAAGTCCCCTAGGTCCTCAGGCTTATCCTTTTTGGGGATTAGAGTGATAAAGGAGAAGTTGATCTCCACTAATAGTGCTCCTCCATTTCTCCAGGCTTCTATGGCTTTCCATAGATCCTCCGCAATAATATCCCAGCATTTCTGAAAAAAGAAGGCCTAAAATCCATTTGGAATTGGTGATTTGTTCAAATTCATGTTAAAGAATACCGCTCTCACTTCTTCTAATGTAATAGGTTTAATTAACGACTTATTCTCTTCTAGAGATATTAAGTTAGGGATAATTCTAGGAATCTTAGCTTGGGCCTCTCTATTTGTTAATTATTTAATATTTTCTAAAAATGAGATACAAATGTATTTGCAATTTCTTTTGGGTTTTTAGTTTGAATACCCAAGCTATTTTTAACACTAGTAATTTCACTTTTTGATCTGTTATATAAAGTGGAATTTTGTAGTTTGATCTCCCTGCCATTTTTCTTGCAATTTCTATCTCCAATATATTTCTTCTTTGGAAAGAATGTCTTCCTATTTTGCAAGTTCTTTTTCTAGAAGAAAGCTTTCATTATTCATGCCATTCTTAATAATTTCTATGTTCAGATTTTTTAGTTTATCTTCTATCTCCATTTTTTCTTTAAAAATGTTATTAAAATGTTCTTTATTCCATCTAAGTATCCTTTCTTTCAACATTTTTAGTTTAGAGATGAAAACAAACATCTTGAAGCCTTCAAATTTATCTAGCTTCCACCATTCTGTAATGTTCCTAATGAAGTTATGATCTTGAAACCACATCTTTTCGCATTTAAACAGATTCCTAACTGGTTCTTCAGGCTCACTGAATTCAAAGCAAACTGGGTAGTGGTTAGATCCAGCTGTGGGTAGGATGGTGGACTGGAAGTTTAAGTTATAATCATTTATATTTCCTATCATAAAAAACCAATCTAATTTCTCAGCTATGTATGTAAAATCCTTCCTTCTACTATTCCATGTAAAAATACTATTAACTAATGGAATGTAAATCATATTATGCCTGTCTATCCAAGCTTTAAAATCTAATGATGCTTGAGGGAGGTGTTGAATGCCACCTACCTTTTCTTCTAAATTTAAAATAGTATTGAAATCACCTCCTATCAAAAAGGCTTTATCCCTAAATTGAAGAATAAAAGAACTAATCTCATCCCAAACTACTCTTTTTTCTACTATATTAATGGGACTATAAATATTAATTAGAATTAACTATAGATCAGACTTAAGACTCTAAACACTTGCACTCATCCAATTAGGCCTAGATATTAAACAATGACTAGCTACCTTCCTTGGATTCCAAATTAAACCTAGACCTCCTCCAGCCCCCCCTTGATTCTTGGAAGTTGGAATCGCAAAAACCTAACATCTTATTTAACTTGGTGTCTTCTGCTATATTTAGCTCAGTTTCCTAGAGTAGAATAATATCTAAGTCAAAGGTTTTAAGATTATACTTTAGTAAAATTTTCTTACTAAGGGCGTTTAGGCCCCTAGCATTCCATGACGTGATCCTCATGTTTCCTTGGGAAGGCACTTCCCCTTCCCATTATTCATTAATTGATCTATCTTCTTCTATTCTCTACATAATCCCTCTTCTTCTCTGAGTTCCTTTAAGGATTTCCTACCTCTTTTGACTTTTATTCTACCATATTTAGGTGAACTCAAACCTTTTTGGTTCATCTGTATCCCAAGGTGCTCAACCTTATCTATTTCATTTTGGATAGTTGACGATATTAATCCACTTTTCCCTTCATGTTCTTCATTCTCAAGTTCACTAATGATCTAGTTAATTATGTTTGGTTGTTCCCCATCTATACCTTCCCTACTATCTCTTTTGTTTCCTTTATCCTCATGCTCTATCCCATTCTCACTTGTTGTAATCTATCCCCCTATATTGTCCTTAGTCTCAGTTTTTAGTAAATCTCTTCTTAAATCTTCAGCCGTGTAATTATCTCCTCCTAATTTAAGGATTTTTTAGATTAATTCCTCCTTCTGGGCTCTATGTTTTTATAAATATCATCCCAACTAAACACTAAGAGTAACTCTTTAGATAGTATGTCAAGATCCTTATCTTTTGAACTTACATTGTCCATTGCAGGGTCCAGACTCATGTCTTTGTTTAGAAAGTTTTGAACTTCTTCTACCAAGGAGCTATGTACACCTTTAGTGATTTACTCTTTTTTCTTATCTTTTGGAGTAAAAGGAGAGCTTTTAGTTGTTGCTAGAGTCTGCCAAAACTTAGAAGTTCTTATACTAACCTCCTTGATTGGAGAAGTGATCCTTTCTACTGAGACCTACTTTTGACATTGTTTTGTGTGACTCTCAACTTTTAGTCATCCATATCCTTCAGCTATGTTAGAATTTACTTCAAAAAGTAAGGATTTTTCCAAGCTCTCTATACTAGCTTTCCCAAGACCCTTTACTACATCATTTTGCACTGATATTGGGATCTCTTTGCTTAGGTCCTTCTCTCCCATATGACATGATTGTTTCACTGGATCTATGATTCTAGAGATATCTCTGATGTGTTGATCCCTCTTATTGGAGCTATCTAAATTTTCTCCTCTTCCTCTATTAATGTCTTGTTCTTGGTTCCTTTCTTCCTTACTCACACTATCTGATCTATCTTTTCTTTTGTTTGGACTACTTTCCTATCCTATGTTTCTCTTTGATACTTTCTGCTTCATTTTACATCTTCATTTGATGGAAGCCTCTTTCTTATGTCTCCCTTCACCACTTTCTTTGTGTCCCACCACAATCATGGATTTGATTCTTCTATCTAGTTTTGTGTTGTAGCCATGATCCAATTCAGTACATCATAGATTAGAATGGGAATCAAGCTTATCATGACTTGAGGATGTGATTGACTCAGTTGATCTAGTCCTCATCTTATTTTTCTAGGTGCTTATCCTTGGAACCATACTCAACAAGTTTGAGGTGCAAGGAAGATATCTCAAGTTTTTCTTTTTATCATCCTCTGCCCTTAAGATTTCATATATTTCCCCTTCGTATGTTTGTAGAATTATCTCATAGGAGGCCTTCTTTGTTACCACTCTTTTTCAAATAGGATAAGATTGATTAAATTTTGTTCTGATCAATATTTTTCACATTGTTGGATTACTGTAAGGAGGCACCTATCCCTATGATAGAACCTATTGATTTTAGGGTTTCCAATTTTTTAAATTTCGATGATAAAGCCTAAATATTGAACCATTTAGGGCACCTAAAATCTATCCCATCTAACCTAAAATCTGGACACCAATCTAAAAATTTGATAGTATGACCATTGAAGAAACAATATGATACATTCATAAACTCTTTCTTAATATATGCACTCATACATTGCAAGTAAAAGGTTTTATCTAAAAAGCAAGAGATACTTACCTGGTCATGACAAATTTCCTCTAACTAGTTTGAGAGAAAGAACAAATCTTTGCTAGGGCTAGTCCATAAAACAAAAAACCCCATTTCTTGACATTCACTCCATGTCGCTTTGATTTCCTCATTATGAATGTAGATGGAATTTTCCTCACGGACTAGTTTGACATTATGATCTATATTCCTTTTAGGGTTTAAGATATCCATGTAAACCTTCTTTGCAGATCGCTGATGAGGAGGGAGATAGGGGTGCAGATATTTGTCTTGAGATTCAACCATACTGGGGGTATAGGAATGAAAAGCAGTGGAAGGGCCAGATTTATCAGCTACCAAAGAAGGCAAATTGATAGGCTTGGGAAGGGTGTATTTTGTGAGGTTGAACACCCTAAATTGATCATTTAGGCTTTGAATGGTGAAGAATGACTGAGGGTGAAGATATCCATTAGAATTTGGTGTGACCTGAATGGAATTGGCTTGTAAATTTCTTGGCTTTGGCCATCTTTCATGTGATGCCTTCTATTGGGGTATCAGTTTACTTGGATACCTTCTCTGTCCCTTGATGTTTTCATTGCTTGCTAGCAGGGAGAATCTGTTCGTTGTTTTCACTGCATATTGTGTTTCCTGTAAGTCTCGAGAATCTTCGAATGCCTGATCTACTTTTTTTGTGCGACTATTGAATCTTACCATTTTAATATTGTAATTTTATAGAATTAGTGCTTGTTCAATATTTTAAAATTAAGACTTAAATAAAACTAATGAATGTGAATAAAATATAAACTAAAATAATTTTAAAGTATAATGAAATAACTATTAGGCTAATAAATTAATTATAACACATTATAAATCAATGTCTAATAAATCTTTAACAAATATAATAATCTTAAATTATAACACAAACTATATAAATCATGGCTAATTCTAATTATTATCAATAGTAATCTTTATTTTCAATTATTGATTAAAAATATATAATTTTTAAAAATAAAATAAGAAAATAAGATTTAAAAAATCTTTAATAATTGTTGAAAATATAGTGATAATTTAATAAACTAAAAATAAAATAAATTAAGACCAATGTTTCTATTAAGATTTAACTCTATATTTTTTTAATTTTTTTTTGGTCAAACTCATTGATTACTTTAGTTCAAATGCACTTAACCCCAAAGCTAGGATTCCTTTTTCTAATGGTTACCATTAGGATTTTTCATGTGACTAGGGAGAAGGTTGTAATTAAGATAAACATTAGGGATAAGATTATATAGTTAGGGTTATTAGATTCAAGATTATTGTTGAGATTTTATGAGGGGCTAGATTTTACACCATGGTGAGTGTTATAGTTACAGTTAGAACTAGGGCTTAAAGTTATTGTGAGATTGATGTTTAGGTTTATTGTTTTCATGATGGTTCTTAGGTTAAAATTATTGTTGGGGATGGAATTACAATTAGTGATTATTATGGTTCAAATATTGGTTAGGGTTAATTTAATATAATACATATTTTAATCTACGTGATCTAAATTGGATGCTACAAGCCCTTTCCTTCATTAAGGACTTGCCTAGGCTTTATCCTAGCCTACTAGGGTTCCTCTTTGTCACCCTAACCTCAAGAGGGTATATATCCTACCCTCCACACTTCACTATCCAGTTACACCACTGATTTTATAACTTGTATCCATCCTAGCGATATTCCAACTTGTTCCCCAAGCTCACAACTTTACCAAAAATGGACATTCTACTTTCAACTAGGAGTGAGGGGTTTCATTTGAGGTGTTTTGGACTTCTACCAAACTTTTGGCTTCAAAATTCATAGCTCTCTTATTGATTCCTTCAAACATAGAAAAACTGTCCTGATTAGGCCTAGTTAAATTAGGCATCCAAATTTAGTTTTTGGGCTACAACTCCAAATTTCTCTTAACAAGGTGGCAACCCAATCTCAAATATGGATACGTCTTTGGAAATACTAAAATATTTTGTGGGTCTCAAGTCCTCAACATGTCCATACACCCCCTTGCTGCTTTTATGCCTAAAAATAAGGATTTCAAGCATTTCGAATCAGCACTTGACCTCCTTCTACAAATGTGAAATTGAACTATCTAGAACATTTGATCCACCAAATTCCACTCACTAGCACTGTGATTGCCTAGCCATGCATATAAAGCTTGCCTAGGGCATCAATTGGACTATGGAAAAATAGTTTGTCTAGGATCTCCTTTTGTATATACATTGTACAATTACTCCACTTCCATGTCCCTCAATACCATGATGATTCCATGGTGAGAATTCATGGGGGAGCCATTTTTCACAAAGATTGCCAAAATAGAACAATAGACTGTCTAATTGCAAATGATTTTCAAACTGTGTACAAAAGAAATCCTACCAACTTGAAATATAAAAAAAAGTACTATAAGAGAATGAACTACATAGATAAAATGAAAATAGAAGTCCACTAATTCATTAAAGTGATTGTGCTATCAAAACCCCCTAAATTGTCAATTCTAGAACAATATTATATTGGTTTTTTGGTTTCAAAATTCACTCATTACAAACTCCAATCCTTGGAATGGGTCTCCTTCATGATTTTATAGGTTCCTTGAGAGGTTTTAGAAAATTATCCTAACTATCAACCTCATTCACCCAAAAATGCAACATTTTGTCAAAATCTTGTCATGCAACTTGTCAAAGTTGTTGGCAACTTTTTGCATCTCCTAGCAATTTTGACATCCATAACTTGGAAATTTCCAAATGATTTCATTGTAATCCATTTGTGATGTATAGGTATTTTTTATCCTTCAAGCATCAACTCACATGATTTTGACCAATTTTGCGTAACTGACAACTTTTGCAACAATTCACATCTTTTTGACATCTTTCCCATCTTTGTGTCAAATAACAATGTATGAACCCCAACCTATACAAAAGGATGTAAATATTCCATAGAGGACAAAATAAATTGAAAACCATACTTTCCTCAAACTTCTAGGGTATAAGACCCATACCCCTAATCTTCATAGCAACCAAAATACAAGGTAAGCAAAAACAACTCAAAATTAACTACAATGGATTGAGCCTAGTCAAATCCATCTAGGATAAAACACACATGACTAATTCTAAGATCCAAACACAACCAACTTGGCTAAGGTCAAGAATCCTAAAACCAAAATGTGAAACTAGGACTAGGAGTTAACCTAGGTGCTCCTATACTAGTACATGTATAAACAATATATCAATATTATAGTATATTATTTAAATGTATATCATAATATTAAATTAGTTATTTAATAGTTTAATCTTTTTATTTTTTACTGTAATATAATAAAAAAATAATAATCTCCCAAAATATCTCTCTCTCTCTCTCTCTCTCTCTCTCTCTCTCTCTCTCTCTCTCTCTCTCTCTCTCTCTCTCATATATCACCTCTCACTCTTTCTCCTATCCCCTTCTCTCTCACTCATTCTCTTTACCTCTCTCGAGCTCTCTATCATATCCCCTTATCTCCCCTAATCTATGTGTGTGTGTTTCTTTTTTTGTCTCTGTCTCTCTCTCCCTCTCTCTCTCTCTCTCTCTCTCCTATCCCCCTCTCTATTCTCCCATCCCCTTATCTCTCTCACTATTTCTATATACCCCCCCCTCTCTCTCTCTCTCTCTCTCTCTCTCTCTCTCTCTCTCTCTCTCTCTCTCTCTCTCTCTCTCTCTCTCTCTCTCTCTCTCTCTCAATCTCTCCATCTCTCCCTCACTCTTTCTATCATATCCCCTAATCTTTCTTTGTCTCACACACACATTATTTCTATCGTATCCCCTAATCTCTCTCTATGATATCCCCTCTCTCTCTCTTTCTCCTATCCCTTTCTCTCTCACTCATTTTCTTCACCTCTCTCTCACTCTTTCTATCATATCCCCTAATCTCTCTCTCTCTCTCTCTCTCTCTCTCTCTCTCTCTCTCTCTCTCTCTCTCTCACACACACACACACACACACACACACACACACACATTATTTTTATCATATCCCCTAATCTCTCTCTCTCTCTCATATCCCCTCTCTATCCTTCTCCTATCCCCTTCTCTCTCACTCATTCTCTCCATGTCTCTCTTATTATTTATATTATATCGCCTTCTTTCTCTCACTATCATGCCTCTATATCTAGCTCACTCTATTTATCTATATCTAATTATGTCTAGTTCTTGTATTCAATCCATCTCTCCCTATATCTATCCATCTCTCCCTCTATTTTTTATCCCACTCAACTCATCTACATCACCTTCTTTCTCTTACTCTCATGCCTCTATCTCTACCTCACTCTATTTATTTGTATCTAATTATGTCTAGCTCTTGTATTCAATCCATCTCTCCCTCTATTTTTAATCTCATTCAACTCATCCACATCACCTTCTTTCTCTCACTCTCATGTCTCTATCTCTACCTCACTCTAGTTATCTATATCTAATTATATCTAGCTCTTGTATTCAATCCATCTTTCCCTCTATCTATCCATCTCTCCCTCTATCTTTCATCCCATTCAACTCATCTACATCACCTTCTTTCTCTTACTCGCATGCTTCTATCTCTACCTCACTTTATTTATCTATATCTAATTATGTCTACTTCCTGTATTTAATCCATCTCTCCCTCTATTTTTTATCCCATTCAACTCATCTACATCACATTCTTTCTCTCACTCTCATGCCTCTATCTCCTCCTCACTCTATTTATCTATATCTAATTATGTCTAGCTCTTTTTTTCAATGAATGTGCAAGGAAAAGAGTAGGAAAGAGTGAATCTTGAAACACATGAGATGTACTTCACCCTATGGTAATAGAGTTTAGGGTTATTTATTAATATATCTATTTTGTAGACCTTAGGGTTGGATGGTTTAGGATGTTAGGCTTAGCTAGGCTTGAGGGTTTAGGGGACAGAGCGATGGGGATGTAGCCCAAGATTGGGTAAAATCACTATTATCTTTATCTATCCCTCTCTCTATTTGTATATGTCTATCTCTACTTGATTATATTTTCCTATCTCTCTACCCATCTATTTGTTCAACTTATCTCTATATCTTTCACTCTCCTCTCTATCTTTCCCTATACTTGGCTCTCTTTATCTCTTCCTCTATCTATTGACCCTCTCTATTACTATAAACACCAATATTTTTTTATATTTTATAGGGAACATAGCTTATTGTGACACCTCTTGCCCATCTCAACCACCCATTTATCCCCTCTACCTCCAATCCTCATCTCCCTATCTCCCTATCCTCATATTCCCTCTCTCCCTTTCTTTCCTCCAAGTCATATGGGCCTCTCTATTTTAACCTCCCTTACTCTCTCCCTCTTTTGCTCCATCTACCCTTGTCTTGCTCTATCCCTCTTTGTTCCCTCTATCTATCTATCTCTCTCTTTCATAATTTCCAAAATATAAAACCTAATTCCAAACCCCTAGTTAATAAAGGTCCCTAAATTCTAAATATATTATCCCTAGTTAATCAAATTTCCTAAAATAATGACTAATGAGATCATAGTTCTTGATATTCTATAGGGCAGATATCTTGTTATGACAACTATATATTTAGTATAAAATGCAAGAATGATAATAGAAAATGAGGGACTTCAACAAATTATTTCTTTCAATGAATTAGAGAGAGGGTCCACCACTATTGTGTGTGTGTGTGTGTGTGTGTGTGTGTGTGTGTGCGCGCGTGTGTGTGAATTTGAGAGAGAGAGAGAGAGAGAGAGAGAGAGAGAGAGAGAGAGAGAGAGAGAGAGAGAGAGAGAGAGAGAGAGAGAGAGAGATAAATTAGGAGAGAAGTGGAGAGAGAGGGAGAGAAATGGGGGAGAGGGAGAAATTAGGAGAGAGGTGGGGAAGGGGAAGAAAGGGGAGACAAGGATAAAGTGAGAGGGGCAAAAAGAGAGAAGGGGAAAGGGAGAGAGATAAAAGTAGAAAGTGAGTAAGTAGATAGGGGAGAGAAGAAAATAGTAGGGGAGAGGGGGAATGGTTTATAGTTATAGGATTTAAGTTTTAAGTTTTTTTTTTATGGTTTAAGGAGGGAGAGAGGGAGGGAGAGAGAGAGGGAGAGAGGGGGGGGGGGGGGGGGGATAATTAGTTATCATTAGAGAGGTAGGGAGGGAGAGAGACAGAGAGAGAGAGGGTAATTATTTATCATTAGAGAGGTAAACCATCTTATTTAATTTAAAGTGAAATGAAATTATAGAAAAGTAAACACCTCTCTTTGTTTCTATACTTCTCTCCCTCTCCTTTCTAATATGTATCAATCTCACTCATTTCTATGCGAGTTGTACCTTCTCCTATTCAAAACTACCTTAAGTTTGTATTGGCTATTTTTAATCCCATTCAACTCATCTACATCTCCTTCTTTCTCTCACTCTCATGCCTCTATCTCTACCACACTAATTTTATATGTCTATCTTTACTTATTTATGTTTTCCTATCCCTCTACCCCTCTCTCCCTTGAACTTGTCTCTATATCTTTCCATTTGTTTATAGATAAGGTTTAGGGATTAGGGATTTTATCTTGGATAGTGATTCAGTGAGAGGAAGATAAATAATAAAATGGAAGGGAAAGGGAGGAGGGGCATGTACTTAGGATTTAGGGTTTAGAGCTACCTTTTTTATAGGGCACATTGCTTGTTGTGGTACCTACCTCTCTTGATGAGTTCTTACTAATTTCTTTGTTATTAAACAAGAAAAGTTTGATCTCTTTCAAATGCGAAACAACAAGGATCAAGTAGTACTCCAAAATTACAAAATAAGATTTTTAAGGGTTACTAACATAAGTTTCAAAGAAAATTTTCACAATAAAGCCAAGAACCATCCTATGGCTTTCAAATACAAAGGCTTGATGGCTTTGTGTAACCATTGAGAATTATTTATATGCAATATCAAATTAGAGAATTGTTTAATATGCCCTAAAATTTTGGAAATCAACATTGAACCCTAAACCCTATCAAGAAAAGGAGAGGGAGATATAGAAAGATGATGTGATAAAGAAGATGATGATAGGGGTAAGAGTTTTTGGTAGGGAGGTCTAGTGAGAGGAAGATAAATAAAGAAGGCGTAGATAGATAAGGAGTTATATGTGGGTCTATCTCCCTCTACCACTCTCTCCCTATTTTCATTATCTCCCTCTTATCCCTCTCTTCCTCTTCTCTATCACTCTCTCCACCTCTTCCTCTCCCAAACCACTTTACTTTGTGTCTCAACCAATTGTTCCATTGATTTCGCATATAGAATGGAGAGAGAGGTGGGAGGGGGGGAGAGATGGGGGTAACTAGTGTAAGTGAGATATATAGGGAGAGAGCAATAATGGATGAGTGAACTTAGAGATGGAAGGTATATATTTACAAAGTGTATTACAATATACTCCCCTTAATCCTAACACATACTCCCCCTTTCCTCCAAGATCCCTTTACAAATGTTAACAAAGTGTATTACTTCTCCCTCCCATCAGATTTCTCCCATCCCTAGGTTTCTCTAGATATAAAGATGAAAGTATGATATGTACTTGTGTTAATTGGGTTTGAATCTCCATAGTAAGAATCGAATGGAAGAGTATATGGAAATTTCTTTCTTTAAAGAACTAGGAAATGTTGGTATGAAAAGACCAAAAAATAGAAGTGCAGAATAAGTGAACTTTCCTATGGAGTTTAAATTTTTATAGGAATGCAAAAGAAAAAATAAGCAAGACAGAGAAACTTGTAGATAAGAATGAAAAGGTTACAAAGATGACTAGATAGTTCAAAATAAGGCTTAGAAAAAATTTTAATACCTAGTTCCAAGATTGGAATAGTTACAACACCTTGTTTAACTATGGTCAAACATGACTAAAGTAGTAGGGAGATTAGGGACAAAGTGGGGAAGGGGGAAGAGAGCGAGACAGGATAGAAGGAAAAAGAAAGAGGGAAAATGGATCTTGAATAAAAGAGAGAATATGATCTAGGATGATGGATTAGAGAGAAAGGGAGGTTGGGGAGATGGAGTGAGGGAGCAAGAGATGAGGAAGAGAAAGAGAAGGAAAGTAGGGAAAGAGTAGGAGAGGGGAAAAGAGATGGATAGACCCATGTAGGTTACTTCTCCATCTTACCCCTCCCCATTTCTCTCCCCCCATCTAGACCTCCTTCCCAAAAGAACTTACATCTATCATCCTCTTATATATTCCATCATTCCCCCCTCACCTTCTCTTTATATATTTTAGGGTGTAAGATCTATGGTACAAGGTTTAGGTCATATAAATAATGCTATAATTTTAGATAGCCCCATCTTATTTTTTTTCTCTCCCTTTTTATCTATCCCTCTCTCTATTTGTATATTTCTATCTCTACTTATTTATGTTTTCCTATCCATCTACCCATCTCTCCCTTCAACTTCTCTTTTTATCCTTTTGAGTTTTTCTAATCTAACTTGAGTTATATTTGTAACCCCCTCTTTGTCTTGTATTGAATGACTTAGAGTGAATTTTCTTAATTGATAAAGGTGGTATATATATATATATACATCTCTCTCTAACATAATATTTGACTCAATAATAGATTCCACTCATACTTATTCACTTAATCTTATGCATTACTCTTGGACATTGTCATACATGTTCTCTTCCATCCATACTTACACTTTTCACTACACAAATACTTTAAAATTTATTTAGAATTCATTATCCTTGATCATGCATAAGGTTAGCCTCAATATTATCTCAATTATATAAGGTGTCCCCTACCTCTCTCTCTCTCTCACACATGTTAGTATTAAACCACGAACAGAAATAATAATTACATGCAAATATAACCAATATTAGAAAATAATAGATCACATAGAAAAGAACACAAGACACCAAGATTTAATGTGGTTCACCCAATCCCTAGGCTATGTCCACCAAACAAAAAGTTTGATATTTTTATGATCCAGTAATTACAACTTGATTACAATCCATAATCCCTTACAGCTCAATACCACCACGAGAACCAATTTTGCATCACTACAATAAAATAATCCCTAACCCTAAGCCTTTTTATACAAGTATTTTTATGCCACTTTAGGGTTACAACATGTCAGCCATATGTTGGCCACAACCCAAAAAAAATTGTAGTGATGCCTCGAACCCCAAAGAATTTATGAAGTATGTATAATACTTTTCTGATCAGTCACCACAAAATAACAATTTCCCACTTGGGGACTGATCAAGCTCCACACTAAACAAAAATCTCCCACTTGGAGACTAATCCTATAGTTATACTACTACCACATCATGGGACTCCCATTGGATCAAACCATCCTTGACTCTATTGTTATTGTAATCATGTTTAGTTTAGAAGACCAACCAAAGTAGAAGAGGAGTTCAGCTTCTCCCTTGTTACTACCTTTGTAAACATATCTATTGGATTCTCATCTATATGTATCTTATCTAGCTTTAATTATCCATCCTCCAAATCTGACCAAATGAAATGGCACCACAACTGTATGTGTTTGGTCTTTGAATGCAGAGCTGACTTCTTTGCAAGATGAATGGCACTTTGACTATCTGCAAACAAATAATTATCCCTCTAAGGGTCCCAATTCTTCCAAGAAGAACTGAAGCCATATCATCTCCTTGGTTGCCTTTGTAGCAGCTACATACTCTGCCTTTATAGTGGATAAAGCATTAACCTTCTGTAACTTAGAAACCTAGCTCACGACTGCCCCTCCAATAGTAAAGACATAACCTGTAGTACTATGCCTGGTATCAATATCACCTACCAAATCTGAGTCAACATAGCCACACAAATCATTAGTACAACCTCCAAAGTGTAAACACTTATTAGATGTTCCTCTCAAATATCTGAGAATCCAATTGATGGCATTCCAATGCTCAATTCCTAGATGACTCATATACCTTGTAACGACTCCCACTACATGTGCAACATCTAGCCTAGTACATACTATAGTAAACATCAACCTTCCTATAGCTAAAACATAGAGTACCTTGGACATCTTATCCTCCTCTTCTTGTGTCTTAGGACACATCTCCTTAGTCAACTTTAGATGACCAAGTAAAGGGGTGCTGACAGCTTTAGCATTCTCCATAGAGAAACATTGCAACACGTTTTCAACATAATCAGCCTGAGATAGCATGAATTTTCTATTTTTCCTTTCTCTACAAATTTTCATACCAAGGATTTGCTTTTCTGCCCCCAAATCCCTCATAGAAAATGCATGTGCTAATTGGCATTTCAGCCCCTTAATGTGATCCATGTTAGACCCAACTACAAGCATATCATCAACATATAAACATAAAATAATGTAGCTATCATCATCCAATCTCTTAAATTAGACACAATGATTTGAATGATAGCTACTATAACCATTCTCATGCATAAAACTGTCAAATTTCAGATACCATTGCCGAGGTGCTTGCTTCAAGCCATATAAACTTTTGTTCAATTTACACACTAAGTTCTCCTTACATTTGACAGCAAATCCTTGTGGCTGACCCATATATATCTCTTCATCCAAATCACCATGAAGGAAGGTTTTTTTAACATTAAGCTGCTCTAAATGCAAATCTTCAGTAGCCACAAGACTTATAATAGTACAGATAGAAATCATCTTAACAACAAGAGAAAATATCTCATCAAAATCAATGCCCTTTTTTCTGCACAAATCCTTTCACAACTAACTTGCCTTTAAATCTTTTCTTACCTCCTTCCTCTTCTTTCAACCTATAAACCCACTTATTCTATAAAGCTCTTTTACCTTCAGGCAACTTGCATAAATCCCATGTCTTATTCTTCAGCAAAGAGTCCATTTCATCTTTCATTGCAGACTCCCATTGAATCTTAGGATCCACCTACACAACTTCATCATAACATTTAGGTTCACCAGCATTAGTAAGTAAAATTGAATACAAAGAGGGAGAGAATATTTTTGGAGGTCTAATTTGCCTTGTTGACCATCTAACATTCACTAGTGTATGTGGTATTTTTTGTTGTAACTTTGTTGCACATCATTAGAAATGGTTGGAACATCAGCTTTTGTAGTATCATCCAACACTACATAATCATCTTCTTTCTTCTCATGTTGCTACAATAGATATTTGTACAACACTTTCTCATTGAATATGACATCCCTGCTTCTTAAAATTCTATTATTTTCAAAATCCCAAATTATAACCAAATTCATTATTGCCATATCCAACAAATACATATTTCTTTGATTCAACTTCCAGCTTGGTTCTATTTTTGGAATCTATGTGAGAAAATGCTTCATAGCCCAAGGTTTTGAGAAAAGAATAACTCACCTTCTTACTAGTCCATGTTTCCTATAGAATACCATAGCCCAAAGGAGTAGAGGGACCTCTATTAATCAAATATATAGCAGTATTGACAGCCTCTACCCACATGTGTAAGGGCAACCCAACATGCAACCTCATGCTCCTTGTATGCTCCATTATAGTTTTGTTCCTGCGTTAAGCCACTCCATTTTCATGTGGAGTCCTTGGAACAATTTTCTATCTACAAATTCCATTAGTGGAGAAATAATCTTCAAATTCATGACTACAATACTCACCATCATTATCAGATTTGAGATATTTTAATTTCTTACCAGTCTCATTTTCAACTAAGCATTTTCATTTCTTAGAATTTTGAAATACATCAGATTTTTGTTTAAGGAAATAAACCCATACTTTTCTAGTGGTGTCATCAATACCTAAGCCGGTCCCCATACATTGGTATGCACAAGTTCTAATTTCTCCTTTTTATTTTCCTTCCTAGTCTTCACAAAACTCACTCTCTTTTGTTTTCCATACACACAACTTTCATAGAAATCTAGATTAACACATTTCAAACTTGGTAAAACTTTCTTTGAATGAAGTACTTTCATACCTTTCTCACTTATGTGCCCAAGTCTATTGTGCCACAACACTATATTAGAATCTACAATAGCTACTTGTTCTCCTTGCTCAACTGCAACAATTGTTCCTAAACATTCTTTTTTCTGTGAAACAATTAAAGTAGAAGGAACAAAATGACCTATACAAAGATATAAGGTGCCTACTTTCACACCTTTTTCTACTACAAGGGAACCTTTTGAAACCTTCCATTTTTTATCATTAAAAGTAACTGCACAACCCTCATCATCGAGTTGCTTTACTGAAATTAAATTCCTACTCAGCCCTAGAACATGCCTTACCTCATGTAGTAGCCAATGATTCCCTTTCTGCAACTTAAGATTAATTTTTCCCTTTCCAACAATTTGACAGGGTTCATTATCCCCCATATAAACAAGCCCAAAATCCCCTTGGACATAATCAATGAAATAACCTCTATGAGTTGTAGCATGAAATGAAGCACTAGAATCTAAAACCCACAAATAACAACACTTTCTAAAGATAGAAGCAAAGCATCCTCTTTGGATTTTTTACTTACCACATTTGTCTCCTTATCTCCATCTGGTTTATCTCCTTCATTTTTCTTTTTAATTTTAGCAATCTTTCTTTTTATGACCTAGTTTCCCATAGTACCAGCAGTCGTTTGATCCTCTTGATTAAGAGCTTCTCCCCTTTGACTTTCCTCTTGATTTCCCATGATTTCTAGAATTATTTCCTCTCTTAGTCGTTCTGCCCCTGCTTTGTGCATTCAAAGCACTTCCTAATGTAGATCCACCTGAGGATTTCCTACAAGTTTCCTTACTCAAAATAACACTGATCACATCATCATATTTTAGGGTAATAGATTTAGGAATAGAATTACTCACAGCCATTCCATCTTTTAGGCAAAGAACACAAAATCAAGAGACCCCTAATTTCTTCTTCAAAATTGATACCCATAGAAGATAATTGACTAGTAATAGTATTAAACTCATTTAAATGATTTGCAATAGATCCACCTTTTGCCATTTTCATATTAAATAAATGCTTCATGAGAAATACCTTGTTTGAAGTAGAGGGATTTTCATACAGTGTCACTAGGGTTTTCATCAACTCTTTTGTGATATTTTCTTTTGTAATACTAAATTCCACCAATGGTTCCAAGCATAATCGAATGCTTCCAAGTGCCTTTCTATCTAGAAGATCCCATTTTTCATTTGACATAGATCTCTAATTCTTGGCTTTACCTTCTAATGGCTTCCATAAATCCTTCTAATAAATATAGTCTTCTATTAGCATCTTCCATAACTGGAAGTTTCACCCATTAAGCCTATCAACCCTCAGCTTACCCTCATCTTCCATTGCTCCCACTTAATCACGAGACTCCCACTCAATCGTAAGACTTTCCTGCAGAGGATAACTGAAACAAAAACCTCTCTCTAATACCACTTGTTAGGATTAAACCATAGACATAAATAAAAATTACATGCAAATATAACCAATATTAGAAAATAATAGATCACACAAAAAAGAATACAAGACACCAAGATTTTTCGTTTTTCACCCAATCCCTAGGCTACGTCCACCAAACAGAGTCTGATATTATTATGATCCAGTGATTAAAACTTGATTACAATCTATAATCACTTATAGCTCAATATTGCCCAAAGAACCAATTTCTCATCACTACAATAAAATAATCCCTAACCCTAAGCCCTTTTATACAGGTATTTTTATGTCCTTTTAGGGTTACAACATGTCAGCTATATGTTGGCCATACATTGGCCATGACCCAAAGAATTTTTGAAGTATGTAAAGTACTTTCCTGATCAATCACCAGATTCTATCTCTATCTCTCATCATTTTCTACTATCTCACTTCCTCCTAATTATCCTTGCAATCTCTTTATTTTTAATAAAATGTAAAAAATATTAATATTTAAATTTATTTTTAATAAATATTATAATTTAGAATTTTTTCTACACAAAATTAAATTTTAAATAAATATTTCTATTTTTATATTCCACATCTATCATTCTCCCCCACATCTCTCCCTCTCCCTTTCTCTCTCTCTAATTAGCTTTCTCCCCTTCTCTCATTCTCTCCTTGTATGACCCCTTTTAAACATTTTTCTTTTATTATGTGTGCTAAGGGGTACTTAGATCCCTTAGGACACACATTATGTGATTAAATTGGTTAAAAGAGGCTAAAGAGATCACTATGACCCTTTTTGACCCATTCAATCATATTATATTTGCTAAGGGGTCCTAATATCACTTAAGAGACACATTATATGATCTAATATGTCAAAATGGGTCATAAGGTGATGAAGGGCCACACCACCCTTACCAACTCAAAAACAAAAACACAATAATATGGAGACAAAGAGATGAAAAAATTCTTTGCAAATCATGCTTTATTATACTTGAAAATACTTACAACATCAACAAGATGATATCATAGATATTACTTCTTCCAAAAGAAGTTTACAAATGCTTCAACATAAGAGAACCCACAAATAAGAGCTTCCACAAGAAGAGTCTTCACACCAAGAGCTTCCACCAAGAGAACTTTTACTTCCAAGCTTCTATACAAGAGATTACACCATGAGAGCTTCACTACAAGAGCTTACACTTAAAGAGCTTATACCTGAAGAACTTGATTACAAATGATTATAAGCCTTGCTTAAATAGGGACTTACCATCAAAGATGTTACAAACACAACTAATGTGGGATAAAAGGTAAGTACAAGTACCTTAAAACAAATATTAAATTCCCACCCAAATACAACTAAGCACCACTACGTAGCCAATTAGAAAATTACATTTCCTTTGTGGATGACAACAAATATTACATGCATGATTTAAGGAACTTTCTACAAACTTCTAAGATGCCACCTACATGCCTCGATAAATGAAATGACAACTATTTTTCTAATTTTTCTATTTATGCCACCTATGCACCTTGAAAATAGAAATTCCTCTTTCCCCTCTTTTTCCTTTTTTAATTTTAAAAAAAAATTCCTGTAATTTTTGTCACTTTCTCTCTCCTCCACAATTTTTTTTTAAAAACAAAAATTTGATCATACACCCTTTTTCGTGATGCAAGATGCTCCTACATCATAAGGTATTGTACGACCTCTTTTAACCCATTCAAATGATTATATATGTGTTAAGGGGCCTTTAGACACCTTAAGCCATACATTATGCTTTCAAATGGGTTAAAAGGGGTCCTTGTGAGCTAGGATGAAAAAGAGAGTGTCTAGATGGATAATGGGAGAGATTTCGGGGAGAGGGGGAACTCTCTATCTTGAATGATAACAACTATCCCCACATAAAATAGAACTCTCCTACACCATCTACATAATATAGGTACAAACTCCTATGTGTATCATATTTGAACTAAGATTAATTAAATAGTTATTAGTTAATATTTAATTACACCAACTACCCCACTTGAGTGCAACTGAGTAGAATGCACAATACATATCCAAGAATGGGTTTCCATATGAGCTGGATTTAGGCAATGTGATGAGCTCATTAGCAAGGAGCATTGGTAAGACAACATCATAAGAATCTTTGAAGGGAGTAAAATTTCTCTCAAAAGTGTGTCTAGAATCATTTTGTTGCTTCTCAAGTGGATAGCATGCATCCATGTCTTCATCATAGATAGGTTTATCATGAAAGCTTTCCATAGGCTCAAAGAAGGTATCACTTACCTACTTTCTAAGGAGGTATTTGGATCAAATAAATGAAATAATGAAAAAATGCTAGAAATGGGGATCATATTCTCATTCTAATTCTTCCCTTATCATAAAATATTCATCTCTATTTGTAGCACTCATTGTATATCTTTATTTCTAGATACAATTAATAATTTGAGATCACAACATGGGGAATAATATGGAAAATCTAAAGGTAACAATAATATCTTACATACAAATAATCCATGTTTAAACAATGATGCATTCCTAGATTTTGATCTTCTATAGTGAACATTTCTTTTTGTGTCACCTATTTCTCACAATGAGTTCCTATTGGTTTCTTTGTTATTAAACAAGAAAAGTTTGATAGGGAGAGAGACATGAGAGACCTAGATAGGGAGAGAGAGTGGTAAGATATATGCATGGGGGGATACAATATTTAATTTTATACCAACCTTCATATTCATAATGAAATCATGTTGAGGTATATGCATATCTCTTTTACTTGAAGATGAATGTTGTGATATCTCTTCCTCAAATAACTCTCCCTCTCTCATTTTTCGTTCTCTCCTTCTTCCACATCTGTTTCCATTGTTTCACTCTTGCCTTGTATCTATCCATATCCACATCTCCTTTATTCTCTTACTCATCTACATCACCTTCTTTCTCCTTAACTACCTATCCTACAACTCTACCCCTTTATAGGCTTCTTGACTCTCTCAACCCCTCAACCCTCATCTAGTTATATCCTTTCATCTAAAATTTCCTCTCCCTCAACCTACCCCTCTCCTCCTCTACTCTCTCATCACCTATATATCTCTCCATCTCCCACTCTACACATGGTCTAGGATTATGGTTGATGGCACAAGGTTGAGGCTCTCTCTCTCTCTCTCTCTCTCTCTCTCTCTCTCTCTCTCTCTCTCTCTCTCTCTCTCTCTCTCTCTCTCTCTCTCTCTCTCTCTCTCTCTCTCTCTCTCTCTACTTATATATTTAAGCCAAAAATCCCTTCGAGTTGATAATCTCCAATCCATGACCAAATGTATCCCATGGAGGTGGCTCATGAGAAACATGAGGAAATATGGGTATGTAATTCCCTCTCTACTACTCTCCCCCTATTTATTTAGATAATGGAAATCATTGAAATCCCACTCATATAGGAAGAGAGGGGGGTGTGAGAGAGGGAGGGAATGTCAGAGAGGGAGATAATAAGCCCTAGCCATTTTTGTTCCCCATTCAGCCCATCACTGATGGTCAATCAGAGAGATCTTCAATGGGATGGAATCTTTGTTTTGAGTTAACATGCTAAAATTTGCAGCTAACATTTCATGTTGTCCAATTCCTTCTTTTACCAAGTTGGCTCATGTTCTTTATTAACTGAGTTAGCTCAGTTTACTCTTTGCCAAAGTGACTTAGTTTTGCCTCAATTTTTTTTTAACCAAGTGAACTTGGTTCCTTTGTTGCTAAGTTGGATCATTTTCTTCTTTTACCAAGCCATGGGTTAACATGCATTTTTTAAGGGCTAACTTTCGTGTTAACCATTTTTGGTGTTTTGGAGAGGCATTTTCATGCTCTTTTTGAAATAGTGAATTTTGTTATTTTGGAAGGCTTATCTTCTTGCCTTTCTAAATTTTCTATTTTAAAAATATTCACTCCTCGCTCCCACAAAATTTTGAAATTTTTGTTGTCTCTTCCACTATACATTAGGAAATGTGCCAACCAACATGTTTGTTCCATGTGGTGTTTGGCAAACATTGTGTGTTATCCCATTTTTGCTCCTAGCGAAATGGAAAAGCTAGTTAGGCTCTTGCATGTGGCAAGGTTAACCTTGCATGTTATCCCATCTCACAATTTCTTTTGTTGATTGTGTAGCTATCTCTAAGAAATAGAGTCTTGAAAAATCATCATGTGGTGGTGAGCAACAAGATAGAGAGATTAAACATCAACTAGGTGTAGGAGTCATAGGTGGGTTAACATGCACTTTGGTAGGGGTTAACATTTTGTGGGTTTGCATTCTAAAATATTTCATGTTATCTAGTTCCTTATTTTACCAAGTTGGCTTGGGTTCTTCATTGACCAAATTAGCTCAGTTTACTCTTCACCTGAGTGACTTAGTTTTGGCTTGGTTTGTTGTTTAACCAATTGAAATTGATTTCCTCTTTTGCTCAGTTCACTAATTTTCTTCTTTGACCGAGTTGTAGATTAACACACATGTTTTCTAGGGTTAACTTTCATGTTAACTATTTCTTTTTCTTTTTGGAGAGAAAATTTCATGCTCTTTCTAAAACAATGAATTTCGCTATTTCGAAAGGCTTATCTTGTTGCCTTTCCAAAATAGCAAAATTTTCTATTTCAAAAATCTTCATTCCCTGCTCTTGCAAAATTATGAAATCATGGTTGTCTCTTCGACCATGTGTTGGAAAATGTGTCAACCAATAGGTTTTTTCCATGTGATATTGGGCAAACATTTCATGTTATCCCATTTTTTCTCCTAGCGAAATGGAAAAACTAGGTAGGCTCTTGCATGTGGCATGGTTAACATTGCATGTTAACCCATATCACAATTTCTTTTGTTGATTGTGCAACTGCCTCTAAGAAATAAAGTCTTGATAGATCATCATGTGGTGGTGAATAAGAAGATAGAGAGATTAAACATCAACTAGGTGTAGGAGTCATAGGTGGGTTAACACATGCTTTCTAAGGGTTAACATTTCACATTAACTATTGAAGATAGAGAGATTAAACATCAACTAGGTGTAAGAGTCATAGGTGGGTTAAAAAATGCTTTGTAGGGGTTAACATTTCCTATTAACTATTGAAGATGGAAAGATTAAACATCAACTAGGTGTAGGAGTCATAGGTGGGTTAACATGCGCTTTGGCAGGGGTTCACATTTCATGTTAACCATTGAAGATAAAGAGATTAAACATCAACTAGGTGTAGGAGTCATAGGTGGGTTAACACACACTTTGGCAGGGTTCACATTTCATGTTAACCATTGAAGGTAGAGAGATTAAACATAAAAGGTGTAGGAGTCATGGTGGGTTAACACCCACTTTGGTAGGGATTAACATTTTGTGTTAACCGTTTAAGATAGAGAGATTAAACATCAACTATGTGAAGGAGTCATAGGTGGGTTCACATGCACTTTGGCAGGGGTTAACATTTTGTGTTAACCATTTTCACTATTTCAGAAAGTGATTGTCATGCTCTTTCTGAAATAGAAAACTTTGTTATTTCGGAAAGTCTTCTTTCTTGGCCTTCTGAAATAGTGACATCAAGTTATGAGAAATGGGCTTGTGCCACATGGTGGTGGGAAAACTTGCATGTTATCCCCATTTTTTCCATTTTACAAGGGTCATTTTTGACAACCCATGAAATCATAGAATTGATGTTGCGTCTTCCACCATGCATTGGGAAATGTGCTCAATTTGTTCTTTAATGAGTGAACTTAGTTTCCTTTATTGTTGAGTTGGCTCATTTTCTTCTTTGACTGAGCTACAAGTTAACATTTTTTTTTTGTGGGGTTAGCTTTTGTGTTAACCATTCTTGCTATTTTGAATAGGCACTTTCATGCCCTTTCCGAAATAGAGAGTTTTGCTACTTTTGAGAGCTTCTTTTTGAAAGATATTGATTTTTCTCTAAATTATATCTATTACAAGTGTAGAATATTATGATATCCAAATTTATTAAAATATACATATTTGTAAAATTTTGAATATTATATAAGTAACTAAAAATATTAATAGTTATAATTTAATGAATATTCTCTCTCTCTCTCTCTCTCTCTCTCTCTCTCTCTCTCTCTCTCTCTCTCTCTCTCTCTCTCTCTCTCTCTCTCTCTCTCTCTCATTGCCCTCTCTCCCTCTCCCTAACCTATCTTCCTCACCTGACTCTCTCTAAGGGTTAGCTTGAGGGTTTTCATTAGGGTTACAAAAAAGATTGGGATAAATATTAGGATTATGGTTATGGTAAGGAATTAAATTAGAATGAGTATTTTTGTTAGGGTAAGCGCCTATAGTATGGCTGGGCTATCTAAAATTATAACATTATTTATATGACCTAAAACTTATACCATGGAGCTTGCACCCTAAAATATATAAAGAGAAGGTGGGGGGTATACCTAAAAATCTTTCCCTATATCTCTCTATCGCTTCATAAATATCTTTATCTCTTATGTATGTCTTTCTATCTCTTTATATCATCCTCTCTCTCCCACTCTACATTTCATTTTCAATATATTGAGCTATGTTTCCCTTTATCCAACCCCATCCTCTCTCTCTCTCTCTCTCTCTCTCTCTCTCTCTCTCTCTCTCTCTCTCTCTCTCTCTCTCTCTATTTATTCCTCTATCTATCTTTGTTTGTTTCTCTCCTCTTCTTCCTCCCTTCCATTTCTAGGTTTCTTCCTCCCTTATTCATCTCTCTTTAGGATAATATTGATGGTATAAAATTTGGTAGAGGTATACAATAAAGTTGTAGGAAAATGGGGGGAGAGATCTAAGAGAGAAACTAATCAACATATAATTATCAATAAATTTCCCATATCTATGTATTTTTATTTTCTATTTCTAGATGCACTTGATGATAGGGTTTAGGGTTCAATATTGATGATATGGTCTAAGGTTGAGAGTTCAATAATTCAATATAGCATGTAAATAATTCTCAATGCTAACACAAAGTCATCATTCCTTTGTATTTCAAAGCCATAGGATGGTTATTCAAGCCTTGTTTCTATTTTCAAGACCTCTTTCTCTTGTATTAAATAAAAACATTCAACAATTTTGTCTACTTATTCAATAGAAAGGATAGCTAGGGAACCTTTCTTGGAGTTGGTCATGAGATATGGTTAGAAAAATGGGTATGTCATTCCCTCCATACTACTCTTCCCTATTTATTTTCTCCACCTACTGATCGTGCATAAGGTCAGCCTCAATATTATATCAATTACATAAGGTGTCCCCTATTACACATGCGCACACACACACACTCACACATTCTTCCTATCTCTATCTCTCCCCATTTTCTACTATCTCACTTCCTCTCATTTCTCCTTTCTATCTCTCTAGCTATACATCTATCCCATCCCCTTCCCATATATATTCATCTCCCTCTCTTTTTATTCATTTTATGTTCTCTTACTTTTTATCCCTCCCTCTCTATTCTTCTATGTCTATCTCTACTTCCTTATATTTTCCCATCCCTCTACCTATCTCTCCCTTCCCTGTCTCTCCCTATAGTTAGTTTAACAAGCATATGTCTAATATTTCTAGAATATAGACTTCTAAATTAATTTTTATAAATCTTTATATTATTAGTTCAATAAGAACATGTCAATCATTTTGAGAATGTAAAAAATATATATAATTTGTTAGTTGATATGTAATCTTAATTTTTCATAAATTTTGTTTAAGCGGTTTAGAATTAGAATAATATATTATTTCACATGTAGAATCTTGAACCTAGCTAAAATTGTTTTTTCTTGATTTCTTTATAAATATTTTAATAAAAAAATAAAAATTATTTGTCAATTTAATTCAATATATAATATTCAATTATAAATCATAATTATTACATTTATATTTTTCTTATCCATAATTTTTGAATTGATATAGGTATATCAAGTAAAAATTTATTTACTCTTTTACGAATTATGGTAATTTGTGTTATCAAATAATTTTTCTTACAACCTCTATCAATTTATATATTTTAATTTGAAAAAAAAACCAATGCATGTTTCAATCAATGATTGTAAAATTCTAAAATTTGTCCATATTTTTAATTATAATTCCTAATTTATAAAATTGTATTTGTAAAACATGGATATTCTATATTAATTCTTTTTTTATTTTTAAATTATTTTTATCCAGGGGAATCAACATTTGTCTAATATTTGGAGAGTATGGAATATAGATATTTCAAATTAATTTTTATAAATATTTTAATAAATCTTTATTTTATAAGTACAATAAGAAAATCTTAATTATTTTTAAAATTTAAATTATTAAATATAATCATTTTTTAAAAATTTCAAATTATATCAATATATTTTTGTTGATGAATAATCATAACTTTGAAGTTGTTTAGAGTTAGATAATATATTATACCATGTAGAGTCTCCATTTAGATAATAGATCATACATTATTGCATTTAGAGAACTTTTTTCAAAAATTAGTTTTATTGAGGTCTTTATAAATAATTTAAATTTACCTAAAAATATAAATAATAATTAATAATTTATGAAAAAAATTGGCATTCATGCAAAACATCAGAGTAGGTCTTTGAGGGAACTCGAGATTTGGAGAAGTCACAATATGTGGTCAAGACTGCGAATAAGTTCTCCATTCTGGAAAATTATGAAGACAAAAAGCGTAAGAGATGACACTCCTACAAATCAAATCTACAAAAAGATGCAATTTATGGAAGATGTCCTAGGCCAAAGAATTATTAGGCCAAATCCAACATTGTCACACCAGATTTTGTTGGTAATTTTTGTCCATAGTCATTTTTTACAATTGAGAGTTTGAATGATCAATTTAGGGTATTTAATATTACTAAATATGCCTAACTCATCTTCTGCAAGCCACCTCCATTAGAGTCTGATAATTCAGTACCTCCCACTCCATATCATTCCAATCCCCCTTTTATGGTTGAATCTCATGATAAGTCACCGCACCCCTATCTCCCTCCTCACTGGCGATCCATGAAGAGGGTTAACAAGATTTCTTCATACCCTAAGGGAAAGACAGATCCTAAGGCTAAACTAGCCTACGAGGAAAATACCATCTGCATTCACAATGAGGAAATTGAAGCTGCATGGTGTGAATTTCAAAAAATGGGAATTTTCATGGTATGGAATGGCCCTAATGAAGATTTGTTCTTTCTCTCAAATTGGTTAGAGGAAAACTATCATGACTAGGTAAGTATCTCTTTCTATTCAAATAAAACCCTTTATTTGCAATGTATGAGTAAAGTTATTAAAAAATAATTTATGAATGTATTAGATTGTTTTTTCAATGGACATGCTATCAAATTTGTAGATTTGAGTCCAAATTTTAAGTTAGAAGGGATAGATTTTAGGTGCCCAATATGGTTCAATATTTAGGCTTTACCACCAGAGTTGACGTAGATTGAAACCCTCAAATTAATGGGATCTACTATAGGATAATTCATAGGGATAGATGCCTCCTTTCAGTACTCCAACAATGTGAAATTACTGATTAGAACAAAGTTTAATCAATCTCTTCCTATACAAAAAAAGTGATAACAAAGAAGGAATCTTATGAGTTAAGTTTACAAACATATGAAGGGGAGATATATGTAATCATAAAGGTAGAGGATGATAAAAGAACAGATTTTATATATCTACCTAACATTTCAGACTTTCAAAGTATGGTTCCTATGATAAGTACATAGAAAAAGAAGATGGGGATTAGATCAGTAGAGTCAATTACATTCTTACAATGTTTTGGAAAGCTTGACACCCAATTTGATCTATAAAGTACTGAAAAAATGGATTATGGTATAGTTCAAAACCTAATAGAAGAATCAAATCAATCATTGTGGCTGATCATAAAGAGATTCATGAAGGGATAAATAAGAAAGATGCATCTACTAAACAAAGATCTAAAAATAAGCAAAAGGTATCAAAGCAATCTAGGGTAGAGGAAAAGTCCAAACAAAGGGGAAGATAGGAAAAATAGTGAGACAAAGCTAGAAAGGATTCAAGAACAGGCCATGAAAGAGGAGTAAAGTTAGCTAGCCCCATCGAGAGGGATCAACAAGTTAGAAACACTTCTTACAATAGAGTTCTAGCTAAACAATCATGTCTAATGGGAGAGAAGTGTCTAGACAAAGAGATATCAGCACCAACACAAAATAAGGTAGTAGAGGTTCATGGAAAAGATAACATAGAGTACTTGGAAAATTCCTTTCTTTTTGGAGTTAATACTGACAAAGATGAAGGTCATGGATGGATGAAGGTAGATAGACACATTGAACAACATTAGAAGCAAGTCATTGAAGATAGGAATACTACTCCTAGCAAAGAGGTTAATATAAGGTCTTCCAAGTTTTGGAAGACTCCAACAATAATCATTAGCTCTCCTTTTACTCTACATGGTAAGTAAAAAGATTAGAAGTGCAATACTAAAGGTATAGACAACTCCTTGACAATAGAAGTTTAGAATTTTAAAAAAAAGGATATCATTATGGATCCAGTAGTGGATACTTTAAATTGAGAAGACAAGGAATTAGACCTACTAACTGATGAATTAATCTAGGTCTTCATTTGGGATAATATCGATGATAGCTTAGAAACTCAGAAGGAGGAATTAATTCAAAAAAATCCTTAAATTAGGTGGTGATAACTATTCAGCTAAATATTTAAGAAGAGATTTACTAAAAATAGAGATTGAGGACAATAAGGGGGCAAAGACTAAGATATGTGGAAATGTGATAGAGCAAGAGGATAGAGGAACTAGAAAAGATAGCATGGAAGGTATATATGGTGAGAATGGAGAGCAACCAAGCATAATTTATCATATCATAAGTGAACTTAAAAATGAAGAGTTGGAAGAACAAAGTGGTTTCAAATCCTCCACTATTCAAAATGAATAAAATAAGATTGAACACCTTGGGATTCATATGAATCAAGAAGGCTTGAGTTCACCTAAATATGGTAGAATGAAAGGCAAAAGAGGCAGGAAATCATTGAAGGAACTCAGGGAAGCAGATGGACTGAGCAGAGAAAAGAGGAAAATAGATCAGCTAATGAATAATGGGAAGGGGAAGTGCCTTCTGAAGGAATCATGAGGGTCACTACATGGAACACTAGGGGCTTAAATGCCCCTAGTAAAAAAAGGTTACTAAAGCAAAATCTCAAAACCCTTTAATTAGAAATCATTCTAGTTCAGGAAACAAAGTTAAATAATGTAGAAGGTACAAAATTAAATAAGATGCTAGGTCTTTGGGGTTCCATCTTCCAAGAATCTGTGGAGGCTTCAGGGGGTCTAGGTTTAATTTGGAATCCTAGGAAGGTAGCCATCTGTTGTTTAAAATCTAGTTATAATTGGTTGAGCGTAAGTGTACAGAGTCTTAAATCAAACCTACATTTCATTTTGATTAATATATATGGCCTAAATAGTTTAGTGGGGAAAAAATCCATCTTGGATGAGATTAGCTCTTTCATTTGTGAATTTAAGGAAAAAGCCTTTTTGGTAGGAGGTGATTTTTATACTATTTTAAAACTAGAAGAAAAAGTAGGTGGTATTTAGCACCTCTCGCAATCATCTTTAGATTTTAAAGCATGGGTAGACAAGCATAATATGATAGACATTGCAACCTTTAATGGTAATTTCACATGGAATAACAGAAGGAAGGATTTTGCATAAATTACTGAAAAATTAGATAGGTTTTTTATGATAGGAAATATAGATGATTTTAACTCAAACTTCCTATCCACCATTTTGCCTATTGCTAGGTCAGATTATTACCTAGTTCATTTTGAATTCAGTGAGCCTGAAAAACCTATTAGGAATCTGTTTAAATGTGAGAAGATGTGGTTCCAAGTTCCTAATTTCACTAGGAACATTAGAGATTGGTGGATAAAAGATAAATTTGAAGGTTCCAAGATTTTCATCTGTGTCTCTAAATTGAAAATGTTGAAAGAAAGGATACTTAGATGGAATAAAGAACATTTTAATAACATCTTTAAAGAAAAATTGGATATAGAAGATAAATTGAAAAATTTGAACCAGATATAATTTAGAAAGGCATGAATAATGAAAGCTTTCTACTAGAAAAAGAACTTCTCGCTAAATAGGAAGAAATACTATCCAAAGAAGAAATATTTTGGAGATAAAATTCGCGAGAAAAATGGTTAGATGAGGGAGATCAGAATATGAAATTCTTCCATAACTCCACTCTATATAATAGATCAAAGAGTAAAATCACTAGTGTTAAAAATAGCTTGGGTATATGAACCAAAAATCCAAAAGAAATTGCAAATACATTCGTAGCTCATTTCTAGAAGATATTAAATAATTATGAAGGATCAAATAGAGAGGCCCAAGTGAAAATGTTTAGATTTATGCCAAAATTAATTTCACCAAAAGATAATAAGGTTTTAAAAGAAACCAATCACTTTGGAAGAAGTGAGATCGGTAGTTTTTAATATGAACCCAAACAAATCTCCAAGTCCAGACAGATTTTATGTCTTCTTTTTTCAGAAATGTTGGGATATTATTGGGGAAAATCTATGGAAATCCATTGAAGCTTCAAGAAATGGAGGAGCTCTTTTGTCAGAGATCAACTACTCCTTTTTCACTCTGATCCCCAAAAGGAATGAGCCTGAGGATCTGGGGGACTTCTAGCCTATCACATTATGCAACACAATTTATAAAATATTCTCCAAGATTTTAGCAAATAGGCTTAAAGGTTTTTTTCTGAAGTTAATTTATGAAGAATAAACAAGATTTTTCCCTAGTAGATCTATTCTTGATGGCATCCTCACAATTCAAGAGACCATTCATCCTGCTTTTAAAAATAAAGAGGCATGATGGCATCCTCAAAGCCTTTGGTTTCTCTGAGCAATGGATTAATCTAGTATTTATATTTATTTCTACTCTTAAAATTTCTATTCTCATTAAAGGGACGCTTGAAGTTTTCTTTGAAATATCAAGAGGTCTAAGGCAAGGAGACCCATTATCTCCTTCCCTTTTTATCATTATGGCAGAAGTGTTTGGGAGAGTGATATCAAAAGCCTATCATAATCAAGAAATCTCTGGTGTCACTATGGCTAGTAATATGCCCAATATCATGCATCAACAATATGCAGATGACACAATTCTTCTTAGCAAGAGTACAGCTTCAGAAGCATTGGGTTTTAAGGCCATCATTAAGTCTTATATGGATGCCTCAGGCCAAAAAGTGAATGAAAAAAAATAAGATGTATATTTTCTAAATACTAAAATAGAAATGGAAGACCATATCGACAAGATAATGGGTTATAGAAGAGGTTAGTTTCCGTGCAAATATCTAGGAATTGCTTTAGAAAAGGGCTCAAAATCCAGTAAGATTTGGCATAACACTCTTGACAAGCTGGATGCGAGGATTGGAAGCTAGAAAGATAAATGGCTCTCAAAAGTAGGAAAGACCACTATGATTAGTTATGTCCATTCTACCATTCTAACCTTTCCTCTTTCCTATCTTCCCTTCTCTAAAAGTTCAATATTGAAATTTGAAGCCAAACTTAGGAATTTTCTATGGAAAGATTGTGAAGAAGATAAAAAATTGACGCTCATCAAATGGGAGAACATATGCAAACCCAAGGATATGAGGGGTTTAGGGATTAAGAATCTTCAACGGAAAAATGAAACTTTAGGTGAAAAATTAATTTGGAATTTTTGTAAAGAAAGAGAACAAAAGTGGGCTAAGATATTTTATAACAAATACATTAATTCAAATGATCCTTTGTTATTATTCAAAATGATAAATTTACCTAAAGGGTCTGAAAGCTGGAATTTTATGATGAGATGTCCATCTTTAATCTATAACTTTCTCACATGGAATGTGGGTCTGGGTGATAAAGCCTTATTTTGGGATGACTCATAGGATGGACTTCCCCCAATTACTGCTAGTCCCTTCCCTAAGGATCTCAAAGATAAATTGGTTTTAGTATGGGGGGATAAAGTTGGTAATTATAAGACTAAAATTTCTTTAGAAGGTACCCATCGATGGGTTTGGTTTGATTCATTCTCAAAGATGGAGCAAAATTGAAATTCCTCTCCATCTTTGTTGGGATACAACTTGTCTTCATAAGGTAGCCTTCTTTTTATGGCTAGCATTCTAAAATAGAATCTTGACAATTGAAAGATTATGTAAATTCAACATTTAAGATCCTTCGACGTGTGTGCTATGTAAACATAATAGCAAGAACATGGATCATCTATTATATAGATGTCCTTTTGCCCAAGCCTATTGGGACTAGCTTAAATGTAGGTTAGGATGGTCAACACTTATGTTAGAATCTTTCACAGATTTCCTTAAAGCTTGACCTAAAGTATGATTAAAGGAATATATAATAAACTATGGAATATATGCCCCTCTATTATGTCTTAGGAGATCTAGAAGGAGAGAAACTATCACATTTTTTGTGAAGTTGAATTGAAATTAAAAGAGTTACTATCAAAGATAGAGGCTTGTATAGTGGAAATGATGAATTCCTATCTCAAAAAATCCATGAAAGAGGAAGGTTCTTTCTCTATTTGGGATGGTATAATGAAGAAGAATTGAACCAACCTGATTAATCTGCCTCTTGTATACTTTAAGAAAAGAAAGGAGGATAGGGATAGGCGTAGATGGGCACCACCCCCACATGGATGCTTTAAACTCAATTTTGCTGAGCCTACTAGAGGTAATCCTGGTGTGGTGGGTATAGGTTGTATCATTAACGATGATACAGGTAAGTGGGTAGCAAAGAAAGCTTTGTGCATTATGCCTACCTCTAATAACTTGGCATAGCTAGAAGCATTAGACAAGGGTTTCCAATTATGTCATGAATAGGTTTGAATAGGGTCATCATAGAAGGTGATTCTCAGATAATCCTAAATGTGGTTAGGAAGCATGTTACCCCCAATTGGGTCTTGAATTTGAAATTAAGCAAATTTCTAGATTTATAATGATGGATAATTTATCTTGCCCTAGTGAGATTGTCCTTATAGGCATTTCTCTCTTTCCTTTATTAGGCTAATATATCCTAGTTTATTCTTTGTAATTTTTTTATCTTTTTAATTTTGTTAGGTCTTGGCCTTAGTATGTAGAGAGGTCTCCTTGGTTTAGGTTTGTTATGCTTTTATGTCAGTGTTTTGGGATTTGGATATGAGCTCATCATATCCCTCCATTTTCCTATCATTAGGAATGGTGGCTTTCTCTTGATCTTTATTTGTTTGTCATGATTTTGGGGCTATGATACTAGCATTATGGATTTTTCCCATGAGTAGGATGGTTATCGTTAAGCAAATGAGGTCATGCTAGGCTGGGCTTCTAGAGGGTTGTCCTATTGTTTTTATTGGAGTCAGTTTCCCTGTATACTATTTGATTGAGATTGGTGAGCATGGATTTGAATGTTTATGTCTTCCATACCACTGAATCACACACCATGGAATTTTGTGGTAATGATGAACTAGAATAGTCGATTCAGATTCTAAATCCTATGGATGACATGGCAAGAATTGCAATTAGCAAAGCAATTGGGGAGGGGGTATTTGATTATATGTTTACATGGTGAACCAACAACAACATAATTGGTTCATTCATTGGATGTATGATGAGGGAAAAGGTGAACTCTAATGATTCCATTCATCTTTGCCACAACATTTTTGACCCCACATGGAAGAAGGGGTTAGAACAAGCAGCCTTTAGTATTGACAACAAATTGAGGATCCCACTACTAGAGAAGTACATGGAATTCCCACCAAGATCACCAAAGCTAAGGGTCATTTTCCACCATCCATCCTTAATTATTCGGGAAAATTATGCCTTTTACAGGGAATGGCCCAAAATAGAGGCTAGTATCCATTTCCTTCTTCATTGGAGGGGCATCATGGAAGAGGAGAATAAAGACCGGTTAGTCAATTACCTGAAAGCAGTTAATGCTTACATTCAACCTAGGGTTACGTTTGAGGATCTTGAAGCCCTAAATTTATGCATGCCAAATGTAGAAAAGACTACTAGGGCTAAATTTGATTTCAAATTTCCCCCTAATTTCCAAGTAGAGAACCCTAATGATATTTCTGATATCATTATGGTATACAAGAAATAAGCCATGTTTACTATTTAGGTGGATAATATATTGAGGTTTGTAATGGTCAGATCAATATGGTCTTAGGTTTGGAATTTTCTATATAGCTTCATGTACAGTTTTGATTTGTATTGGTAGGTTTAAGTCTATGTTTGTAGTAAATTATAGATGGAAGTTTGTATATAGCTCTTTCTATCAATATGGACACTCTAGCTCCTTTAATTTCTAATGGACAATGTAAGGAAGACTTGTTATATGGTTTATATGAATAGTACTGGTTAATATATAATGATATGGGTATTACCTTTATGTGTTGAGTTCTTGGTTAAGATTAGATGGTATGACAACTAGATAGCAGATGGTGGTTATTCTGATTAATGCTAGAGCTAGTTTCCTTTACTTTGGTTGTTGGTTTATTAGACTGATAGCATTTGACTAAAATTTTATATGGATGTCAAGTAATAACTTTGCTAATCTAATCTATGTGTGTCATGTCCTTATTTATTAAAATTTATCGGGCATAATCTCTATATGCTAACATGATAAATTTTTGTAGATGGTAGCTAGACATATGATGGTAGTTTTAGACTTGTGAACGTATATATTTTGAGGTATTCTTTACTGGTTATCTGATATCAGCCTCTTGGTTGGAATTTGATCGCTCAAATTGAGCCTCCATTTTCTCATATTATTGATTAGTTGTTAGGGACTGATCTAGATTAGTTCTCTGTGACTAGGCCCTAGATGTATGAACTATTGAGTCTCTTTATGTAGTTAATCAGATCTAGTAGCTCTTACCCTAATTGGCATAGGTATCCATCAATCCAAATTGACAGAGACTCTAAGGTGATGTGGGTTCCTAATGAGTAGGCTGCTACGTATGTTTGGGTAAAATGTAGTCAGTTATTATAATTATGATAAGGCTAAGATAGCTTGATTTTGATATTGGAATCATCAATTTTGGTGCTCTAGTTTTGATCTAACTAAGTCTCTGTAGTTTTCCTTCTCTACTTATTTCTAAAGGCTAGAAACTTTGTTGGGTATTTCCTTGGCAAGGGGCTTGTATAATCTAATTCTTAGTTTTAAGGTCATTGATAGCTTATGCTTTTCTAATCTAGATTAAAGTGGATTAAATGAGGTGTTTAGTAGAGTGGGTATTCTAGATATCAGATAACCTTTATTCCTCTCTTTTAACCTACGTGATTATGAGTTGGTATAGTTTACTTATGGTTGTATTTCAGATTAGGATAACTGTGGGTGATTAAATGTTCATCATTTAAAAGTATTATTTTTCTCTAACCTTGTTTATTGAGTAGATTATAGAAGGGACTATTTATCAACATCAGAATGAGAAGTTAGTCAGCCAGGTGAATGTGTACCTATATTGAAGAACCTAAGTGGATTTTGACAAAGCATATGCGCCAATTTATTGGAATTATGTAATTAATCTAGGGTTCATTCCCAATCTTTTGTATATATATTGGATATTTGGTGTTGTGATTATTGATGACTGGGGTATTCCCTTTTTAAAATGTAATAATAAAGGACACTTGTCCTGGGCTAGACTAGAGGTTTTCTTCTCTGTTCTTTCCTACTAGTGCCCATTTAAATGGAGACAACTGATGTACTTTTATCTTTTATGTTAATAAAATTATCAAGGCCTTGGTCATTTACCGATCAATAATAATAATAATTAATAATTTTATTTGACTATTTAATTCAATATTTAATATTTAATTATAAATCATAATTACTATAAGTTTATTATCAAGTACCATGCAATGAATATAAATTAAGTTTATTTAAAAGCAATAAAAATTTATTTAATAAGATTTAAATATATTTTTTATAAAATAATATTTAAATAGAAGTTACCTTTTAAATAAAAGATAAGATAAAAAATTATGATATTCAAAAGGCAATGATAAGAGCATAATGATGTGCTCATTTTTAAAATATATATGTTCAAATTTTAAAATTTATAAAGATTTATGTTGTTATATTTTTATTTTGTTTAACTATATTATTATTATTGTTTTAAATGGTTTTAAAATAAAAGGAGTCAATTGCTTTCAAGAGTTCAATTTAAAAATGAATTGTTCTTACTTATATTTTATGATTTAAACAACTTTTTAAAAAATAAAGCATATTTATCTTTTAATTATTGTGAAATATAATTGTAGCTTTCTCCAACAAATCCTAATTCAAATTCAATTGAAAGTCATAGTTTTAACTGTTAAAAAAAGTAACACCTCAAAAGTCATAATAGGGCATTGAAGAATACTAACCCAGATTAAAAAATCATGCCTAACAAGAAATTAGAAAGATTTGTTGATCCATTAAAAGTTTTTTAATACAAGAAGAGAATGTTTTTGTAAAAACTACAATCTATAGAACTTTTGTAAACAATTTTAACATCTCCCCAAATAGGGTAAAAAGTAAATGAGATAATCACATCACAACCATATTTTAATCAATTCAAAATCAAAACGATCAAAGTAAAAACTATGCATTCCCTAAATAGTATTTGAAGAAAAATCAATGGGAAATAGAAGATTTTAAATCCCAAAGATTACATTGCAAGCAAAGATTTTACAGTGGAGAAACTGAACATGCTCCAACTCAGTGGTCAAACAATCCATCAACCACATTTTTTCTTCAATTTTTTTGTCCATACTAGCACCATCTATAGTTGCCTTCCAAATGATCTATATTACTTTTGTTCATAAATGAAAATGTGGGCTTACAATCCAGCATCCTAGCTATCTTCTTTTGATTGTAGAACCCCAACGAGTCAGTTATAGATGTTAATCTTACAATACAACTTCCTAATGTTTAAAAACCTAATGGTTTATATGTATTCAATTCAAGATCTAGCAAATTAGTTATTAACATATTTCATAGCTTTAAAAAACTTACATGTTTTGGATTCCACAGAGAGCTTATCTTACCATTTTTGTTTTTGTGCAACTTGCAAAATTACTACATATACTTTTTAAAGCTTTTCATTTTGGCATTTGTTTGATATTTTCTAGAATTTGAAGGCCTAAACATTCTTGCATTGTAATATCTATATTAAACATTTGATTATCAACACAAAATTTTAAAAATTTATTTCATGATAAATTTAGAGAGATAAACTAAAAACAGAACACCACAGACCAACACTTAACCTGCATATGGAAGCCTTGTAATTAAACATCTCTTACTATTTCAATCCCTACAATCAAGTTTCTTGTCACTCGAACCCTACAATTTATCCAAAAAGGAAATAAAATGGAGCAGGATTCTTAAACAACTAGTTTGAATTTCTATTGAGTGGGAGTTTCAAATAAAGATTTTTTAATTTATGTTGACATTTGTCATTGTTTATTTGTTAACTTGTTGGATTTCCCCTATTTCAATGGATTATTTTCATGCATGTATGTGATACATAGTCTTAAGCATGCTCTACATGTTGTTTTTGCTTTAGGATAGCTACAACAAGCTATTTCAAACCTTTGAGTCTCTTAGTAGAACTTCTCTCTTGCCTAATTATTTAATTTTAGTAGCAAGTTATTTCTTGTTGAACCTCATTTGTTTCCTAGGAAAATTCCTGCTCATTGCCTATGAATTTAAATGACTAATATGGCACTAAGTTAGGATAAAAATGGTCTCCAAGTAGTTTTGGATTTGAGGGCAGAAATTAATTGTTTTATGGCTATGTTTCATTCTGTTGATCTACGTTTTCTTTTCCCTTCATAGCTTTTGCTCAATGTTATCTTCTCCTCACTTTACTCCAGCACATTGAATGTGTTTTCAGCCATTGTGAAGTATTTTGTAGTAGTTTCTACGCTTCGCTTTGTTCATTCTACCTAATTCATGGTTGTGACCATTCGAAATGAATTAATCTATTATTCAACTAAGTATTCATTACTAGATCATGGAATATGCATTGCCCAATTGATAGTAATGATTGTGATGTTTCACATATGATATCTTTGGTGATTTTACCTCTATCTATTTATGTATTCATAGATGCACTACCCATTATAGAATTTTATATTTCAGTTTAAAACCATTTCATGGTTTAGCTAGTTTAGCTTAAGAAGCAATTAATTATAATTCAATATTCATATGCAAGCTTTAAAAATTGTAGACTCATTTCTCCAAAAAGGAACATCATTATGGTATTATTTGTCAAATATTGGTTGGGATATAGTTCATGTACTCTCTTTGATTACAAAGATATATTGAGAGATGATTCAACTTTATGCACTATTAGAAAACATCATTTCGGCATCATCAATTAGATATTGATTGTAATTTTGTTCTTGACATTGACATTAGTAAAAAAAATGTTTTACTTGTTTCCTAAGCTTTATGCTTGTTTGACGCACCCACAAAGTATAATTTATTCTACTATACAACATATGCGAACAAATATGATATGATCAAAACTTCTAAAAACTTTCTAATTGCACAAATATTACTAAAATCATGATATATCATGACTCTAAACTAGAAGCAACTTTACTAAGCATAAATTTGGCCATGATTTTTTCTAAAAATTCCATTGATTTTCAGCTCAAAAAATTACACTATTGTGCATCACATTTCACATCACCAATGAAATAACTATTAATAATTAAATAAAATACACATTTTTAGGGTATTTAGAGCATCTACAATTTTGTCGTAAGGCTTCAGATAAATTAATGATTCATGCAAAATAACTAAATTATAAGAAACATTAAATTTATGTTTCGTAAATTATAAATCCATTAATGTTGCAGCCAAAAATATTTAATTTTAATATTGTAATTACAATTATTACAAAAATTCAAGTAAGTCACTGGAAAAATATGTGGTCAAAGAGTATTGGATTACAATTACAAATATCTAAGATAGTTGAAGTTATATGAATTCTATATCTAATTTTTATAATATAATTATTAAATACAAGGCTGCAATAGAATTTTTACAACATATATAAATATTATTTTATAATATAGAACTTAATTATTAAGTATTTACATTAGTTTTTAAACAAAGGTTAACTCCATCAAAGGGGTATGATACATTCATTCTAATTGTGTAATTATTTTTCATTCATTTACAAGTTATATGTATGTATGTATGTATGTACATATATACAAATACACACACATATATATTTATGTATATACATATATATTTATGTATATACATATACACACACACACACACACACACACACACACACATATATATATATATATATATATATGTATGTATGTATGTATATATGTGTATATATGTACATACATATATACATGTACATACATACATGCATACATACATACATACATACATATATCTATGTTAATTTACTAAATACTAAAATCAAAAATTTGATTGATATATGATCAAAATCTATTTGAATCTTAACAAAATAATTATATAAAATATTTGAATTATTTATACTATTATTTAATCTAAAATTATTAATAAAATAACATTCTTCTATCATTTAAAAAAACTAAAAATCATCAACAATATAATTCAAAACTATTGGACAAGTACTAGCCACTACGTGGCACTTGTTAACTATGTATTGTTTGATTTAAAATAAGTTTAAAATAAATTTCATTTGGAATTTGATATGACATCAAAGTAAAAGAAAAAATATAATAAAAACATTATTAGAGCTTATATGTCTAGAAAAAAATCATGTTGGTTCTAATTGTAAATTTAAGTTATCTCATTTCATCACATAGAAAGTTGTCTATTTTAAAGATTTGGAATGATTTACACCCAAAAAGAAAAAGAAAGTGCATGGCTGTATAATATTTATTTCTATATTTCATCAATTTTACAATTACAAAGATGAAACCAAATCCATGAAAAAATACACCTTAGAATAGAAATGTTATTTACATTAAAAAAATATAGAAATATTTCATTTATATCTAGATTTTACTTCTAAATTGATTGACGATTTTTTTTAAAATATTAAAACTACTAAAACTTTAATAAATAATAAAAATGTTTGTTATATATAGGCAAATTAATTTTTACGCTTTATTCAATTTCACAATTATAGAGATAGTGTATCTATTTCAAGTCAATTAATTTGTATTAATGTCATCATAATACAAAAAAAATAAGCATCTATGCACCTACATTATAAGAATCAATGGTTTATAGTTTTTTTTTTTAAATTATCCAAATTGAAGCAATACAAATGGTAACATAATCATATGTCTTTTCCATATAAATTTTCTTTCATTGATTATAAATTTAACTATAATTAATTATTAATTGACTATTTAAATATTAAAAATCATCACAATTCTAACCATAATGCTAAACCCTAACCTTAACCATAATCCTAACTCTAAACCCTAATTTAAATTGATCTTAATCCTCACAACTATAGTAAACTATATTATATTAATGCTAACAATAACCATAATCCCAATTTTAACTACAATCGTAATCCCCAGCCCTAACGTAGATCCTAATCCAAACCCTAAAAATAATGTAAACCCTAACTATAATGTGAAGCTTAACTATGGTATAAAATCAAACATAATGTGAACCCTAACATAATTCTAGATTGTGTATGGATTGAAATTTTTATTCACTTATCAATTTATTTAGGTGTCTTAATCAATTAATCACTAATCTAACATTGACATTTATTAAATGATAACTAAAAATTTAACTCTAACCCTAACAATATTTGAGCTTTCAATGCCTTACAAAATCCCAATATTCCTAAATGGTAAATCATAATCCTAACCGTTATCTATATACATAACTATAATACCAATTATAATCCTAACCCCATTTCTAATATATCTACAATCTAAATTATACATTTAAAACTAGACCTAACCCTAACCATAATACTCATAATACTAATTGTGATGCAAAGCCTTTCCCTAACCAAAATTCTAACACTAACCCCATCCCAACAATAAAAAAACCCTAAACATAAACAAAATACTAATCCCCATTATAATAGTAACCATGATGTGAATGGTTACGCTCACCATAATTTTAACTCTAAATCGTAAACCTTGATCCTAATTCTAAACTATAAACCATAATCTAAAACTCTAAACTAAACTGTAAGCATATTATTAACTATGATATAAACTGTAATCCTAAATGAAATGTTATTTCCTAACTTTAATAATAAGCATAATACTAATCATGGTATAAACTCTTTCCCTATACATAAACCTAATCCTAATCCCACCCTAAATATTCTTATCAAAACTCTATTCCCAAACATAATACTAACTATATTGTAAACCTCTAACAATAATACCACCCCTAAACTACAAACTATAGTACAAAATTGTAAGTCTAATAAAAATCCTAATAGTGAACCCTCATCATAAATACTAAACTCCAATCATAAATTATAAACCCTAATCCTATACCTAATAATAAATGCTAAACCCTAACCATAACCATAACCCTAAATAATAACCTAGGACAATCTCTAATTCCAACCATAATAACCCTAACCATTATTTATACATTGAACCTTCACCATAACATATTATACACTAAGACTACCCAAATACTTACCTAACCATTTTTCTACACTAAGAATAACAATATCCCAAATTGTATCAATAAACCAAAATTTAAGACTGAACATAATTTTAAGTATTTAAGACTAAACCTAATTCTAAGTATAATTGAAAGACTAACCTTAACCTTAAACCCTAACTATAATCATAATCATCATAATCATTGTTGTAACCCAACACTAATCTAATCCCTTAGAATCCAAACTCTAACCTTAAACATGAGTGTGGTACTAATGATAATCCTATACTTCTAACAAAAACTCTAATCCTAATGATAATTTTAAAACCATATCTCAAACCCTAAACCTAACTATAATCCAATAACAATCCATGTATCTTAATCATATGTCCAATTTAAACACTAACTGTAATATAAATTTTACCCATAATGGCAACACTAATCATGATATAAATTGTAATGTTAAATGCTAACCCTAATCATGATTATAATTGTAATCCTAAAGTAGAATCCTAGAGTAATTCCACTCTTAAATGCTAATCCAAATTATGAAATTGCAATCATAATCATAATTATAATTGGAATCTTAACCCTAAAGTAATTCCATCATTTCCCGTGGCACTAATTAAAAAATTAATTCTAACTTGAATAGTGTTTTATAATCATAATGTAAACCCTAACCCTAACCATAGCTCAAACCCTAGCACCAACTATAATCCCACTTGTAAGCAAGACTGTAGACCCAACTTTAACACTAAACCCTATCCTTAATAATAATAATAAATCTAAACTAACACTATCCCTAAAAATCTAACTATGATACAAATTATAATGCTAAATTTTTACTACAATTTAATTAATCATTCAATGTGTTACACACACTGCAACTGCTACTAGCTAATACATACTCTATATGTATAATATGTCAAGATGCATTAAGGCATTGAAATTTTTTATTATTCACCTTTAATATGCATTAAAAAAAAATCAACACATTGATGCATCTCACGTATTATACATGTAGAGTATATATTAGCTAGTATTATAATATTTTATCATATTATATTACTATTTATAATATGATATTTTAAAATAATGTTTACACAATTTAATAAACCACATGTAGCATAACATCAATCATAAAATATTTGTGAATTGGATATAAGACTCTAATTCAAAAACTAGAGGATTAATTTAGAAAAATTCTAAAGTTAAAAATTTGACATGTAAATTTATGAAAACATAATCTTTATTTTTAAAAATGAAACATAGTGAATTCTAATTGGTATATGAAAACTCACTTAATCACTTGTTAAAGTGAGCAATTCAAAAAATGATACAATGGTACTTAGCCTATCGGCAAGTACTAATAAGAGTGGTTTTAGATTTATTGTGTATGATTTATTAAATGAATAATTTTATTTATTTTACTTAAACATTGAAAATACAATTTCATTAATATATTTCTTCCTTTGCATAAATGTCGGGCAACGTGTCCTTGAAATCCTTAAAAGTTGGCTAAAAATTTGAAGAAACCAGTGGTTGTGGAAAGTGCGTGTATAAGACCCCAATTGTTTTAGCTAATGAGATAGCTCTAAATTAGTTTTCTTAATTTATAAATGTAACAAATGTTACATAAAATTGATTACAATAATACTATGGGTACAACAAGTACTAAAACTTCATAGATACATAACCTAAATGAAAAATAGATTGTTAACAATCATATTTCCACCCTCAAATTGAATTATGAGTCATTCTATGAATCTTTAGAACAATTATAAACCAAAATTTCCTTAAGTGAATTTTTATTAATCCTATAGAATATTTTGGGATAGGCTAATCTCCATCCAAAATGCACTAAAGACAAAACAAAGTCAAACTTTTTTTTTCCAGATTCACGAAAATGTAGTGATTTTTTTTCCATTTTTTTTTTGGTTTTCGACTACAAACTATGTGGATCATGAAGATCAAATGCTGAAATTTTCAAAAAAATCCATGATGTTTTCGATTTTTTGAAAATTGATCGATTGTAGAATTTGAATGGAGGATATCCATGTCAAAATATTTTAGTACACATGTACCAACTAATGCATATTTGGCTGCAAATTGATGTGAGACGAACTCTTGCCTATAATTTTAGGTATTTTCAAACTGAATCAAAAATTTTACTTCCCAACATCTAGAAGTTTCCATTCTAGAGTTATTTGAGTGTGACATCTAAGACATTGCAACACATATTTCCATTGTTCAATTATTTTCCATCCTCACTGCTTTAGATTCCTATATTTTGATTATTCATTGTAAACCTACTTTCGATCACATCAATTACCCATAAGTAAGAATTGAAATCAGAAACTAAATGGGGAATACTAAAACCTTAAACTAGATGCACATTACATTTCTTCTTTAATCATTAATGAATCACCACCAATAAATTTATTTATTTATTGAACTAACAAATAGATATAACTTCCTCAATATGAGTAATTCATATTAAGTGAATCTTGTGAACTTCTAAAACATTTTATCATAAATGTACTTGCATCTAATGTATATTAAAGTGATGGTTATAATGCATTCATGTTAAATTGGCTATTACCAATCAATTTTACATCTTTAGAAGTGATCAGGAGTCTTTGCTTCATTAATATTAGTTATTCATATTAAGTGAACCTTTTTGAACTAAAAATATATTTTTGTATATACATATTAACATCTTTTGTAATGGAAATTGAAGAGATACTTACATCTTTATTTGTGGAAAAATAATTATTACTAAGTTCAAATCTTTAGAGCTAATCATTAGCTCTCATTTCCTTAATATTAGGGGGGTTTGTATTGACTGTATATTTGAACTTATAAAAGTGATACCTCCATCCTCATCTATGCCAATCAATTTTAGTTAGCTTTGGAGTCAATTATGAACCATTACTTCATTGTAGTTAGTGATTCATATTGAATTTTTTGAAGTTATAAAATACTTTAGTACACATATTAACACTTATTTATAATGAAATTGAAATGGCATTTACATTCTACTCTATAACATCTTAATTGTTATCTACAATTCTAAGTATCTTCCTAAATATTAATGATACATGAAATTATCTTCTAAAAAGCTTTAATACAAATTCACTTATTTGTAATTAAAAATAATAAAATTTATTACATCTAAAATCATTTACCATACCACTATTAGAATGTCAATCCCAACTTTTTCAAGGATGAGATCTCACAAAATTTACTCTTGCGAAAATAGTGCAACTTAGATTTCCATTGTTTAATTATTTCATTTTCTCAAAGATTAAAGAAGGCCTATAAGATTTGCAATGTTGAACAAAGTGACAACTATTTCCTCTCTTAATTATTAATGAGTTCCTACTAATCTTTTTTAATAGAATAAACTAAGAACTATTGCATTCTTGAAATTAGTGATTCATGTTAAGGGAATCTTATGAATGTAATGACCCCATCTTTTAGCCTTCATGTTCTCCAAAGTCTAAGTGGAGCATAAAAGGAAATTAAATTAATTTCTTAGAAAGTCATTAAATAAGTTAAAATTAAAAATTAAAAGGTGACTTTATATTTAATTAATTTAATTAGTTATTGTATTACAAGGGAGAAGCTTCTAGAGTGTGTATTAATTATTGGAAAGGTGGAAGCCTCTAATAATTTAATTTTCTAGGATTAAAATTAATTATTGTATTGCAAGGGAGGAGTTTCTAGAGAGTGCATTAATTATTAGAAGGGGGAAGCTTCTAGCACTCATAATTAATTAATGTTTTAGTTCCTTCTGGAAGGGTGAAGGAAAATGATAAATAGGGGTGTGTCTCATTGTTTAGCATCGGATGATTGTGAATTACATTTGATAATAGCTTGGATGTGTGTGTTACATATCTTTCTTGGCAATAGAGGACATTCATCCTCTCTTGTAACATTCTAGATGTCATTCCTTTGGGGTTTGACCTTTGGAATACATTGCTTTGTACTTGATTTTATCATTTTGAGAACTAATATAATTTCAGCATTGGTTCAATCTTTAGTTTGCATAAAAAATCTATTTCAGTAGTTGGTTCAATTTTTGGGCATTTCTAGGGTGCCCATTACAGTGGTATCAGAGCTATAAGTCCTGCCATCCTATAGAGATCTTAAGCATGTGACAAGGGCTTTATAATTTCTGCAATACCAGAGCAAGACAAGGTAGGAGTTCAGACTTGCAAAATGAATAGGGTAGTTCATCCATGCAGAGGGACATACAATATAATCATACAGACATAGGTCTAGATCAAAAAAATGCAATGTTTAGGTTATTTGATACATTAGAGGAGGGGTAGCATATGCAATAGGAGCAGAGTAGGCGAATGGATATGATGTTGCAGCTTATGGCTAGATAGATGGGCATCAAAATTAATCCAAGTGATGACAACAATGGAAAGAACAATAATAGAGGCAATGATAATGGAGGTTGAGGCAACATTAATGGTAATAATGGACATGACAACAATGGGAATGCGGCTAATAACTTTAGACATGTTGCATGCCCAGCTCAAATAGTAAGCTTGAGACCTCTTCTACCCACCTTTCCACCCAAAGATTCAGTTCAACTAGTTAATGAACTGCAGATTAAGGAGTTATAGGATTGGTTCAGAAGGGATTGGGAGGCTAGTGGACTAGAGTTCCAGGCAGACATTTCTCTCAAAGATTACTTGGACTTGAGGATGAGACACATGCCTCGATCATGAGGAAGAAGTCAAAATATTAAGCTGAGAAAGAAAGTTGGGAAACTTTATTTACCTTATTATGATGCTTTAGGGAAGATGACCCCACAAGATTGGGTGTAGAAGATGGATACATACTTGCAGCTAAATCCTATGCCTGAAGAGGAGGCTATAAAGTATGTGGCTATTCACTTGGACGGACTAGCACATGAGTGGTGGTACCATGGCATGGTAGCCTTGGGACATAATCAAATCACATCTTACGAGGAGTTCACAAAGAGGCTCATAGAGAGATTTGATACTAGGGATTCTGAATTACAATTCAAGGAGTTGGCACAACTCAAGCAGTGGGGATTAGTTGAGATGTATATCCGTGAGTTTCAGAGGTTAGTTGTGTTGGTCACAAATATTTCAGAGAGGAGGTTGGTAGTGTTGTTTATGGATGGACTCTCAGAACCCTTGTGAGGATGGGTTAAGGGGCATGACCCAACTACGTTGCAGGAGGCTACTAAAAAGGCTTGTGACTTAGCACCTTGTTCATTAAGGAGTAGATTTCAGCATAGGGATTCTTATATGAAAAAGGACAAGGAGAAGGATAAAAAAACTTTTCACAAGGATGCTCAACCAAAAAAAGATAAGTTGGATAATGACACCTTGAACGATTTGAGAAAGAAGAAGTTATGTTTTCACTGTAGAGAGCCTTGGGATTTATCTCATAAGTGTCCTCTCAGGGCTAAGGCAAATGAAATGGAGTATTTCTTAGCAAAAAAGTCATATTCAGAGAGGGAGGATCAGCACTCTGATTTAGATGAGGATAGCACTACAGAGGAGAGAAACATTCCTAATAATAAGAAGTCATTAGCATGATTAACAAGGAGTCAGAAGACAATCACATTTAAGGTCGGAGGTACTATCCAAGGGTAGAAAGTGATCTCACTTATTGACACTGGGGCTACACATAATTTTATAGATACACAATTGGTAGCCAAGAGAGATCTACGGACTCAGGATCACACCTGATTTAGAGTTAAGGTAGCTAATGGTCACAAACTATTATGCACTCGAAAGATATCTAATCTTCACATTAGGTTTGGAGATGGCTATGAGTTGGAAGATGAGTTCTATGTGGTGGACATGGGAGACTATGATGTCATCCTTGGTATGGCATGGATGGACTTGCTAGTAGAGTTCACATTTAACCTAGCAAAATTGGAGATGAAGTTTTAGCATGAGGGAAGAACTGTTGTATTTAGAGGACTTTTAGATGGGAGTTGCAAAGTAATTTCCTTGAGGAGAATGTAGAGACTTTTTTGGCATAATAACATAGAGTGGGTAGGAGAATGTTTCACTATACCAACTTCACAAGAGCCACAAGTGAAGAGTCATCCACCAAATAACCAGGAGATACTTGATAGGCACCCTAAGGTATCTGGCAAGATTCTACATGGGGTTCCTCCTGATAGGAGGATAGAGCATGTTATTGAGCTCGAGGAGGGAGCCAAACTAGTCATGATTACTCCGTATCATCATCCTAAGAAACATAAGGATGAGATAGAGAAGGAAATTAAGGAGTTGTTGGAAATAGGGCATATCAGGCCTAGTAAGAACCCTTTTACTTCAGCAGTAGTGTTGGTAAAGAAGAAAGATGAGATGATGTGCATGTGCATCGATTATAAGGCATTAAATAACAAGATCATTAAGAACAGATATCCCATCCCATGAATAGATGAGTTGATTGATGAGTTACATGGTGCATGTTTTTTTACAAAGATTGATCTATGGTCAGGGTATCATCAAATCAGGATGAGGGAGGACGACATTGAGAAGATAGTTTTTCGGTATCACTATGGCCACTTTGAGTTTTTGGTTATGCCATTTGGGCTAACCAATGCCCCTACTATGTTCCAAAGTTACATGAATCAGGTATTCAGGGAGCAGCTTAGGAGATTTTTCTTGACTTTATTTGATGACATTTTAGTCTTTAGTAAGACTTGGGAGGAGCATTTACAACATCTTGATATGGTGATGTCCACTTTGGAGAAAGAGATAATGTATGCCAAGGAATCTAAGTGCAAGTTTGGGATGACTGAGCTACTATACCTTGGGCATATCATTAGTGTAGATGGAGTTTGGGTAGATCCTGAAAAGATTAGGGCTATTGTTGATTGGCCTACTCCTACAAATTTTATGCAACTTAAGGGATTCCTTGGTCTCTGTGGATTTTACAAGAGATTTGTTAAAATATTTTCACATATTGTTGCACCCTTGATAGACCTTACTAGGAAAGGGGCCTTCACATGGACAGAGGTAGCTCAGAGAAGCTTCGATCATTTCAAGAAGGTGATGTCATCATGTCTAGTACTAGCTCTACCAGATTTCACAAAGCCATTTGGGCTTCATTGTGATGTATTAGGAGATGGGATTGGGGCGGTCTTGATGTAGGAGAAGCATCTCATTATTTTTGAGAGCAAGAAGCTCCATGGAGTGGAGAGGAGCTATGCCATCTATGATCAAGAGTTGTTGGCTATAATGCATGCATTGGCTAAGTTTCAGTCTGACCTAGTTGGGGGAAAGTTTGTTATCAAAACTGATCACAACAACATCAAATACTTCATGAGTCAACATGATTTGAATGATAGAAAACAGAACTGGATTATGAAGTTACAGGCCTATTACTTTTACATTGAGTTTGTCAAAGGTAAGAAGAATGTGGTGGCAGATGCTTTATCCAGGAGACCTCATATTTGTGCTCTAGCTAAGATTACAGGAGATTGGAGAAATAAGATCATATAAAAGTATGTGAGGGACACTTGGTCTTTTGGAGTAATTGTAGGCACCATACATGATGATTGTTATGTGGTGATGGATGAATTGATAAAGTTTTAGGGTAGGATATATTTGATTCCTTCATCATAGTTTAGGGAGGTAATATTGAAGGCATTTCATGATGCACCTACAGCTGGACATCCAGGGGTGTTTAATACCTATAGGTAGATCTGTGAGTAGTTCACATGGAAAAGGCTCAAGGATGATGTTCAAAAGCATGTCAAGGAGTGTGCAATTTGCTAGCAGAATAAGGGAGAGCACACATATCTTGCAAGGTTGTTACAACCTTTTTCCATTCCAGATAGGAAATGGGAAGTATTTCTATGGACTTCGTCATCGGGTTAACATGAGTACAAGGGAAAGATTGCATGTATGTGATAGTTGACCGGCTGACAAAGTTTTCTCACTTCTTTGCTATACCATCCACTTATGCATCGGCATAGGTGGTTGATCTTTTCTTCAAAGAGATATTCAGGTTACATGGGCTACCAAGTTTCATTGTCAGTGATCAGGACAGTAAATTCATGAGTACTTTTTGGCAGGATCTATCTAGGTTGTGTAGTATAGATCTTACGCCTAGCACTAGTTATCATCCACAGATAGATGGGCAGATAAAGATTATGAATAAATGGGTGGAAGGATATCTGAGGAACTATGTGACTACACAATAGAGGGCTTGGGTCAAATGGCTACATATGGGAGAGTATTGTTATAAAACCACTTATCATATGTCCATCAAGATGACTCCATTCATGGCACTATACAGTTATGAAGCACCTAGTTACATGGATCTGGTTTTTGGGGATAGTAGAGTGCCCGAAGCAAAACACTTCTTGTAGGATAGTTAGGATATTTTGAGGGTGCTCAAGGAGAATATACAGCAAGCCCAAAATTAGAAAAAATTGTATGTTGACCAGCACTGGATAGAGCGCAATTTTGAGGTTGGGGATATGATTTACCTAAGGCTACAACCATACAGACAGTCATCACTCAAGAAAAGTAGAGCGGAGAAGTTGAAGCCTAGGTTTTATGGCTCCTACAAAGTGATTCGCAAGGTGGACGAGGTTGCTTACGAGATTGAGCTTCCAAAGGGTAGTTGGGTGCATAATGTGTTTCATGTGTCAAGGCTTAAGAAACCATTGGTCAAAGAGTTGTGCCTTTAGTAGAATTACCACCATTAGATGAGGAGGGAAAGCTCGTATTAATTCTTGAGGCTATTTTGGATACTAAGGAAACAACTCTACAAAGCAAGTTGATTAAAGAATATTTAGTCAAATGGAGATATCTACCAGAGGAATATGCTACTTGGGAGAGTGAGCAGGTGCTACAGCAAATAGGACTGAGATTGCTTGAGGACAAGCAATTTCAAGAAGGGTAGATTGTAATGACCCCATCTTTTAGCCTTCACGTTCTCCAAAGTCTAAGTGGAGCATAAGAAAAAATTAAATAAATTTCTTATAAAATCATTAAATAAATTAAAATTAAAAATTAAAAGGTGACTTTATATTTAATTAATTTAATTAATTACTGTATTACAAGCGAGAAGCTTCTAGAGTGTGTATTAATTATTGGAAAGGTGGAAGCCTCTAATAATTTAATTTCCTAGAAGGACAATTAATTATTATATTGCAAGGGAGGAGTTTCTAGAGAGTGTATTAATTATTGGAAGGGGGAAGCTTCTAGCACTTGCAATTAATTAATGTTTTAGTTCCTTCTAGAAGGGTGAAGGAAAAAGGATAAATAGGGGTGAGAGTCTCATTGTTTAGCATTGGATGATTGTGAATTGCATTTGATAAGAGCTTGGATGTGTGAGTCACATATCTTTTTTGGCAATAGAGGACATTCATCCTCCCTTGTAACATTCTAGACATCATTCCCTTGGGGTTTGGCCTTTGGAATACACTGCTTTGTACTTGATTTTATCATTTTGAGAACTAATATAATTTCAACATCGGTTCAATCTTCAGTTTGCATAAAAGATCTATTTCAGCAGTTGGTTCAGTTTTTGGGCATTTCCAGGGTGCCCATTACAATAAATTTGTAGAACATTTTAATATATATACTAACATCTATTTGTAATAGAGAAAAAAGTGATAGATAGATAACCTACATGATAGATAGATTGTTTACAATCATATTTCCACATTCAAACCAAAGTATAAAGTCATTGTAGGTATATTTAGAATAATCATAAACCAATATTTCATTAGTATTTCCCCCCTTCATCTTGTTAAGTCCAAATATGTTTAATATATTCTCTCAGCTAGCCCTATTATCCTCGACCACTTTAATTCTTGTTGGAATCTATCCCTTGCCTAAGTTGAATGGAGGAATATCTTATCTAATCTTTGGACTCGACCCATTGAACCCAAGGTCTCTTGTTTTTTGTGGAGAATGTTGCTCCACAACTTGCCCTTTGAAAAGCCAAGGGGGAGAGTAATATCTGTTTTGTTTGCAGAAGGCCTGAATTTGTCTTTAATAGCTTTTTCCAATGTTTCTTTGCTTGAGAGGTATGGAATCTATTTGGTCTCAAACTCAATGGAAATTTCTCTTTTCATAATATTATTTTTGGGACAATCAATGATAACAATAAATGGTCTAACATGTTCCAGTCTATTATTTCCTCTATTACTCTATGGTTTCCATGGAAGTATAGGAATAATGACATTTTTCAAGGTAAAGGTAGATGCCTTACTGAGCCTCTGAGGAGACTCGTATTTGTTGATGTAGCCTTGCAGGTTACAACTGCCTTCAAGATTATAGAAAATCAGTTTCTCAAGCTGCTAAAGGATGAGAAATGTATATTGGAAAAGAAAGATTTAGCCCAGTCATACCACCGAGAAAGATTTTGATGAATTAATATCCCATTGGCACACTTCATTCAGAAAGTTAAAGAGGAAGGAAACCAGAAGAGGAGAGTAGAGGAGGAAGATGCACCTGTCAAATTCTTTGCACCCTCTCCAGTCCATCACTACCACAGAGTCTAGTGAGGAAGATGAAGAATAAGAAATTTTAGATTTATAACGTTTTGTCATTAGTTTTGATGTATATATTGTTGTAACTCTGTTGCAATCATAATGATTGTTGTTTTTGTTGTGTGATTGAATAGATCTTAGAAAACAAATGTTAAGAGTTTTTATTTTAATTTTATTTTTGTTGTTTTAATAGTATATTCCTGATATGCAGTAGTAGTAGTGATCTATATTAAGTGAATTTTAAAGATCTCCAGAATATTTTAGTACACATGTGAAACGAACTTTTACCTATAATTTTGGGTATCTTCAAACTGAGTCAGAACTTTTACTTCCCAACATCTAGAAGTGTCCATTCCAGATTTATTTGAGAGTGACATTGCAACACAGATTTCCATTGTTCAATTATTTTCTATGCTCGCAATCCTATATTTTGATTATTCCTTGCAATCCTAGTTCCGATCACATCAATTGCCCATGAGTAAGAATTGTAATCAGAAATTAAACGGAGAATACTGAAACCTTAAAACATTCAGACTGTGGTCAAAGAAATGTTGAAAGCAAATTGCATATAAAACTAGGCATTCAGATTAACTTCCCATTATTATAATTACCAGACAGACATTCTTAACTTCTATTATCAGATCTCAATACAAATGCTTTTGGTTTCTCTTTGAAATGAAGCCAAAACAGGGTGGTCAAAATGGACCAAAAAGACTCCTGGTCGCTCAAGCAGCCTCAGACTGGATCCTCCAAGTATGGCTTACAAACTTAATCTAATTATACCACCCACCTAAAACATCTGTCACAAAAATCACCTTCCATGCAAATCCCTAACTACTCTTCCACAAACGTCATTCTCTACACTACTCTGATGTTTCTGTCTTCACTTCTTCCTCTTCAGCAGCAGGTGTCGTAACTTCTGCTGCAGAAACAGATGTTTCCTCAGCAGCAGGGGTTTCTTCCTTCTCCACAGGAGTTTCAGCAGCAGCAGCAGCAGCAGGGGCTTCTTCCTTCTCCACAGGAGTTTCACCAGCAGCAGCAGCAGGGGTTTCTTCTTCAGGAGGAGCAGGTGTTGTTTCTTCCATCGAGATAGTGGAGTGAATGAATGCAAACTACCTAGAAAACGTTTCAATTTGTAACCGTTAACATCACCGCTGTAATCGGAAAAATAACGTAGTCGTGTGATTTCCACATTCTTTAATATAGCAGTACGAATGTGACTATGAGAGTATGACAGGGAATGCATGAATGGACAATGCATTTTAACAAAATCTCATTTGACGTGTCGGAGTATCGAGACAGGGGAGGGACTGAGTGCAAACTACCTAGAAAACGTTTCAATTTGTAACCAGAAACATCACCGCTGTAATCGAATAAATAATGTAGTCGTCGTGATTTTCACATTCATTTGGTTTATCGGTGAAGTTGAAAGGTTCTTAAGGAGTCTATTAGTTATCAATTCAATTCTCATTGAGTGTAAGGCTCAAACATTGAAAAAGGGACGAGGTAGGAATCATGTCCGGAGTAAATTTGGTGGAATGCATACCCCTTAATCTTTTGCTCTTAGTAAAGTAAAGTGTAAAGGGTTGATTAGATATAATTTTTGATCAATTTTTTCATAAATTTGTGTGTTTAGGTCAGTTGGTAGGATATCAACAATATGATATTGTTAATGCAACATAGGTATTAATGAAGAAGTGGTAGATTCAAATCAAATATGTATCCTCTTACAACAATCTAACTGTGATGTGAGAGAGAGAGAGAGAGAGAGAGAGAGAGAGAGAGAGAGAGAGAGAGAGAGAGAGATTGTTGCAAATAGCTGGAAAAGTCATAACAAGTTTAGAGAAGAGAATTGATGATTTTGAAAAATCTAAAATGTTGTTGTTAGGAGATTATGGCAGCATAAAGGTTCCATCTCTACTGCAATCTAATCGACAAAATATAAGTGTATAAGTTATATAATAGATTATGTATATTCATCAAGGTTCTAAACATTTTTCTGTGCTTTCAAGATGAATACTTGGAGGAATTAGTTATAAGGGTACAAAGAAGTTTACAAGAGAAAAATTAGAAGGAAAAAAGGACGAGTTTAATATAAGATTGATGTTCACTGAAGTTAATATCATTGAAAACATATGATAATGAAGAGGTGTTATGAGGAGCCCTAGAATCCTGGGACAATGATCCAACCCTTAGGACATTAAAGACTTGGATGAATTAGTTAAGGAAACACCACATAAAGAAGAATCAAGAAAATAAGAAGATAAGGAAATTGATCATAAAAAAATCTTGGGAGGAGATATTTGCGATAAAGTTGGCAAGAGACAAAGGAAAAAAATATAAGTTTGTGTGCTAGATTTACATAGGAGTTGACTGAATTCTTAAGTTGTGATACTATACTGTATTCAATTAAATTAAAAATTTTGGATCTACTCCAACAAAAGACTTGAGACTAGCTTGATTTTTTTATTGATGATGGGGCATGTAGTGCCCACCCCTAGTTTACATTTTATTATTATTGCTAAACTCTTTTAGGCCAGTTTATGCTTGATGATTAGCAACATTATCTTCAAATTATCAGATATTGTTTTACACTTGGTTGATTTTATAATGAGACTACTTGGTACTAGTTACTTCATGTATCCATGATTATACCTTGATGATGATTATTACAGTGATTTTAGTTATTTGATGATGATTAGTTAGATGGACTATTTGTATGTGTTTTCTATGGATACTTAACCCATATTGCATGTGTATGGTGTGTGTGTGTGTGTATTTTCTTTATGTATGACATTTCTGATGTGGTTAAGGAAGGGAGTCATAGTCACCTGCTAGTCAGGATCTACATGATGGACCACTTCCTGCCATTGCCTGTTTAGTTTATAATATATGTGTTTGTACATGCATGGATTTTATGCAGATTGCAAGTACCAAGTATCGACTTCCCTGAATTGTCAGGATGAGCATACCCTATTGCAATATCTCAATGATAAGAGAGGGGAGATAAATTCTTGAGTCCAAATCCTAACCTTTAAACTAGTTATCCTAGAAAACTAGGACAAGTATCTAAGATGATTATCTTTCCAAATGCATTGTATGATGTAAATTCGTGATTATAACCCTTGAGTTTGATTTTGTATGTTGTATTTTATGATGGGTTTTCATATTTTGTCTTTTAGGTTTTTGATGATTTTTCTATTGAGTAAGTCAAAAAAATAGATTAAATTAATGATTTAATTTAATGGAAAATTATTGTGATATTTTAATATTTAATTAATTGAAAATTAAAAAAATTAAATTTAAAGAGGAAACTATAATTCTAATTTGATAATGTAATAATATCTAATTAATTTAATAATAATATATTTAGGAGTTCATTTTTTAATAAATGCTAAATAATATTATTACTTAAGTTAATAAATATTATAGTAAAAACACTTCAAAAATTAATAAGAGAAAGAGAAAACAATTTTTTAATAAAGTTTATTAAATTGCATAAAGCTTATGAAATGAGATTAAAATATAATAAATTAATTTAAAAGATAAATCAATTAATTTATTAAAGATATTTAAAATTTAATAAAGTATGGATGAAGCTTGAAAAAAGTTAATAAAGAGTTAAAGAGTTGTGATCAAGGAGTTCCCTCGAGTGATCGCACAATCAATACCCCAAATTTAGGATAGAACTCCTTATTAGTAATTAAGGGTCCATTTTTCAGGGACTGAGAATTTTTGGAGAAGGAAAATTTTCAGAGAGAAGGTTTTGAGAGAAAAGAAAATTCTCTCACAATCTTCAGGTGGTTGCGTATTAGCATCAGACTCAGGTAGGGTCTTGTGTTTTTTTTGCATAATGTATTATGTAATTTGATATTCCTGTCTACATCGTGTTTGTGGAATCTATTTTCCAAATTTTATTTTTATGAATCTTTCTATCTTTCATTCTGAATCTAATTTGATATTCGTATCGAATTCTATCTATATATCAAAAAGCATATGGAAACCCTCGTTTTATAGATTAAGAAAATTAGTATTTTAATCAAGAAGGGTTTGTAATGAAATCAAAAATTTAGAATATAAATTTGATGGGTTCGCCATATTTTTCCTATCAGGGTAAATTTGTAGGTTTATAAAATATATATATTTTAAAAATGTTAATTGGGGTGGAGGGGGGAAGCTTGTTTTGTTTTCAAAACAAAATTAAATATATATAATATAATATATATTAAGGTGGGGGCGGGGCCATTAATTCCCCACACCCCAATCCTCCCTATCGCAGCCATTAAAGACTGTGTGTCGTAGGTGGTATTGTTGCCTGTGGCTGTAGGGGTCAAAATAAACATGTTTTTATTTATTTTCATATTATTAAATTTTTTTAAAATTAAATTATTTAAAATTTTTAAATTGTATTATAATAAATTTTATTAAAATTTTAATGTAATTAAAATTTAATTTACTTTAAAAGTGTTTTAATTAAAAGTTAATTTTAATAAGGTATTATTAATATATTTATTAATTTATTTTTTAATATAGGATAAATAAATAAAAAAGGAATTTTTTTTTAATAGGTAAACAGCCAAAGCGTAGGTTATTTATTATTATTATTAAGATTAATTATTATTATGTGTTAATCATGAGTAGATTCAAACCCAAGACCTCCCCGATGAGAGGCTCATAATTTACCAATGCATTGTAGGCTCTTGCCTAATTAAAAAGGATTATTTTTAAAGTATAGTTATAAACAATTAACTTAATTATTAGCTATTATTTGTTGAAAGAATGTTATAAATTAATGATGGGAATTTTCTATTTAATATTTAATAATATTAAATAATTGCTAACTAATTATTTAATAATTGTCATTTAAAATTTAAGAAAAAACTTTATAGAGATAATGCTCATTTTAAGAGCTTAAGTTAATAAGGCATTCATATTCAATTACAAGAATGGGTTAAGTTGTTAGGGTTTCATGGAAACTTCATAAACTCGAAATCTTACAGTGAAACAAAAACTTAAACCTAATTACAAACTCAAATTATGTGTTTTCAAAATCAAACCAAAGTATGAAACCAACACTATTAACTAAATGTTATCTTATGATTTGGGTTTTAGGGTTTGACTTAGCTATGACTAGTCTTACGATGTTACTAGAGGCTTGGGAGTTATTTGTTCGTGGTGTCATGATGATGATTTGATCTTGATCTTTTAAACTCAAATATGGTAATGTGTTTGGTATGCTTTATGATGAGTTTGGTTATATTGTTTTTTGTTGCTTTCAGTATCTTCGTGTGATTACGAGATGAATGTTATGACATGCTTAACTTAACTTTTTTTGAGTATTTAATTAGTTATTTTTTGGATGCTTTTGAGTTGCTTGTAAAGAACTGAGGTGTTATTGTGGATTATCTTTTGATTCTTTCTAGTCACTTGTATAGGTCTGAGGTGAAAACTGTGATTCTTTGATTTGTACTTTTATGAGCCTAGGCTAGGTAATCTATATTTTAAGTTCGGAAGTGGCTTGCAATGGAGGCCAAGGCCCAAAGTGGTTGCCAAGGTAACCCATTGTAAGTAGTTAATAAGTGATAACACTACACTAAATGAGAGTAAAATAAACCTAATAAGAGTATTTTTCCTTGCCCATGCCTCGAGTTCTAGTATAGACTACGATGGGAGTAGAGAGGATGCTTGGTTGCAACCTTGCATCATCAGTATGCCTTGTCTATACAAAAGGATACTAGTGCCGCATAGAATCACTAGGGAGCCAAAGGATTAAAAGACTAGCCAAGTAACCCTAGAGTTGGTTCATGCGATGACACTTTCCCACTAGCAATATAGATTTCCTATGTGTCTTTGTTTCCCTCTAGGTCTAGATGTTAATTTATCTTGGAACCTTTGAGTTAGATTACTTTTAGGGTTTCCTTGACATAGATATTACTTTTGATTTTGGGATTTATATCTTGTTTGGGACTTAAGGCTATCTCCTTAACACAGTGAGAATGGATCTTTTTGGGTTACCACGAGGTCGACTGGTAGTGCTTTTTTCTCTTACCATTGAGATACGTCCATTGATATCATGGCTTGAGTTCCTTTTCGATATTTCCTTTCACTCTATCTTTATGTTTTATGATGGATGATTTCACTTATTGTATTGTACTTTGTTTCATGGATCTGAAAGGGATGATGTAATCTATTTTTATAAATGTATATTCTTTTAGCCTTTAATACCCTGTGACATGCACAGTGGAGGATTATGCATTCCAAATTTTATTGCCAAGTGGCATTCAAAACAAATGTATATTATATTAAGTGGAATGGACTTGTAATTTCACTTTCATGTGGATGTGTTATTCATTAGACTTAATATTAATTAAATTTAAATGTGATTCAACATCTTTGGATCCTTAAGGAATGTAATTTTCTATGTTTTCTTATGTATGATTATATGTGATTGCTTCTGCTACTTTATGATTGATGTGTATGTTATTTTTTCTTTAAAAAAAATGTTTGGTAAACTTAGTAAAACTTTAGGATAATTATTTTGGATCCCTTGGCGGGGTGCTATAGGGAAATCCTTAATTGTGTGCTTAAAGGATTGATACTCAAGTAGCACATGTTCAACATGTTGGGATACTGGTGCAAGAGCATCCTAGGTTGCCTTACAATCCTACTCTTTTTTGTTCATTCTAGTAGAGTTAACCAATTTGCAGTGTTAAACAAATATTAACCTATCATGTTAACTGAGTTGTAGTGTTAACCAAGTATTAACATGTTATGTTAACCAATTTGAAGTGTTAACTGCGTATTAACCTGTCATGTTAACCAAGTTGTAGTGTTAACTAGGTATTAACCTGTCGTGTTAACTGAGTTTAATGCTAACTGAGTTTGTAGTGTTAACCAAGTTTGCAGTTTTAACTAACTATTCCTTCATGTGTCAAGTGAACATAGTATTTGTTGATACTCAAAAGTGGTTTTCTGATGCTTGATCATGTCTTGGTTCCAGCTTTGCCTGAGTTATCTATGTTTGGTTTCTAGTGTGAGCTGACCTTGAAATTTAATTCAGTTGTATTTTAATTTATTTTGTAGGCTAACTATCATTTTAAACCCATTGTCATGTTCAACAACAATTCTATCAAGATCATTTTTATTTATTTGTAGCCTATACCATTTAAAATTGAATAGAATTAGTTTGAAGGAATTAAAGTCACACTCAATTGTATCATTGAAAGTGCCATAGTATTTGTTTTTAGATTGTTGAGGATGCATGTCATTTCTAGACAAAATATTGGTGGCCTCAAAGATTGCAGTTGTATAAAACCAAAAATTCTCTTAGTATCGTCCACCTTTTTTATGTGAAACTTATAGTCATTGTAGTACGTAGCTTTGTGGTGCTTGAACTACTATTTTTCAAACATGTCAAAATTATGCATCCATCTGTGAGTTGATATTAAACAAATTGGTCATGATAGATTAACTTATATGTACATTTCCACCTCTTAAACCATTTGCTAGATCAATTACCATTGGTGTAACATTGGGATCTCCATTATGATGAGCTTCTTTAACCAATGAAGCAACACCTTCCCATGTTAATGAGCAACCATTTCGTTGAGATCGTTCAATCCATACCATCAACCATTCAAGATTGTTTGAAATATACAAATGAAGTGCATCCCACTCATAAGCAACTGTAGAAAATAAATAGACTAGTAATAAAAAACTTATATTGATGATGGATAAGAATTAATTAACTACAATAACATCTTATAATTACCTCTCACTTTCCTCAATCTGCCTTTCCCCATCAAGTACTCCCCTTCGAGTATGCTAATGGAGTTGTGATTCCAAATGTGATCTACATGGATCTTTGATGCAAACTTGGGAAGATATTCACTAATGTACGCCATGGTCTGGTATACCATATATCCCTCGACTATGGAACCCTCAGGACATGCTCTTTCTTGATCCAAGTCCTTTAAAAATTTCAAGTGCCTCTCAACCATCCACATTGACCTAGTTGGTATAGGTCCACACAATTCAATCTTCTCGACTAGATTCTTGTGCATTGAAAAAAGTTTAAGGTAGACACTTTTGTATCTGACACAAAAGTTGAGAAATTATGCTCTTCCAATGCTTTATGTCTTTTTTAATTAATTTATTTAGATGAAAACCACCTAGAAGAAATTCATCACACAAAAACATATCAACGAGACTCTACAAAAAAATTATACAATAAATTATAGAAAAAAAAAGAGAGCAAGACGCAAAAATAATATCTATACAAAACATCTAACTCGAATAACACTTCTAACCTCATGTATTTCCCAAGATCATATATAACATGTTTGACACTCATGTTGTCAAAGTTCTATGGGAGAGATAGAGGTAGAAGATACTACAATAATAATAAAATGATCTTTTCAATATATTGTAAAATAAAACAATTAAAAGTACATGATATTTTACAAATTTATTGTAAATAGAGAAGAATTACATGACTTACCTTGATGAAGGTATCCCAATCATGAATTGTCAACTCTAACCCAAAATCACCTTTCTTTGATATGAGACTACTTATGTTTGTAGAAAATCCTGTGAGAAATTTAGTTTTTTTTTTTATGGCTTCAAATATGACATCAGTTTGATGCTTCATTAAATAGAGAAGAACATGACTTACCTTGATGAAGGTATGTCAATCATGCATTTTCAACCCTGACCCAAAATCACCTTTCTTTGATATGAGACTGCTTATGTTCATAGAAAATCTTGTGAGAAATTTAGTTTTTTTTATGGCTTCAAATATGACATCAGTTTGATGCTTCGTTAATAACCAAGGAATGACACTTGTATTAATCAAGTTTCCACTGCTATTTGATTCAAGGGAAAACTTCAATGCATGATTGGATTCATCAATTTCATTACAAATTTCAACCAATTTTTCTTTGTCATGCCTTCCATCTACTATTTTCCATAGTGTCTCTATTACATTCTTTCCAATATGCATAGCATTGAACAAATGCATGATTGGGAGGTGTTTGTAGTACAACAACCTATTAAATTGTGTAGGATAGCTTTTAAGTCATTTTGGAAGTTGCTCATCAAATCCTTGACAACCTTCACAAACATCAATTACATCATTACTAAAAAAAGATAGTAGCCAAATTTTAATTTCATACAAAACCCTACATCATATGGAATGGCATTACCTCAATGATTAATTCTATTGTAAATTCCAACTTCCACATGTGAGGTGTCATTCTACGTGGGTTTGATTCTACCTCTTCTTTCCCATTGAAAAGATATTTTCTAGTAATTCGATACTTATGATTTCTGTGGATAAAGTGTCTACGCTTATCGAACATCTTCTTTTCTAAACTCTTTAAATACTAGCCACCTATCTTCTATGTCCTTAAATGCATAACCATCTGCAAGCATTCACATAATGTCATCTTGACTTCTATTGCTTAGATGGTAATCAACAAATTGTGCCAAGCTAGTGCACTTGAATAATTGTTGCAGACATAGAATAATAGGAATGTACCAAAGGACCTTGCGAGGCACCTTTTTTCTTATTTGATCTTATCAATATCTACTAATGTGACAATCAAGGCATTGTGTTTCAAATTCATGTTATCTATGATATATAATATGATCATTGTGGCATTCATGTATTGTTTTCTACTCCATTCAAATATCTTTCATAATGGCCAATAATTCTTGGTAAGAGCAAGGTAGAATATTTGATGGTGGTAACAAACACTCACCTATCAACCTATGGAAACATAATTGTTAATATAAATAACATTAATGGTATGCTAACATAGAAGATGACAAAAATGACACTATACCTTAGCATACATGAGATTGCTACATTGGATATACCATTCATAACCTTGAAGTTTACCAGCAAGAATAGAACAGAGAGAATCATTTTTTGGGAGCCTTGGTATAGAGGCTTGTATGCTTTCTCAATTATAGGTATATCAAGGTTCTCTTCATCATCATCATCCTTAGATGCATGACTATCATCGTCTTCATCATCTTCATCAATTGTGTCAATAATGTCTTCTTCAATCTTGTTCTTTGGCACATTATTAGTTGTGTCAATATCAGCATCTTCAATTATGTTCTCTACCTTATGATCATCTTCTTCCATGGGAGCATTACCTTCTACTTCAATATTCACACCTCCAAGTTCCACTAGTTTGAAATCCATATTCATCGAAGGAAAAAAATCCTTTACCTCTTCAATGTGATCATGCCAACATCTCTAAGCTATTCTGATTAGAATTCTTTGAGTCTTGAAGCTCTTTCATTTTTTGCAAGGACAATAACATTTTCCATCACCTTTTCTTTTGAACTAAGACCACAATCTAGCAATTTTCACCTTATTTTGTTCTGGGTTCATATTGTTAGGAGTGGACTTTATTCACAGGCAAATATTTGGGCTATAAAATTATATCAAATATAAACATATAAGAATTAGTAGTATCTTATATATGATCAAAAATAATTAAATAATTAAATATTACTATCTCTTCAGTAATGGTGGCATCTAAACAAATCAAATGAATTATAATATATATATATATATATATATATATATATATATATATATATACACACACAGACATAGATATTCCACTTTATAGTGTCTTCATGGAAAATCATTGGTACACGTAGATATCATATGTTTTCTTTGTAAAAAATAAAATTGGATGTGGGTCTTTATTATGTTCTGGACCAAGTATTATTCACATTGACATGTACCAAGCTCAAAATAGTCTATGGATGAATCTCAAAATTACTTGCAATGCATATTTGTGGTGTAGGGCACCTATCTCCTTATTTAGGAGTTATCTTTAATTGGATGTTGATGTAATAAGGATGTGTTGGCACCATCTATTTTCTTGTCTTATGTTGGTTTTATGCTTTTGTGTGGACAAGAATCTTTGTGCTCATCCTATAAACCAAAAGATTCCTTTGTTTACTAGGATGTTCTTTGTTAGTCTTTTGTGTGTTTTAGAGTCCAATAAATTCAAATTTTGACTTAGATATGTATTTTCCACTATTCCTAAGGTTTTGGAACCATTTGGCATCTATTTAGGAGTCATATTTGCAAAAATTGTCATATTTTGCAAAATGGTGCTAATGCAGCTTTTAAAAAAGTTGTCATTAAAGTGCATTTCAACTTCCCAACATTGATAACCACCAAAATTTTGTTTGAATCAGTTGATTGAAGATATTTTAAGACATATGACATCTTTCCATAGGAGAACATTGGATTGTATAGACTGTTACAATAATTTTATGAAAGAAAACCTATTTTTTAGAGGAAAGCTTGTTTTGTATTGCCTTGTACGAATTGATTGGATCAATTTTATTTTTTTTTAAGTTTGAGTCTTGAATTATCTTTCATTTTCATCTAGTTTGATCCAATTTGGTTTTGATTAGAGGAAGTTACAACATTTTTCCTAAGCATAGGTTTGAAACTCTCAAATTCACGGTTTGAAACAAAGATGTGGACCTAACTTGCAAGTACACCATTGGAATCCAATGCCACTTGGTGAAATTCAAGTTAGGACACTATAGTTTATGATTCAAAAGGCTAGGATAGAATAATCTTGTTTGCTACTTATAATATGATGCCCTAGGCTAAATAAGCTCATGCATTTAGCCTAAAATGAAGTGTTTTGAGTGTGGTATCAACATAGGGAGGTTGTGGGCTCTAATATTTAGATGTATTGGATAAAAATAAGTTTCTAAAAGATCATGAAGCCACTAGATCAATTTCATGCACCCAATTTGAAACATTTCTATCAAGCCCTAGCTTAACTTGATCAATTAGGCTAAAGTGTTGTTTGCAAGTGTTTGTGTTTGAAGAGTGAGATTGGTTCTTGGTATTTGGGGAAGTGAAAGTGTTGCACTTGAGTAAGTTGAATCCACCACAAAAGTTTCTGATTCCACAACCTTACCCTTGTTTTAGAGGACAAGTTTCTAGGAGAGACCTAGGTTGAAAGAAGGCTAAAAGCCACAAAATTGCAGTTTGTGTGTCCAAACTTTGCAAGGAGTTTTGATTGTTGGTATTTGTGATAAATCCATAATTTCAACAAGTCTAGAGTGCCCTAGAACTTGATTCATCATTTTGAGTGTTGTTGTGACTATTATGGAAGGCAAACCCTAGGAGTAAAAGGGAAACCTAGAAAAGGAAAAGTGAAAGTTTGAATTAATATTGGAGTTGCATATTTAGTGATCATTGTTCCACTCAATGGTACATTTGTGCATGTTGGAAGATTAACCAAGGTCATGTTGAGATAATGGGTGTTGAACAAATTGTATAATATTGTTATTTTATTATTTTATTTTTATTATGTAATGTTGTACCTAGATGGACGTGCAACATGTAAAGATTCCCATGGAATATTCTTGATAAGTTGTATTGTAACATTGTGATAATATTTTATATAATTATTTAATATTGGGGAAAAGAATTAAATGCCCAATATTAAATGGGGGGTCAGTGGGTTAGGTAGCACATGGTTTTAGCACATTGTTTATGTAATACCACTTGGTGGTTTTGTGGGACTTGCTACTATATAAGAAGCCACAAGGGTAGTTGTTGTAGAGTGTAGATAGTGACAAAAGGCAAGAGTCGAGTGGGAGAAGGCTTGACAGGTTAGCCAAGGGAGCATTTGTGAAGGGTGAAAGCATGGCATGGGATGTGTGGATTCATGCTTGTTCACATAGTTCACTCGGTTGTGGCTATGGCCATGAAGGCTTCCATGGTTGTATGGAAATGGTATTTTTGCTAAATAATACATGGTGATGGATGCTTTTGGAGGCTGGGTTTTTCCCTCAATGAGGGTTTCCCCGGGTATATCTTGTGTCACAATTTTGTGGGTATGTTGTCTATTCTATTGCATGTGGATTTTAATTCCATGTTTATTTCAGATCTATTATGGGTTATGTGGAAACGGTTATATTCTTTGTTGCCAAGTTTCCTTACAAGTGGTATCAGAGCTATGGTTTTATTATTGTAACCCTAGATTGAATCCATGGGAATGCATGAGAGGATTAAAAAAAAAAACAAAAAGGGGCAAGATATATGAATAATTATTGCAGATCTGAGGGTTTTGGATTTGCTGTTATGATGGGATGTTAAAAGATTTGGGCATGGGAAATTGTTGGACAAAAGAGTTTTTCGGATGTTTCATTTAAATGAGGGTTTTGGGGGATAGCTTGCAGAAATGACCTCCTGGGTAAAAACAAACCTCACCAATGGATCTGGGTCAACATTTTCATAAATTTTGATAGATAATATGCCCTAGTTTGGCCATGTTCAGAGGAAATGAAAGAGTTTTTTTAGTTTCAGCCCGTGATGGCCATCAAATTTAATCCCGTCGAAATTTTCATCACTGAAAAAAAAAATTAAAAAATGAAAAATCGTACTGAAAATGGTAAAAAGACTGTCTTAGTAAAATGGCCATAACTTTCTCTCAGAATATCAGATTTTAGAGCTCTTACATGTGTTGGAAAGCTAATTCAGAGCACTAAAACATGGTGTAGGTTTGGTTGTATGATTTTAAATTTTTTTCAGGTTTTAAAAGCCCTAAAGTCAGATGTTGTTTATTTTGAGCACGGATTACGACATAACTTGGGCATACGGAGTCAGATTTTGGACTTCGAGTAGTCAACGGAAAGCTCTTGGAGAGCTCTACACATTGGTTTAGATTTGGTGTAGGTTTGACATGATTTATTTGTTGATATATTGATCTGAATAGTTTATAGATATATTTTGACTATGGTAACATTGTGAGTTTATGGTATTGGAGATTTAAGATTTGATGTCATTGTATACTCAGTTCATATTTCAGATTGGTCTCATGATGATATGGTTATCAGTGTTTGGATTTGGATATGTATGATGACTTGTTGGATCTACAAGTTGTGCAGTGTTGTAAGCGGTCTATACTTACAGGTTGCATTTATAGCTTGGTTATGGGTTGTCTTTGCCCATTGATCTTTCATTATTGATGCATATTCAGATTGGTGGCTTGGATTTGGGTTGTCTATGCCCTAAGTCAAATGATTTTATCTTCATGTAGAAGGGATGAGATGTTGTTACTAGGTACAGTCATGGTGGAGGATTGCGGTTGACTATTTTATGCTGACAGGTTGGACATTTTGAGAGCTAGATGCTCAGTTCATGGATGTGATCATGGTGTCATGGATTTTGGCATGACATGATTGGTTATACAGGTACATCCTTGATGTTCATTAGCTTGTATTTTTTGATTCAATTATGGTGGTATATCTTCTTGGTTGAGGATCATGGTTATTTGGTTTTCTTTTGAGGAGCTCATGATGTGCACTTTGATTTCTTTAATGGTTTGATGCCTTGGTTGATTCTCATAGTTAGAGGATGGATTTTTTCATCATGATGTCATGGATAGCTTGGATACACGGTTTAGTGGGAGCTTGTGACAATGATGGGGTGACAGTGCAGGATTAGTTCCTGGTTTGGTTTATATCTTCTTGGTTTGGAGAAGATGGATTTTATAATGCCATAGGTGACTTGGTACCATGGTTGAGTGGGATTTTTTGGCATTAATATATTTATTGAGTGTTTGCAGATGTTGGAGGTTTGTCTTAGATCCTATTGCTGCAGAAGCGTCTTTGACATTTGCATGGTGCACTTGTTATCTTCATGGTGTTTGAAGATGGTTAGATCTTGAGGACTCATGGAGTTCTTTGTTATCTTCATGGTATGTGGAGATGGTTCTTCATGGTATGTGGAGATGGTTTTTGTTCATGGTGTGTGGAGATGGTTGCATCTTGAGGACTCACAAGGTTTTTGGTAAAGGCCTGGTTTATGCTTTTATTTGGCATGTTATCCTTGGTATGAGGATGGTTTCATTATTATGTCATGGTATAATCTTGATACGTGTTTAGAGTTGTGACATGTTATGGTGTGTTCATATGGAGCATGTTATCTCTTTAGTTGAGATGGTAAGATCATGTCGTCATGTTTATGTTCCTGAGGCCATGGTTGGAACTTTGACATTAATCTTGGTTTAGTTTCTTGGTATTGAGTACACTGATCATAAGCTAGATACTTCATGATATTACTATGTTGCATTTGGAGTTGGCATGGATTGATTGGTTACAGGTGCTCATGGATACTTAGAGATGGTGGTGATGCTGATTTCTCTTGGATTAGAGAAATATTTGTTGGGACGGTTGATGGTTTCAACAGGAAGTCCGAGGGGCAGTCACCTGATATGGACTTGAGAGGAGATTGTTCTTAGATGAGTCTTGGTTGGAGACTTGGGTATCTTGATGAGCATTCTCATTCCCCACTCTTGGTCTACTCGGTAGTTTGATACTTGAGAGGTATAGCCCATGATTTTCTCTCAGTTGCATTATATTTATGCTTATCTTTCATGGATATGGATCTTGAACTATGGCACATGAGTTAGTTCCAGAGGGTTCATTTGAGAGATGGTTTAGCATTGGTTATCTCCATGTGCATATGTTGTTATGCTGGTTGAGTTTGGGAGATGGTTCTATATTGGGCATATTCCTTGGATTAGGAACGGTTATTCCTTGGATTATGAATGGTTTATTGAGTTTGATCTTCTTGTGAGAGGCTTACATCCATGATGAGTTACATGACATGGGATGTGTGGATTCATGCTTATTCACATAGTTTGCTCCGTTGTGGCTATGGCAATGAAGTCTTCCATGGTTGTATGGCAATGGTATTTTTTGCTGAATAATACATGATGATGGATGCTTTTGGAGGCTGGGTTTTTTCCCTCAATGAGTGTTTCCCAGGGTATATCTTTTGTCACAATTTTGTGGGTATGTTGTCTATTCTCTTGCATGTGGATTTTAATTCCATGTTTATTTCAGATTTATTATGGGTTATGTGGAAATAGTTATATTTTTTATTGCCAAGTTTCCTTACAATTGGTATCAGAGCCTAGTTTTGGCCTAGTCATGGGTTCAAATCTCCCCGGTGCCTTCCCGACCCGCGTAAGCACCTGGTATGCACGTCGAGGGGGAGATTTTTGGGTGATGAGATGCGCTCCCCTGCCCATAGGTGGTTAATTATGTGGTGTTCCATGTTCACTAACAGTCATGGCTTTTGGAGCAACGACAAATGGGCCCTACAGGTCATGGAATTTTTTGTCATGTACACTCTGCATCAATCTACCTACCTAATACCTGAATTTTATAAGACATTCAATGGGGAATAGAGAATACAAACTCAAAGTAGCATTGATTTTTAGCAAACTCAATAACTAGCAAAAAAAGTTGTTCTATTCATCATGTTTGGAATGCAAAAATAATTATTGGTGTCTAAAAAGCTATGATCCTTGTTGTTGTTAGCTTTGATTGGAGAATATATGGAGATTAATCCATACCAAACCTAAAAATACTTTTATTTAATCCATAATAAATGAACATACCATAGTAACATGTGAAATAGTTGTGTACACACATGAGAATGAAATAGACATCTACAAAGGCATAAATCACTAGAAACATTCAATAGAGTCCATAGGTAGTGAAAGCTCTTAATAAAAAGTACAATTTGCTAAGGATACAATTAAAGCCTTCAACATTCACATTTGTGTTACTTTTGTAGGCTAAATATTTAGATCTATTGTATATTATCATTAAGAATGTCTTTAGATGGTTGAATTATGTGTCTAAACTTTCTTATTATATGCATGTTTGCCTGAAAATTTTCTTATTATATGTTTTTCTTATCTGATTGAGAGAACATAGATGGATTTTATTGCAATGTGTTTAACATTTAAAGAACTCATCTATATACCAAGAATGTTAACTACAAATGGAGGAGAATGAAAGTAGCATTAAAAAGTTATGGTGTCTTAATCATAAATGTTTGTCAAGATCTAGGTCATTTAACATTGGTTGATGCTAGGGTTTGACCAAAATAATGCATTGTTATATTTATTAGGAGTCTTCTATGTTTTGACATTTATTAGTATGCAGTTGAAGGCATTTAGAGTGAGAATCAATAAAAGATGCAAAATTGAAGAGAAAAGTTGTCATGCAACAATTTTTATTGTTGAGCAACTTTTGCCTTCCCAAAAATTGCTGATTCCTCTTCCTTTGGGCTCTCTTCCACAGTTTCAGCAACTGGGGCTTTAATTTTCATAGGCACTTCTTCAGTTGCAAGGCTCACTTCAGCGGGCATGATAGCAACTTGATGAGAAAATTGATCACAAGATATAAGTTAATTCACATCATTCGAGACTAATTCTTTAACATGCATGATCAATTGAACAGATTGATCCATATGAATTGATCTACATACCTCAACAGCAGCCATTTTTTAATCCTAGATCAAAAATTAACAATACAGTAGGATCTATATATCTCTCAAAAGCCCGATTGCTCGATCAATCATGGTGGGTTTTGGACACTCAAAATTCATGCAATACAAGAAGCCTTTAGGAACCTATTTATAGTTTCTGAAAGTTGGAATGATGCTTGGAACTTTGCATCCCTAGAAATATAAACTATTTAGTACTGAAAAAATAAAATTTGAATTAGAAGACACCATCCAAATCCACACCAGATGAATGTGAATATGAGAGTATGACAAGGAATGGATGAATGTATGGAATATAAAATGCATAGTAACAAAATCTCTTGTGACGTGTGATAGTATCGAGATAATGGAGGGAGTGGGTACAACGTAATCTTCATCCAAAATGTACTAAGGACAAAATAAAGTCAATTTTTTTTTACAGATTCTTTGAAAATTTAGTGATTTTCTTTCCAATTTTTTCGTTGTTTTCAACTACCAACTATGCAGATCATAAAGATCTTGAACATTAAAATTTTCAAAAAATTCCATGATATTTTCATTTTTTTCAAAATTGGTCGACTATAAAGTTTGGATGGAGGATAGCAGCATCTAGAGGGACTGAGTGCAAAGTACCTAGAAAAAATTTCAATTTGTAACCATATGTTCTCTATTTCCTTAGCCTATCCTAATTCTTGTGATAAGCACCATGAACATTGTTGGGCTAAGGCCTAGGCGAAAGTTATGACACCTAAAATTAATATTTTCTTTTGGATTCTTTTGCAGGATATGATCTTGACTTTAGACAATTTAGTGAAGAAAGGATTCATCATTATTAATAGGTGTGTTCTCTAAAAGAATGATTGTGAATCGGTCAAACATATTACTTTGCATTTCCCTTTTACCAAAAATCTCTAGGACAAGGTGTCTGACTTGTTGAATATGGTTTAGGTCTTTCTAGCCACTATCCAAATGTTTGTGACTAGTTGAAATCCCCCTTCCAAGAATATTTTGATCTTAAGACTATGGGATTTTATTCTCCCTTATCTTTGTTGGAGGATATGGAAGGAGCATAATGATAAGGTCTTTAAAAGTGTGGAGTCTAGTTTTGATCAAGTCTTTTGTAAAGTTAAGGCTTTAATCATAGAGAATATCAAAGCCAATGGTTCTGGCTAGCAACCTCATAATGAGTGGGAAGATAGGGTGATCCAAAAATGGAATCTTATGAGCTTGTGTAAGGATCAACAAGGACCTAATCCAAGGGATAATGCTAGATGGGATAGACCACCTATGAATTGGTTCAAGATAAATTTTGACGAGGCCTCTAAAGGGAACCTGGGTATTGCTAACTATAGTATAGTTATTAGGAACTCTTATGGTGATAAGGGGGATGTATGGCTATCCCTATTGGTAGCCAAACTAATCATGTGGTTGAAGCTTGTGCCACCCTTCATGGTCTCATTTTTGCTAAGAGTTTGAACCTGATGAAGGTTTGGGTGGAAGGAGAGACTCTCTTAATATCATCAATTGTCTAAATAAAATCACTAAGCCTTCATGGACTATTAACAATATTATTTTTAATGCTATTAATATTATTAATTCTTTTGATAAATGTGTTGTTACCCATAACTTTAGGGAAGCAAATTGAACTACTAATTGGGTAGTCAACGTGGCTTGTTTAAGTGGTCAAAAAGTTATTTCGAATAATAATGATCTTTTACCTATGGATGGCCACCAAATTATCGATTATGATAAAGTGGTGTGTAGGCAAAGATGTTTTAATAATGATGATGTTAGATATTTTTAATTATGATTTGATTACACTTGAGAAATGGTAGTTGATGATTTTTAGAATGCCGAACTTTATTACACATGGATTATGGGCTATTAATACCATTTTCTCCTCTGACTATGGCATTCATTTTGCTAATAGTTTGCATACGGTTTTTTAGAGAAAGCTATCCAGTGACATTGAAGGGAAGAAAATGGGAGGGAAAAGGAAGAGAGTGGAACCCACAAGCTGCAAGGAGTGGAAGAAGAAAGAGGAGGTAGGAGACATCTTGAATAGTGGGAATTTCACTTGCTATATGGAAAGGCTCAAAGGAAATAATCCTATCATAGCATAGCAATTTATCAAAACCTGGAGGGATGGCTCTATCCTTGTCAAAAATCAGAGAATGGATGTTATTGAAGAGGTGATTAAAAAGGCTGCGAGGCTGGATATGGAAGGCATCAACTTCTATTAGGATAGGAAGCTTTCGACTAGGGCTATTGATGAATTTGTGGATTTAGCAAAAGAGAGAAATCGATTAGTGAAAATTGGTAACTCTTATTTCAACCTTGCCTCCATTTCTCAACCTTGGAGATTTGTGTTGTCTGTTATTATGGAATACCTTACTCTAGATGGCTAGTTGACAAAGCTTTATGGTTACCACTTTATGTTAGCTAACCACTTTAGGCATGGTATAAGAATCAATTTTCCCTTTTATTTGAGGTAGTTGCTGGGTTACTCTATTCAAGCAATTCAAAATTATCTGAATGGGGAACATGTGTGTCATGAGGGACTTATGGTTCTTATTATGAATTTTTTAAAATCCAAAAATGTTGAAAAACCTAGGGGCAGGTTAAAGGTGGTGGAGTATGATACGAAGGGCAGCCTCTCAAAGAAAGGCTATGACAAGGATACTGAGGATGAAGCAAAGGGGAGAAATAGGATTTTGAAAGGGGGTATTAGGTGTAACTCACAAAAGAAGAAGAAGAAAGCTAAGGTGAGTGACTCTGACCATGGAAGTGACTTTGTTGAGGAAAACATGAGAGGTTCCTAGAAGAAGGGGAGCAATGGAAAAGGATTGGGTGTTAAGGGTCACAATGATAATAAGGTTTCAACCCCATCAAATGATGAACTTCTTGTTCACAGAATGAAGAGGAAGAGAAAATCAATGAAGTCTCAAGAGGAGGGGGTTGAGAATTATATGAAGAATGTGGAATTGAAAAGATAAGAATTTGAGGATCAGGAGCAAATCCTAGGTTTTGACAAGGATGAGGGTGAGACTGGCATTACTAAAGGACTTTTAGGAAGACCTGGGACCATTCTAAAGGAAGTTGGAAATTTGAAATAACAAATGTAGTTTATTGTTAAGGAAGTTGAGCAGGTAAGAAAATTGGCTAGAGGGGAGCACACAATGGGTCAACATATTGACAGGCTTTTAGAGGTTATTGAAAATGTTGAAGAGGTTAAAAACCTGATGAAAAAAATTCCGCAGATAGAAACCAAAAACAGGGTGCTGGAGAAGGCTAATACTGATAATCTGAAGAAGGTGACAAGCCTGGAGGCCAAGGTGAATAATATTGAAAAGATGATCAAGATGAAGGATAGGATTCCCCTAGTATTGCTAAGAACCAAGGACCTTGTAAATGCACTCAATGTCATTCTAAGAAGAATTAGGAGATGAACAAGATGGAAGAAGTGAAGGCCACTGTGAAAAATATTTACATCTTGGTAGACCAGGTTGCTAACCTATTGAAGTCTATTTAGTTGTTCAGGTGCTGGTTTTTTGGTGTCCCTTTGCTATCTTTTGAGCTCTATTTCTGGTTGGCCTCTTGTTTTTCTTTTTTTCTTGCTCTTTATGGAGGCCTATTATCTGGTGAACTATGCTTTTAGATTTAGATGTTAGCTTTTATGCTTTTTCCTCTAGACTTTTGGTTACTTTGCAAAAGGTTTTGGGTCCTTCAAAACCCTTTTTTACTTAATCAAAACATCATTGTGGTAATCAAAAGATATAATTTAACTTTTCTAAAACTATTGTATTTGTTGTGATTTTCACATTTTTAAAACTATAGTAGTACATATTTCTAAAGCCATCAACTTGAAATTTAAGTGTCCAACATTTTTTCATTGTATTTATCTTTATTTTAGAGAGTTGTATTTTTCCCTACTCAATTATCATCTTGTTTTATTTTATTTTATATTGTTAGTTATTTTTAAATTGAGAAATGTCAATGGGTCTTTTGTATATGGGTGAAGTTGAAAGGTTCTTAAAAATTCTATCATAACTCAAGTCTTATTGAGTGTAAGGCTCCAACATTGAAAAAGAGATGAGATCAGGATCATGCCCCAACAAAATTTAATGGAATAGATATCCCTTAGTTCCTGGGTCTTAGTCGAAGAGGTTCAACCATCGATACCTTTTAGTTCCTAGGTCTTAGTTGAAGAGGTTCAACCATCAACTCAAATCCCCGTATTAGCTAGGTAAAAATATTTTATTAACAAAAATGTTGGATTTTTAGAATTGGACATGGTGATAAGCTATGGAGAAGATGCAAGAGAATCTTGGGTTCAAACCAATCTTGCATCAACCAAAAATTATTCTATGTTCAATTTGCCAATTTTTGCAATCTTTTGGTTCATTTCAATGTTCCTTTATTTGTTTGAGTCAACACGTGCGATGTTCAATGTAGCATTTAGAACTATTCCATTTCTTATTCCTAGGTTTAGAGCTCTTTTGGTTCACTGTTGCTCAAGTTATGATTCATCTTCTTTCGGGTATCATGTCCTTATGTATTTTGATCTTGTAATGGGAAGCTATGTTTGTGGATCTTTGTGGGTGCTTTTAACAATGTTCTTGGATCATGAATGGACCTAAATTTGGTACCAAAAACTTTCAAACATGTTATGTCATTTGTTCCTTATGATTTAGGATAGAACCAATTTTTGTGTAATAGGCTTCTTGGTCTTTGGAAATGTTCTTGATCTTGTATGTGTCATGATGCTTATATATTGTAATTGATGTATCTCTAAAGATAGTCGTAGATTGATCAGTGAAGAACACCATACATTTTTAAATCTTTTAAACTAGGTAAAATGTTAAACCTTTGTTATACATAAAAATTAAGAAATTGTAAAAAATTTCAATTTAAATTGATTATAATTAAAAATTTAGAAGTAGTGAAAAAATTGTAAGAGAAATTATTTCCTCTTTAATCATTAATGAATCACTCCAATTAATTTACTTACTTTTAGAACAAACCAATAGATATTGCTTCCTCAATACTAGTAATTCATATTAAGTGAATCTTGTGAACTTCTATAACATTTTAGCTTACATATACTCCATCTATTTCTAATGTATATTAAAGTGATGGTTATAACCCCTTCATGTTAAATTGGTTATTATCAATCAAATTTACATCTTCAGAAGTAATCAAGAGTCTTTGCTTCCTGAATATTAGTGATTCATATGGAGTGAATCTTTTCTTAAAAAATATTTTTTGTATGTACATGTTAACATTGACTATTTTGTAATGGAAATTGAAGTGACACATCTTCGTTTGTGAAAAATCTATTATTATCACTCAATTCTTTAGAATTAATGATGAACTCTTTTTTCCTTAATATTTGGGGATTCATACTTAATGAATCTTTTGAACTAATAAAAGAGATACCTTTATCTTCATTTATGGTAATCAATTTTAGTTATCTTTCATAGTGCTTGCCCTAGTTTGCATTTTATTGTTGTTGCTGAACTCTTTAGGCCAGTTTTATGTTCAATGACTAGTAGCATTTTTTTGAGATTATCATCCATATTATTTCAGATTTAGTTAATTTTATGATGAGATTACTTGATACTCTATACTTCATGTATGCATGATGATTATTATAGTATTTTCTATTATTGATGATGATTAGTTAAATGGGTTATTATGTGTGTTTTCTTATGGATACTTACCCCATACTACATATGTATGGTGTGCGTGTATATTTTTCTTTATGTATGGTTTTTCTGATGTGGCTAAGGAAGGGAGTCGTATTCACCTACTAGTCAGGATCTACACGATGCACCACTTCCTGCAATTGCCTATTTAGCTTAGAATATTGTGTTTGCACATGCGTGGATTTTATGCAGGTTGTAGGTACTAGGTATCAACTTCCCTGAATTGCCAGGATGAGTGTACTCTATCACATTATCTCAATAGTAAGAGAGAGGAGAATTTTTTAAGTCCAAATCCTAAACACGTAAGCCATTTGTCCTAGAAAATTAGGACAAGTATATGAGTTTACTACCTTCTGAATACCTAGAATGACATTAGTTCGTGATTATGACCCCTTAGTTTGATTTTGTATGTGTTTTTATATGATGGGTTTTTGTATTTTACTTCATGAGTCCTTGGTGAATTTTTTATTAATTAAGTCTAATTAAAAGATTAAATTAATGATTTAATTTAATGGAAAATTATTATGATATTTTAATATTTAATTATATTTAATTAATTCAAAAATTGATTAAATAAAGAGAATTAAATTTGAAGATAAAAGTTATAAGAATAATTTTAGAACATGATAATATTTATTAATTTAATAATAATATATTTAGAATTCATTTTTAAATAAATGCTAAATAATATTATTATTTAAGTTAATAAATAGTTTATCAATTAAAATTTTGAAAATAAATTTAAAAGTGAAAACATATTAATTTATGAATTTTTTTTTAGATTGCATGATGTATGCATGAGATTAAAATATATGAAATTGATTAAAAAGATAAAACAAGTGAATTTAATAAAGATATTTTAATCGCATAATGTGTGCATGAGATTAAAATTTAATTAATGAATTGAAAGAGAAGTCAAGTGAAAAATTAAATAAAGTTATTTTATAAATTCATAAACGTGCATGGAAAAGATAAAGAAAAGTTAATCAGGAGTTGAAGTCTGGTGAGCAAGAGTTCTCTCAGGTGATTGCACAATTAGTGCCCCTATTTAAGGAGAGAACTTCATATCACAATTTGGGGGTTCATTTTCAAAGGACTACAAATTTTGGAGAAGGAAGGAATTTTTGGAAAGGAGAAGGTTCTGAGAGGAGTTTCTCTGCAATTTTCTTGGGTGTAACAATTAGCATTAGTGTCCAGGTAGACGCTTGTGATTTTTGCATATTTTAAATACACTCTTTTCTTTCCTGTATCATCATGTCTGATAAATGGTTGTTTGGATAATTCTTTTGATGAATGTTTTATATTGTGAAATTTTTATATACATGTTGATTCTTTCTGTGTGCAAAGAGATCAAGGAAAAACTCAATTAGAAACCCTCATTCTGTAGATGAAAGCAATTAGAATTTAATTTGTGAAGGGTTTGAATTTGAAAATGAAAATTTTAGATTGGAAATTCGAATGGTTGTCTATATTTCTCCTATCAGATTAAAATGACAATTGTTCATAAAATTTTATATATATATATATATAATTTTAATTTTTAATTTTGTATGGGAGGGTTATTGTGGAACTAAATGTTATACAATTTAAAATAATAATATTAAAGTGAAAGAATTTGCCTTAGGGAAAAATTCACTTAGGAACTAAGAACTCAAACACAAGCACAACTATAGACTAAAAAATGGATATGATCAATTAATCAAAGTAGGTCCTAATACGTTGCTCCATTTAGTATATGCAAACACACTAGGAGTGCCTGTATATAAAGGCCTCTCTGGAAGCACCTAGAATGTCTCTAGAAGGAACTAGGAGATAAGATAAGCATCATGACAACTAAACACATGCCTTATCCATCATTCTAGATGAGTGGATAAGAATGACAAGGTTGCATACACCATGTGCTTAATTAGTTTACTAACTCATGTGTTGTAGACACCATGTGCATAAAAGAGGTGCAGACTCCTGTGTTATCAACATAACAACTCACAAGAGTGCACATACTCCTAGGTGACTAATAAATAAATATTAAAAAATATGCATTAACCTAAGTAAACTTAAGTAAGTGTAAATAGTAAATACTTATCTACACCAAAACCCCCCCTTAAGTGCAACTTAGGGGAATGCCCTTAAACTTACAAAAACTAGGATGATATGCATGATGGGTCCTAGCTACTAGGCCATGTTAGGTACCCATGTACATAATGAAATGTAATGCAATCTCTCATAAAGCAGAGAAAGAGGGAAAACCTCATGGGAAAAACCCTCCAAAAAGAGAGATGAAAGGGGATGCATGGATGGATGGAGTAATCAATACCCCCCTATTATGACATATATCTAGTATATACAAAAAATGGAGAAGGACAAAACCCCCTAAGAGGAAAAAGTACCCCCCAAAAAGGAGAAAAAGGAGATGAGATATCCCCCCCTAAAGGTAGTGTGTTGATCAGTGAGAAATGCTCTAATATAGAAGTTGATCCATGAATGTTGAATGATCTTCCTCCCCTTTGGAAGAGACAAATGCAAAGGTACAAAGGATATGCATCCCCTGTATGGAATCTCTAAGATGAACGGTGTCTCTGAAACCTATTCAAGTGTCCCTATGTTGATGTTGATGATGGCTTCCTCCAAAACTACTGAGAAGAAGTGAATATCGAATAAGGAGTGACGTGGAACCTATTTCAAAAAACCAACAGTTTTCTTAAATGACAAAGAGACTTGCTGCAAATGTTGTACATAAGTATCCACAATCACATTAGCCTGAAAAGACGGATCATGTAGAGAATAGAAATGAGGGTCAGAGTGAGCCCTCACAACAACTATAGAAGGATCATACACATCAACAAAAAGTGATAGATCATCAAAGAAGTCTTCCAAATCTACTGTGCATGACTCCAAGAATATAGCTGAAATTTTGGACAAGAAGTCATCACCTGGAAGACAAAGTGTACCCCATTTTGTTGAAGTACATGGATCCATCATTGCAGAAATGAATGAAGAATTTTTCTCAAAAAGAAGACGAATATTATCAATAGTGTCTCTGACATCTTCAATGTGAGACTCCATGAATAGGCCTGCAAGGGTGAGACTTTGAATCCGAAGCATTTGTGGCCAGAACAGGATCAGTAGGATCAATAGGAGCTAGAGGTGTGATGTCATCTGAAGAGGAGTCAGCTGCAACTGGAGGTATGCGATCTTTTGGGAAGGGAGGAATGTTTGGATCTCCATACATATCGCAAAGATACATCCATAAAATAGATGGATCAGATGACTTAATGTTAGACATTGTATCCAAAATGTCATCATCCATAAATAGAAAGAGAGTACGCTAAATGATATCAATCTAGTCAATATCATATTGAAGGTCTCTCACATATGGCAATGCATTATGCTGACTGAGAAATTTGATAACAAGTTGACTCCATTCCTGATTTTTTTTGGGGGTCAAATAAATCAAATCTTCGTCTTTCATGATGGACCAATCAATGTAACCTCCAAAGAATCAAAGAACATGACCCCCCCCCGCCGCCCTAAGAAAGATGCTTTGACACTTTATAAGTAGTGCATGTACAATGGGCCACTTGTCAAACTAAACAAAGTGGACTTTCTAATTTTTCTTTTACAACTGCCTTTTGAGGCCCAAATCTATTAGTAAGCACTATAGCTTAGATGAACAACAATTATGAAAAGTAATCCAAGCTTTGTAATGCGAAAAAAGCCCTAGTTCTGAAAGTGAGAATTTTGTTCACACAACCTTAGAACCTAACTATAGGTCTAGAAAGTAGATGAAAAATAATGCACTTTCAAAAAAAATAGAACTTGAAAAAGTGACCAGATGGGTTTGTATGGAGCGTTTGAAGTTGCAAAAGGTAGGATTATGTAGGTACAATCGCCAAAAATGCAATTTCTAAAAAATCCTTGCTCCAAAACTAGAAAAGAACACACCACTAGAAATTTCAAGAAATTCTACCCACTTTCAAAAATAATTGCACTTGAATTAGAGTTCAAATGTCCAAGTTATGGGCTAGCAAAGTTAGACTACCAAATTAAAAAGCAATTTGGAGAGGTGTTTGGTAGAAAAACTGCTATCTTAATTTTGACAGTCAAATAGTTGTGGTAGTAGTTATAAAAGGTCTAGTTTTGACAGCCAAATGACCATCAATTTTAACATAATGCTTTGCTGATGTTAGCAAAAAAACTACACCTGGATGATGTTGTAGGTGACTTGGTTATCCATAAGGTATAGACGTGACATGTGTCTTATATGAAATATGCCACATGGTGGTACAGACAAGTGCATGTATGATGACATGGCCAAATTCCACGTGGCAAATGTGGCAATTTTAGGTCTTGCAAGTCAACGCCAAGTTGGCTGTTGAAAACTAACTATACTGCACAGGTGGCGGGTATGAAAGTCAACATGGCAAAAAGTTACAGTGATGCCATGTGGAAGCTTATGATGTGTTGACTTAGTGGGTGATGGGGTATGGCCGTCCACATGTTCAACACAGAACAGGCTAAAAGTGCCCAGACTGTCAAACAACATCAAAAGCAGTAATGCGAGGGCCAAAAAAGTTTAAAAAATCGGTAGTGGGAAATGGGATTTAAACCCACATTGTCGTGGGAGGGAACTATGCAGTAGTTTAAAAAGAAAAACTACTGCTATCAAAACAAAATGTGAAGCCCACTAGGGTTTATACACCAGAGTTTGATGCGGCTGGTGAGTTAGCTGGATTTGACTACCATTAATGTTGTGCAGTGTCCAAAAATTTGTGGAACCCTAGTCGAATTTGTTGAAGCTGAATTATGGTACAACCTTTGATTGTGATGCACCCAAACAATAATAAATAAGCAAATTGTAGAGGAATATTCTCTGCACAGGGCTGTAAGTTGACAACCTGATACCTGCAGAAAAAATTTCTCTACGAGGTTGGCTGGCCTAAATTTTTTTGAAAAAATGCAAAGAAAATAAATGACAGATCTAAAAATGAATTAATGAGATCTGCAAATGACCATACCTGAACTGCAAATTGGGGCCTCCAGGTTCCAATTTGCAAAAAAAAATTGCCTCACAGTTGACTTTGGTAGAAGATAGCCAAATTTATAGTCAATTTTCACCGAATTAGTGCTCCAAACATAATGACAAGGTCAAATCTAGCTCTAGATGCCTAATTATTGTAGTACTCCAGATTCAAGCTGAGGTGTTGAAGCAAGAATGGTCTTGAACAGCTATGTGATGAGAAAATCTCCAAGCTCTAATACCATGTAAGAATTTGGTATAGCTCTGATACCATGTAAGAATTTTCCTTAGGGAAAAATTCACCTAGGAACTAAGAACTCAAACACAAGCACAACTATAGACCAGAAAATGGATATTATCAATTAATCAGAGTATGTCCTAATACATTTCTTTGTTTAGTATATGCAAACACACTAGGAGTGCCTGTATATAAAGGCCTCTCAAGAAGCACCTAGAATGTCTCTAGAAGGAACCAGGAGATAAGATAAGCACCATGACAACTAAGCACATGCCTTATCTATCATTCTAGATGAGTGGATAAGAATGACAAGGTTGTAGACACCATGTGCTTAATTAGTGTACTAACTCTTGTGTTGTAGACACCATATGCATAAAAGAGGTGTGGACTCTTGTGTTCTCAACATGACAACTCACAAGAGTGCACATACTCCTAGGTGACTAATAAATAAATATTAAAAAACATGCATTAACCTAAGTAAACATAAGTGTAAATAGTAAATACTTACTTGCACCAACATAAAGTTTTTAAAAAAAAGTTATGCAAAAGGGAAATCGTGCTAATTTAATTCTATATTAATAAAAAAAAGTTTATAAAATAAATTTAATTGCAAATGAATTTTTTTTTAAACATATATTAAAAAAAAAATTAATGGAGGGGGTCCAACCCCATGCCACCTTGGTTGCCAAGACAACAATTGCCAAGGTAGCGACTGTCGTAGCAGCGGTTGCCCTGGGCAACGGGCCACTTGGTGGCCGTCCCTTTTAAAAGGGACTATGATCTTCAAAAAATGGCATTCAATTTGTAAATTGTTTTATTTTAGTTTAATTAAATTAAATTTATTTTGTTATTACTTTATTAACTATTAATAATTTTTAATTAATAATTTTATTATTAATTAATTAAGTAGTAAATATTATTTATTAAAAGGATTTAATTCAAATTTTTAATTATTAATTATTTAATTAATTAATTATTTATAAATATATATTATTTATTAAGAATTTTGTTAATAACTGTTGATTATTAAATTAATTAATAATCATTAAATAATTATTAATTATTAATTTAGTAATGTAAATGGATATTGAAACTAATTTGAATTAATGATAAATATCATTTAATAATGTTAATTATATTTATTATTTAAAAATTTGATTATTGAGATTATTTTTATTTAATAATTAATTATTATTATTATTTTAATAATTTAATAAATGATTATTATTACTTTTAAGTCATGATATGATTTTCTAATTATAAGAATGAGAATGGGTTTAATTGCAAGGGTAAACTTGTAATTCTTATCTACTCGAAAAACTTATACTGAAAACTTTACTGTTCAACTTAACTGTGTGGTTACAAATCAATCAAACTATTAGACTACTCTATTTCCTTGTGTTATTTGTGTTTTAGGGTTTTCGGGGTTTGTCCCAACTTTGATCAATCTTAGGATGTTACCAAAGGCTTAGGGGTTATGTATTTGTGTTGTCATGATGATGTTTTGATCTTGATTCTTTAAACCCAACCATTGTAATGTGTCTAGTATGCTCTATGATGTGTGTGGATTTATTGATTGTTATTGCTTTTTAGTGTTCTTGTGTGACACTGAGGTGAATGTATGACCTACTTGACTTAACCATTTTTGAGTCCTTGATCAATTATATTTGGATTGCTTTCCAGACGCTTTGATAGGATTGATGTGTTTATTTCCTTTGATCTTGGTGATGTCATGTTGTGACATGTTTGACTTAACTATTACGAGTCTTTGACCAATATTATCTTGGGCTGTTTTCCAGTTGCTTGTAAAGAACTAATGTATTATTAACTTTTGATGCTTTCCAATCACTTGTATAGGGCTAAGGTGATTTTATATGATTCTTTGATTTATACTTTTATGAGCCTAGGGTAGGTTATCTATATGTAATGTGGGGAAGTGGCTTGCAATGGGGGCTAGGGCCCTAAGTGGTTTCCAGGGTAATTCATTGTAAGTTGTTTAATAAGTGAAAACACTACACTAAATGGGAATAAAATGAACCTAATAAGAGTCTTTCTATGTTCTTGCCCATGCCTCAAGTGCTAGTACAGACTAGGATGGGAGTAGAGAGAATGCTTGATTGCGACCTTGCATCTGTAGTATGCCTTGTCAATAGGAGAGGATACTAGTGGCTACATAGGGATCACTAGGGGGTCAAGGTCCTGAGAGACTACTAGGGTAACTCTAGCGTGATTCGTGTGATGGCACTTGCCCGCTTACATAGTAGGTTTCCTACACGTCTTATGTGCCTTTGGGTATAGACGTTGACCTATCTTAGAACCCTCTAGTTAGATTGCTTTTAAAATCTCCTCGGCTTAGAGAGTACTTTTGATATTTGGTTTGATATCTTGTTTGGGACTTGAGACTATCTCCTCGGCATGGTGGGAGTGGGCCATTTAGGTTCCACGCGGTCAAGTGGTAGTGATTTTTACTCTTACCATTGGGATCCATCTATTGCTATTGTGGTTGGAGCTTCCTTGTTTGCATTTCCTTTTTATTTTATCTTTGTATCATTATGATAGATGGTTATATCTTACAATGGATGTTTATATCTTTTATTGTGGATGGTTTCATTTATTTTATTGTACTTTATATCATGGATCCGAGGAGGATGTATTCCTAGTTCCACATATGTATATTCTTTTAGCCTTTCATACACTGTGACATGTATAGTGGATGATTGAGCATTCCAAATTTCATTTTCCAAGAGGCATTCAGAACAAATGTATATTATTTAAATGGACTTTGGATTATTCATTATTCTTTCATATGGATATGGTATTTGATGAACTCAGTTTTAATTAAATTTATATGTGATTCAATGTCTTGGGATCCTTGCATTGCATAAAATTGTAATCAAGATTATGCAAACCTCAAACTATGAACAAATGAATAAGCAAATGACAAACAAAGACCATTCCACCTCTACAACTCAACAAAGGCATCCATAAGAAGCCTTGTTGGTGTATCTTAGATGGAGAGTATGTTTGGTATGCTCTTAGGAACACAATAATGGATGAATCTCCTTGATGTGTGAATGCAAGTGTGAGTGATGGAATATGTACCTAGACTAGATGATATGAGAAATTAAAATGACAGAATAATGATGCAATGATAAAATATTCTAATGGTACCTAATGGATGATAATGACTTCTAATGAATCCTAACCCCCCGGGGAAAGCTTGAGACAAGATGTCTATTTAAAGTAGATGGAGGAAGCATCTCGAATGTGCTTAGAAACCACTAGGAGATAAGGATAAGGATTGACAACTAAGCACCTTATCTCACATTCTAGATAGATGGATAAGACTGATGAGGTAGCATGTGTATGGAAGATTCCTATGGTGTAGACAACATGTGCTTAAAAGATATATGGACCCATGTGATGACAACTCATATGAATGCACATACTTCTAGGCAATTTGGATAAAGATTAAATTAAATGAAATTTAATTTAATCAAGGTCTAGAAGAATTAATAGGACGTGGATGAATTAAATAAATAAAATTTATTTAAAAAAGGAATATGTGGAGAATCATGTGTTAATTTAAATTAACACATTAGAGCTAGGAGTATTTAAATTAAATTTAAATACATAGGCAAAAATGAACCTATTTAATTAAAACAATTTAATTAAATAAGTAGATGAATGTGACTAGTATTAATTAGATTAATATAGTCATTTGGGATGATTTTTGGTGTCTACATTTTGCCCCTTTTTGATGTGATGTCGGCACGGCATCATATCAAAGAAAATACAGGTTGCCCCAGAGAAGATAGGAGAGGACTAGTGACAACGACAAAGGAGAAGGGTGATGGACAATGATAATCTAAATGCAACTTAACTACATGAATGCAAGAGATTCAATTGTGTTCATATGGAGAGAAAACCTTATTTTAATATTGCAAGAGGAGTTATGCACCAAATGCTATAGAAGCATAGATGACAAGATTCATTTGTGTGTATTAGACTCTTAACACAATGAATATAGGTTTCAAAGTCATGAGGGAAAAAATGCCATATATGCACTGGAGAGGTCTAGGCACACCCAAAGTCTTTTTAAGGAGCTTGGTGGAAAGTTTGCTAACCCGTTGCCCCCAGTGAGCAATGCATTAACATAACTTGAAACTTACATAGATGTGCTAAAGAATCATGAAAATATATCATATTGCAAAATAACATGTGTAATCAGGATAAGCCGTTCAAATGATACCAGGATATGGAAGATTGAGGCACATTGGGGGAGGCTATCACTGACACACAAAGATAAAATTAACAAAAAGACACTATGAATAAGAAGTCATTCAATTCACCATGCTTGCCATGAACCTGATAAATTTGTTAAATTTGTTAAGCCTGTGTAGGAAGGATTCATCCTGTAAGGCAAAAACTGATTGATTGATTGAATTGAAATGAGATATTTGTGATTAGTTGCTGGCAATGATAGTGAAAGGAATGATGTTCTCAAATCATTGAGTCTAAATGTGAATTTATGTAAGCTTGTTTGCAATCACTATTTGATTTTATGGATGGAAGCTCAGTGTGGTGAGAATATGGATAAGACAAGATAAGATAATGGATGAATTGAATTGGAATGGAATGGAAGGAATCGATTATGAAAATTATAAATATTCTGTTAGAGGAACATATGTTGAATAGAAGACTAGAAATTTGATCAAGGTAGATGCAAATAGAATAAAGGAATTGATTATGGAAATGATGTGAATGAAGTGATTGGAAGAAGAGAATATGATGAGATTAGAGGATAAATGAATTGATTGAATAGATTGGGAGACTTGAATTGAATTTGATATGAATGAATAGATAGAATGGAGAGAAATGAATGGATTGAACGAATTTGGAATAAAATGGATTGAATGTGAAAGATTTGGATTGAATTTGATATGAATGAATGAATAGAAGTGAATGAATGTGGAATAGAATGGATTGAGACCAATGACAAGGGAGAGCCACGTTATTTGTAAATGGATAAGAAGGTTGGGTAGATATATGAATGGAGGAATAATATGGATGACTGACAGATATAGTGTCAAATAATGGGGAACCAGGAACCATATTTCAAAGGAGTGACCAACAATGCCCCATTCCAAGGATATGAAAATGGAAGGAAATAATGGTGGGGAAGGATTGCATGAAAATGGACGGATGGTGTGAAAGCTCGCATATGGAGGAAGAGAAGGCATGTGCTCTTCTTAAGCATGTATGAGCATTTTAATTTTTGTGCCTCTAGTATTGATTATGAGCATGGGTATGAAAGTGGAATGAAGGAAGGCATGAAAAAGGGATAATGATACGAAGCAAATGGAGGAGGGATAATCATATGAAGGATATGGATGGAAAAGGGATAATGATATGAAGGATATGAAGGAAATGCATGATAAGAAGTGGATTAAATGAAAGAGATAACCAAGATCAAGGGTATATGGAAGAAGGATAGACGTGCATAGGATTATGGATGGAAAAGATATGAATGAACATGAAAAGAGGATGGGAATATGTATGCATATGGATGGAAAATGGATGCATGAACATGAACGTGATAAGGACTATGGAATGCAAGATAGGGATAACATGTCAAGATCAAACATATGGAAGAATGTAGGAAGTATATAGGATAATGTATGGATAATGGACAAATGAACATGAACATGACAAGGACTATATGATAGGGATGTCAATATCAAATATATGTAAGAATTATGGGAATATGTAGGATAGTTAATGTGGAAAGGATATGGAAGGTACTTATGGATGGATGAGAGGAAAGGGAAAGTCACGATCAAATATGGGAAAAGTATAAAGACATGTGGATAATGTGGAAGGGATATGGAAAGCACTTATGGATAGATAAAAGGAAATTTTTTGAATGGCAAGTCTAACTCTCCCTCTTCTGGTGCCTCTAAGAGGTTTTCACCAGAAGATGCGTCCTTTATTTTTTCTTTTTCACCATCCAAAAGTGCCCTAAAAGGGTTTTCACTAGAGGATGTTTCTTTGATTTTTTGATTTTTTTTTTTTCACTTTTGTGACTAAGAGAGTTGACTTGGTTACCAAAGGATAATGAACAGTAAGATGGGAGCATGAAAGGATATGTATAGAAGGTTTGTATGGATGAAGCGCAAGGGAAAATGGAAAGTGTAAGTCAAGATCAAAGATGGGAATTGGATTGGACGATAGATGGAATATGGAAGATAGGTAAGGAAGAAAAATATGGATGGAACTTGCCCCTAGTGTAGAGTGCAAGTGGAAAAAGGGAAGTTAATGGATAGGTAAGTGAAAGTGGAAGACAATGGATACATAGTAGGAAAATGAAGGGAGGACTCAAGCATCTAGGTATATGGATGTATCCCTTGATATTTATGCTTCTTTAATTTATTTATTATTTTTTTATTTTCAAGGAATTGTTGGTATTTTCTCATAGATGTTGATAGGGTAAGGAAAAGAATGCTAAAGTGAATTGGGGAATAGAAGACAATGACCTATGAAAAAGTTTGGATTAAGGGAGTTGAGTGGGTAGGAAGAAGACATGGTTGATGGATACTAGGTTGGAAGACTTGTGAAGGAAGTGGAAAGATTTTCATTGGCACACACCTTGAGGGGTGGTGGAAAGGAGTAAATTATGAAGGATGTGTAGGAGAAAGTTGGAATTTTGGGATATAGGGACCCAAAATGGATGAAGGAGATGATAGAGTTGGGATGGCAGATTTGGGTGTATAAGGACCCAGAATGGATTTGGAAAATGGAGGTTGGGAGAATTTATGAAGGAGGGAGGCCTTTGGATTAGCAGAATTGGATGTCATTTGGAATCTTTCTTTGAGATTCATTGCTACATTAAGTAGCTTTGGTATCCACATAACTTTTGCACTTTTGATTTTTAGCCTTTGTGGATTTTTGATTGCATTTTGGATCTGATTTTTCTTTTCTTGGACATGTCGCTTAGATGGGACATGTTGATCCTTACACTTTTGTGGATTTTTGACTTTGCTTTCTTTTTCTTTGGCATCCAATTTGCTTCCATTGGCCATGGTATGGGTGCATGAAGGTAAATAAGATGGAGAACGTATGGAAGGTGAACGTTGGAAGGAATTCAAGGACGTGCACCTTTGTTGATCTTTACTAGGACTATGAGGGGATAAATTGGAAAATGTGGATAAGGTAGAAGGATGTATATAAGGACCTAATATGGAAGGAAGGGAAGAAGAGTTTGACGATGGAACATAAGGACCTAGAATGGATGGACTATAAAAACCTAGAATGGATGGACTATAAGGACCTAAAATGGACTTGGAAGATGAAGGAGGAGAAGTTTTAGGTGTGGAAGGTGTACCAACCTCTTGAGGAATTATTTTTTTAAGGGGATACTTAGTATTCTCAATGCAAGATGTGAGTTTAGGTGTATGGGATTCATGAGGAGATTGGATAGGTATGATAGGATCATGTGAACGAGTAGGGTTATGAGGGGGATCATGAGGAATAATAGGATCATGAGATGAGAGGGATCGTGAAATATGGATGAAGGGGTGCATTGATCTTGACTTGGAAGAGGATCATTGAGTGGAACGAGTGGATTGTGAGATGGAATAGGTTCATGAGATGGAATGGAGGGAGTGGAACTATGAGATGGAGTACTCTGATCTTGACATGAAAAAATATCACATAGCTCAAGGAGTGGATCATGAAATGGACTAGAATCATATAAGGATGTGGAAGGAATGGAATCATGTGGTGAAAGAAGATCATATAGCATGGTAAGTGGATCATCATATGTGGGCATGGAGGAAATGGAATGATGGAATGGAGTAATTTGATCTTGACATGGAGGAGTATTAGTGAATGGAGTGGAAGAAACTTTTTCATGAAGGGGAATATCTATGGATGCTAATGCTGGAGATGGAATGGAATTGGTAATGTGCATGGTAGATGGAATGTCTTGATATTTATTAGGAAGGGATCAGGAGATGGACTAGGAGGGATGGATGAATCTTGAGGGATAGTGGAATGATGGGATGGAGAAGTGCTCAGATCTAGAGGAGAAGAGGAATCAATAACATCATGCTTTGAAGGAAGGTCTTGAGATGGAACTGGAGGTGTGGCTTTGGGTGATTGGGTCACATTATGCTGAATTTTCAATCTAGCCAAAAGTGATGTGAAATACCCCTGACAAGGTGGGGATGACATTGTTGGAGGCTTAGGAGATGATGTTGTTGGAGGATTAGGGGATGATGTAGTTGGAGGACTAGAGGATAATGTTATTATAGGATTAGGATTTTGTGGAGGTGGAATTATGGATAAAGGATTTGGATTAGGTTCATAGTAAGGGGGATTACATGGAGGATTAGGATTGAATGGGACATGAGAACTAATGCCTTTGAAATATGAGAGATAATTCTTCATTTCCTCCATTTTCTTGGCAAGGGTATTTACGTCTGAGGCATTGTGTGGGCCATGAATGGAATTGTATGGAGGGATATGAGAACTAGAAAATGAAGGACACATAGCGAAGAAAATGACCTTTTCCTGCGGACTTATTTTGTCCAAGAGTGTATTCTTTAATTCCTCAATTCCTATGGTGAGGTCATTTATGATGGAGGAATTATATTGGCTATGGATGGAATTGTCTACAGATGAAGGATAAGGAGATAGATTTCCCTTGTCAAAGTTAGGAGAATGATGAACATGAGATAGATTAGAATTGAAGTGTTGAGAAGGAATTTGATATGGAGGAGGTACGAGACCATGTTGTCATGCAATATTGTCAATCATTGGAAGACGCAGATTTGAATCCATGGATGCAAGATGAAAAGTGATGAAAAGATTTGAAGAGGGAATATGAACTTGGAATTAGGAGCTTTGTGCTGATTGGACTTTGATTTGATTTGATTTGAAATTGATTGCACTTGATATGATTCGATTTGATTGAATTTGAATTGATTTGATATTAATTTGGTTTTGATTTGGATTGGATGAGGGTTCAATTTGATTTGATAAGAACCCTATGATAGTGCAAACAAAGTGAATGTTTGATTTGAATGAAAGTCCAATGATAAGACAATGCTCCTATGTCCGAAGTAGAATATGTGATGTCAAATTGAAATAGAAGAAGATGTGAATGAAGTTTTTGAAAGATTGATTATGACTTGGATGACTGAATTTGACAAGGGATTGGATTAGAAGAATGTTGATTTGAAGAATCGAATTAAGAATGCATGATGAGCTTGACTAGGGAAATTGAATATGAATAATGATGAATCATGACTAGGATGAAGATTAGGAATGTGATTGAATGACAAGGAAATGATTTAGATAAATAAAGAGGATGAAGATTAGGAATGTGATTGAATGACAAGGAAATGATTTAGATAAATAAAGAGGATGAAGATGTCAAGCAACGTTTTGAATGATGAAGGTAAGATATGTAAGAGGGAACGATGTCTTGGATGGAAGGAATATGTGATGTGAAATGATTTGGAATGATGATTAAGAAGAGGTGTTTTTTTGTGTTTTTGAAATGTTTTTAATTTTTTTGGATTTTTGAACTTTTATGATTTTTTTTTTGAATTTTTAGGTTTAAGATGCAAAAGAAAACAATGAAATATGTACAATGCAAATGTGTTTCAAACACTCCAAACACACCAACAGTCCTATAAGGTTGAACTAGGCTATACAAGGCTCAACTAGGGGGCGTCCTTGATATATGCAAGGTATGTGAGGCCCGAATCTATAGATGAAAGGAAATACTGCCATACAGCCGGGGGAGGATGGTAACCCAATCTCCTCCTTCACTTCCCAAAGGTATAAAGTTCTTTGGGGCTTAGCCAAGAGTGGCAATATTACACTTCCAAGAGAGGTATCTTTCGATTCACCTCCCAATTCTTATACTCTATCAGAACGCTCGAGTTGAGGTCATCCCAAAGGGTGATAAAATCCCCAAGCAGGCCTCCTAGAAAAATAAAAACAAGTCCACTTATTTCTTGTCCACCCAAGATCACCCAAAGGCGCGAGGGGAGAGAATACGTAAGTGCACTTGGGTTTAAAAGACACACATTCGTTGCCAAAGAAATTTTAAGTTTTCTAATCTAATTGAAGACACACGTGATTAAAATGTATAATGTTCGTTCAATGTTGCAAAAATCAGGCACACGAATAGCAAAAACTTTAGTTTTTTGAATGTTTTGGCTAAAAGGAAAATAAAAATAAAGATCTAAATGCCTTTATACACAAAATAAATTTGATTCTAAATAAAAGTAAAGTCCTATTTGAAGGAAATAAAAAGCAATTTTTTTTTTTAATTTTGAATTTTATTTTTTATTTTTTTTGGATAAAGTTTTCTTTAAAAGAAAAATACATACAATAAATTTAAAGACATACTGTAATGATAAAAAAATATAATAGTAAAGTTTTAAAAAGAAGCAAAATTTTGTAGGGCGGAGGAACGTCGTCAGCAGAGGTTGTGATGCAATGGCGAGGGTGGCTGGGAGCGGTTTGCGAAGTGCAGAGGGTTGCAGGGAGAAACCTGCGCGAGCGAAGCGGCGCGGACGTAGGGTACTGCAGGGTGAAAGGGCGTCGGCGGCATTGGACAGCAGGCAAGTGGGCAGAGACGCTTGCGGGGAGGGATTGGAAAGCAAGCCACGTGAGAGGCAGCAATAGACGGAGGTGCAGAAGAGGCGTAGGTGAGGAAGAGTGGCGCTAGTGGCAAGGAGGAACGAAGACTGCGCGGGGAGGTGACAAGGGTTGTGAGGTTGTAGGTGAGCCGTAGGGAAGGGAGCGGAGCAGAAGACACGAAATAGACGGAGCAGGTGGCGACACCTGCGGGAGGATGCAGAGTGGGTGGCGAGTAGCCGCAGTTGCAGAAGGAAGTCGCAAAAGGGGCACGAGAGGGAGCAGAGGCCGTGTGGGGGAACAATGGATGCAAGGGGGTACTGCAGCAGTGGCTACACGTGGGAGAAAAGGGTATGTAAAGAAGGTTGCTAGGAGATGAGGGTTTCAAAATGCAGTGAAACCTCGGGGTTTGGACAGCAGCGCAGGGCAGAAGTGGTTGGGGTTGTCACGGAGGGAGGCAACAACAGCGGCTGCGGGTGGTTTGGGTGCCGGCGGTGGCGGGCGACCGTGAGCAGAAGAAAAAGGAGGGGGCGGCACCAACAGGCCACGGCCGCGGGAGAAAAAGGAGCCACAGGGAGGAAGAACAACGGCTGAGAAGAAACGTCGTGGGGAGGAAGCGTTGGTGGTGGGTTTGAGCTGAAATCCAGCGGTCGAAGGTGGAGGGTGGAGTTAGCGCCCGGGGGCAGAGCGGCGTGATCGGCAGTGAGGGGCGCGGAAATGAGGCCGCAGTGGTGGCGGTGTGCAGGGGAGAGGGAGGACATGGAGAGCGTAGGGTGCGGCTCCAGGATGCGGGTGGAGTCGCTGGTGGAGGCGACAGTGCTAGGAAGAAGAGGGAGCCACTGGGGAACACACCCTGCCTATATCTATTTTTTAATTTTCTTCTCCCCTCCCCATTAATATGCAGTAACAAGATGATATAAAAGAAAATAACCCCCCTATTATATGCACAAATAAAAGAAAATAACCCCCCTATCTCACTTTTTTTTTTTTTTTTAACATAAATGCCATAAAGAAAAATGAAGAAAACCTACCCCAAGCCCCCCCTCTTTTTTTTTTTTTGAACGATTTAGCAAAAGGGGATTTTTTTTTAAATTTACCCAACAAAGAAGAACAAAATATAGGGTACTCACCTCATGGGCTCCAAAGATTGATGATGATAAACTTTTGTGGCTTGAGTAGAAGAGCATGCAACTTGATCTCCAAATGCAGGCCTCCAACCTTAGTTTGAACAAATTCGAACCCGTGAAGTGGGTCCCACCGGACGTGCCAAAATGTATTGCATAAAATTGTAAATAAGATTATGCAAACCTCAAACTATGAACCAATGAATAAGCAAATGATAAACAAAGACCATTCCACCTCTACAACTCAACAAAGGCGTCCATAAGAAGCCTTGTTGGTGTATCTTAGATGGAGAGTATGTTTGGTATGCTCTTAGGAACACAATAATGGATGAATCTCTTGGATGTGTGAATGCAAGTGTGAGTGATGAAATATGTACCTAGACTAGATGATATGAGAAATCAAAATGACAGAATGATGATGCAATGATAAAAGATTCTAATGGTGCCTAATGGATGATAATGACTTCTAATGACTCCTAACCCCCCGGTGAAAGCTTGAGACAAGATGTCTATTTAAAGTAGATGGAGGAAGCATCTAGAATGTGCTTAGAAACCACTAGGAGATAAGGATAAGGATTGACAACTAAGCACCTTATCTCACATTCTAGATAGATGGATAAGACTGATGAGGTAGCATGTGTGTGGAAGATTCCTATGGTGTAGACAACATGTCCTTAAAAGATATATGGACCCATGTGATGACAACTCATATGAGTGCACATACTTCTAGGCGGTTTGGATAAAGATTAAATTAAATGAAATTTAATTTAATCAAGGTCTAGAAGAATTAATAGGATGTGGAGTAATTAAATAAATAAAATTTATTTTAAAAAGGAATATGTGGAGAATCATTTGTTAATTTAAATTAACACATTAGAGCTAGGAGTATTTAAATTAAATTTAAATACTTAGGCAAAAATGAACCTATTTAATTAAAATAATTTAATTAAAAAAGTAGAGGAATGTGACTAGTATTAATTAGATTAATATAGTCATTTGGGACAATTTTTTGGTGTCTACAATCCTAAAGGAATGTAACTTGTTATGTATGCTTATAGATAATTGTATGTTATTGCTTCCGCTACTATGTGTTTAGTGTGTATGGTTTATCTTTCTTGTTTAAAAAAAAAATGTTTGGCAAACTTAGTAAAACTTTAGGTTAATTCTTTTGGATCCCTTGGTGAGGCATTACATCTGGTATCAGAGCCTGAGTTTCTATATTGGGAGCTCTAGGTACATTGGAACGCCACTAGTTGTTAACTACTTGAACAAAAATGAAAACTTTAAACTGTTATGAACATCTTATTCAAATTGAAACTTGAACTAGTTGAACTAAAACTTAAACTTTTAGTCGTATATTTTTCAACTTGAACATTTAAACTTCAAAACTAAAATTATGCGTAAACCTAAATATAGGCATAACTGAAAATTGAAACTTATTCTATTTGCAAAACTCATGTCTTTTATCAATGCTTTATAGTAGTATGTTTTGTGGTTATTATAGCACCTTGTTATCTAAGATATTATTTTTGTAGTGTTCTCAGTAGAGTCATATCCTCCTACAGGGGGAAAGGGTTGAATGGGAACCGCATAGTGAGTCCTTTAGTTTTCCCATTCTTGTAGGCTTCCAAGGGTAAGCCTAAGTCTAGGGGGGGTGGATGTAGTGCTTACCCTAGTTTGGATTTTATTATTATTGTTGAACTCTTTTAGGCTAGTTTTATGTTTGATGATTAGTAGCATTATTTTGAGATTATCAGATATTGTTTCTGATTCAGTTAATTTTATGATGAGATTATGGATACTTACCCCATATTGCATGTGTATGGTGTGTGTGTGTGTGTGTGTGTGTGTGTGTGTGTGTGTGTGTGTGTGTGTGTGTTTTCTTTATGTGTGCTGTTTCTGATGTGGTTAAGGAAGAGAGTCGTAGTCACTTGCTAGTCAAGATCTACACAATGCACCACTTCCTGCCATTGTCTGTTTAGCTTAGAATATCGTGTTTGTACATGTGTAGATTTTATGCAGGTTGCAAGTACCAGGTACCAACTTCTTTGAATTGCCAGGATGAGCATACCGTACCACATTATCTCAATGGTAAGAGAGGGGAGATAAATTCTTAAGTCCACATCCTAAACCCTTAAGCCATTTGTCCTAGAAAATTAGGACAAGTATCTAAGTTGACTACCTTTCAAATACATCAAATAATGTTAATTCATGATTATGACCCCTTAGTTTGATTTTGTATGTGTTTTTCTATGATGGGTTTTTGTATTTTACCTAATGAGTCTTTGGTGAATTTTCTATTAATTAAGTCTAATTAAAATATTAAATTAATTATTTAATTTAATAGAAAATTATTATGATATTTTAATATTTAATTATATTTAATTAATTGAGAAATTAATTAAATAAAGAGAACTAAATTTGAAGATAAAAGTTATAAGAATAATTTTAGAACGTGATAATATTTATTAATTTAATAATAATATATTTAGAGTTCATTTTTAAATAAATGCTAAATAACATTATTATTTAAGTTAATAAATAGTTTATCAATTAACGTTTTGAAAATAAATTTAAAAGTGAAAGCATATTAGTTTATGAAATGTTTGTAGATTGCATGATGTATGCATGAGATTAAAATATATGAAATTAATTAAAAAGATAAAACAAGTGAATTTAATAAAGATATTTTAATTGCATAATGTGTGCATGAGATTAGAATTTAATTAATTAATTAAAGGAGAAGTCAAGTGAAAAATTAAATAAAGTTATTTTATAAATTCATAAACATGCATGGAAAATATTAAGAAAAGATAAAGAAAAGTTAATCAGGAGTTGAAGTCTAGTGAGCAAGAGTTCTCTTGGGTGATCGCACAATAAGTGCCCCGATTTAAGGAGAGAACTTCATATCACAATTTAGGGGTACATTTTTGAAGGACCGCAAGTTTTGGAGAAGGAAGGAATTTTTGAAAAGGAGAAGGTTCTAAGAGGAGGAGTTTCTCTACAATTTTTTTGGGCTTAGCGATTAGCATCAGTGTCTAAGTAGACGCTTGTGATTTTCGCATATTTTAAATACACTATTTAATTTCTTGTTTTCATCTTGTCTAATAAATGGCTATTTGAATAATTCTTGTGATGAATTTTTTATATTGTGAAATTTTGGTATGCATGTTGATTATTTTTGTGTGCAAAGAGATCAAGGAAAAACTCAATTAGAAACCCTCATTCGATAGATGAAAGAAATTAGAATTTAATTTGGGAAGGGTTTGAATTTGAAAATGAAAATTTTAGATTGGAAATTCAAATGGTTGTTTGTATTTCTCCTATTAGATTAGAATGGAAATTGTTCAATATATATATATATAACATGGGGGAGTTATTGTGGAATTAAATGTTATACAATCTTAAAAAAAAAAAATAAAGTTAAGAAAAAGAAAATTTATGTAAAAGGAAAATCGTGCTAATTAAATTCTTACCCCAACCCCGTGCCACCTTGGCTACCAAGATAGTAGCTGCCATGGTACCGGCTACCTTGGGCAGTGGGTCACTTGGCAACCATCCCTTTTAAGAGGGACCGCAATCTTCAAAAATCCTATTCAATTTGTAATTTATTAATTTATTAATTATTTATTTTTTATTTAATCAAATTAAATTTATTTTATTATTAATTATTAATTATTAATAAATTTTAATTAATAATTTTATTATTAATTAATTAATTAATTAATTAGTAAATATTAATTATTAAAAGGATTTAATTCAAAATTTTAATTTTTAATTATTAAATTAATTAATTATTTATATATTATTTATTAAGAATTTTGTTAATAGTTGTTGATTATTAAATTATTTATTAATTATTAATTTAGTAATGTAAATGGATATTGAAACCAATTTGAATTAAGGATAAATATCATTTAATAATGTTAATTAAATTTATTATTTAAAAATTTGATTATTGGGATTATTTTTATTTAATAATAAATTATGATTATTAGTTTAATAATTTAATAAATGATTATTATTACGTTTAAGTCATGATATGATTTTCTAATTATAAGAACAAGAATGGGTTTGATTGCAAGGGTAAAATTGTAATTCTTATCTACTCGAAAAACTTACATTGAAAACTTTACTGTTTAACTTAACTATGTGGTTACAAATCAATCAAACTATTAGACTACTCTATTTTCTTGTGTTATCTATGTTTTGGGGTTTTTGAGGTTTGTCCTAGCTTTGATTGGTCTTAAGATGTTACCAAAGGCTCGGGGGTTATGTATTTGTGTTGTTATGATGTTGTTTTGATCTCCATTCTTTAAACCCAACCATTGTAATGTGTCTGGTATGCTCTATGATGTGTGCAGATTTATTGATTGTTATTGCTTTCTATTGTTCTTGTGTGACATTGAGGTGAATGTATTACCTACTTAACTTAACCATTTTTGAGTCCTTGTTCAGTTATATTTGGATTGCTTTCCAGACGCTTTGATAGGACTGAGGTGTTTTTTTGCTTTGATCTTGGTGATGTCATGTTGTGACATGTTTGACTTAACCTTTATGAGTCTTCGATCAATATTATCTTCGGTTGTTTTCTACTTGCTTGTAGAGAACTAATGTGTTATTATCTTTTGATGTTTTCCGGTTAGTTGTATAGGACTGAGGTGATTTTATATGATTTTTTGATTTATATTTTTATGAGCCTAGTGATCTATATTAAGTGTATTTTTATTAGTCTCCATAATATTTTAGTACACATGTACTAACGCATATTTGACCGAAGATTGATATGAAATGAACTGTTACCTATAATTTTGGGTATCTTCAAACTGAATCAGAACTTTTACTTCCCAACATCTAGAAGTGTGCATTCCAGATTTATTTGAGAGTGACATCTAAGACATTGCAACACAGATTTCCATTGTTTAGTTATTTTGTAGCCTCGCTGCTTTAGATTCCAATGTTTTATTTGATTATTCCTTGCAATCCAACTTCCAATCACATTAGTTGCCCATAAGTACGAATGGAAATCAGAAACTAAACAGGGAAAACTGAAACCTTAAAAGATTCAGACGATGGTGAAAGAAATGTTGAAAGCAAATTGCATATAAAACTAGGCATTCAGATTAACTTCCCATTATTATTATTACCAGAGAGACATTCTTAACTTCTATGATCATATCTCAATACAAATGCTTTTGGTTTCTCTTTGAAATGAAGCCAAAGCAGGGTGGTCAAGATGGGCCAAAAAGACTTGTGATCACTCAAGCACCCTCAGACATCTGATCCTTCAATTATGGCTTACAAACTTTAATCTACTTATACCACCCACTTGAAACATCTATCACAAACATCACCTTCCATGCAAATCCCTAACTACTCTACCACAAACATCATTCATTGCTCTACTATGATATTTCTGTCTTCACCTCTTCTTCAGCAGCAGGTGTCACAACTTCTGCTACAGGAACAGATGTTTCCTCAGTAGTAGGGGTTTCTTCCTTCTCCATAGGAGATTCAGCAGCAGCAGCAGGGATTTCTTCTTTAGCAAGAGCAGGGGCTTCTTCTTTCTCCACAACTTCTTGTGTGGGAGACTCATTTCCCTCACCTACTTCCTTAGAAAACTCCTTTTCTTCTATTTCTTCTTTGGCAACAAGGGATTCTTGTTCTGCTTCCTTTGCAGGTGTTGTTTCTTCCACCACATCTTCTTTCTCTTCCACAATTTCAGCAAGTGGGGCTTCAGCCTTTAGAGGCACTTATTTAGTTGTAGGGCTCACTTCAGCAAGCATGGCAGCTACCTGCACAAATCGATCACAACATATAAATTAACTCACATCATTCAAGACCGATTCTTTAGCATGCATGATCAATTAAACAAATCGATCCATGTGAGTCGATCTACATACCTCAACATTGGCCATTTTGGAATCTCAGATGAAGATTTGACAATATAGTAAATAAGATCTATAAATCCCAAAAATCCTGATCGCTGGATCAATTTTGGTGTGTGTTGGACAATAGAAATAATTCATGCAATACAAGAAGCCTTATAGAAGAGAGGGCATCGTCCAAATCCACAAACTATTTAGTGCTAAAAAAATAAAATCGGAATGAGAGGGCATCGTCCAAATAAACAAAATGTAATTTAACGTGGGGGAGTCTCGAGATAGTGGAGAGAGTGTGTGCAAGCTAGAAAACATTTAATTTTGTAACCGTAAAGCATCACCGCTGTGATCGAAACATATAATTTAAGTTTTTAAGAATGATTTTATTCGTTGTAATTATTATATATATAATAGTACTAAGTTACAATGTTATACAGTTCAGAGTCTAGTTTCATTGTATACATTTCTTTGTGATGTTTTCGCTTATTATTATAAATTTTAAAATATTATTAATTTTATAAATAGGTGAAGACTACAATTTTCAATCTATTATTTTCTATTAATCCTTGCTTTGGTAGTTGTGCAGTTTGTAAGAAAATTTATTTATACTATGGTACCACTAAATTTTGTCATTAAATGAAATTTATGAATTTATGGTATCACTAAATTTTGTCATTAATTGAAATTTATGAATTTAATTTTCTATAATGTGATTGGATGAGGCCATTTTTCCAAGCAACCTTTTTCATTTTTCTTTTGTAGGAAATATAAGTGAAAATAAGGTTTGACATTTGGCAAAGGTAACAAACATGTCATTTTAGAGGTTGTGTGCATTATGCTACATGCCTATGACATATGTAATCACACTATCCTATGTTTAATCTACCTCCTCCTTGCAATTATGCATGTAACTTCTATTCTTAGTGAAATATTAAAATTGGTTGTGGATTTGGGTATGTTAACAAGGTTGAACCTTCTGTAATTTTGAGCTTCAATATTTCTTCTATTAATGTGATTGTTTTAATTTAAAAATATATGACTATTTCTTATGAAAAAATTAAAATAGTGATTCCTAAACTTGCTTCAATTTGAGAACTATTGTTGTTAATTTGTTTATTTTGATTAATTCAAAGGATAGATTGCAAAAGCTTTGAAAAACTATAGTTCCTAAGTTTAAATTTGAAATGGAAGCTTTTCGTTCTGAAAGAAATTGATAAATTCAGGGTGTCTCCCTTTTTAAATACCCTTTTCATCTACAAGTATCTTAAATGTTTATAATGCCATGTAAAAAAATGTTGCTATGTTTTGGGAAATTCTCAAATGGAAAAATGTTACACATTGCCTTGTTCAGAAAAATCTGATGATTTGATGTTATACAGTCTTCTATTATCTATAGTCTTTAACTTCATGATTAATTGTAGTAAGAAATTTAATTATATTTTTGGGCCAAGTTTATGTGATATCCTTGTTGACCTGTAGATAAGTATCTACTTATTACACTTAAGTCTACTTAGGTTAATGCATTATTTTATTATTTCTTAGGTCACACACTTAAGAGTTTGCGTACTCTTATGAGTTGTCATGTTGACAACACTGGAGTAAGCAACTCTAATTCAACACATGGTGTCTACAACATTGGAGTTTGCATAATTTACTGAGTTGTCATGTAGACAACATAGTTATTCGCACTCCTAATTTAGCACATGGTGTTTACAACATTATTTTGTGTGCTACACCTTTGTAGGCTTATCCTCGCATCATCACACTTACTCTTGTGCTTAATGGAGGATAACCCATATCTGGTGGGCATGTGCCTGGTTGTATGACTTATCATGTTGTTCATTCCTATGTATTCTAGAAGCATTCTAGAGGCCTTTATATATAAGCACTCCTAGTGTGCTTTCATACATTGAATCAATATTATATTATCATTTTGCTCATACTCTTTTGGTCTACTATTTTTCTTGTTCTTGAGTTCCTTGGTCTTGGGTGAATCTTTCCCCAGGAAATTTTTTTACATGGTATCAAAGTTGAGGGAGATTCTCTTCACATAGTCATTCGAGACCATTCTTGCTTCAACACCTCGACCTAGATCCAAAGAATCTAAAAAAATTGGGAGTATCTAAAGCCAAAATGGACCTTGCCATTGCATCCAAAATGTTTATTAAATGAAAATTGACTATCAATTTGCCTATGTTGGGCCAAAGTCAATTTTGAGGCAATTTTTTTTTTGCAAACCAGCACTCGAAGGGTTGATTTGCAAACTAGGTATGGTCATTTATTTGATTTGCTGATTTATTGTTCAGATCTATAATTATTTATTCTCTGCAATTATTTGTATTTGGCAGTGAATACTCTATCAACATCTTCAATATTTGGCGGGCAAATATTTTGAATTCGACAACCATGTCTAACCAAGCCTATCCATTTTCGACATGCTTCCTTTGTTAGAATACTGCAGGTGTTTCATTTTACACATCTTGTAAGGTTTTCCCCCACCGAATGGGGGACTAACCCCCACTAGTTGTTTTCAAAATTTCTAGCGTAGTAATTTTGGCCATGGTGAGTGTTTTTTGACACTTGAACAGCTCTGATGCTTGGCAACGGCCCTCGATGTCTGTTCCACCTCCTGCGATGGCTTGTGCTTTGTTTTCACTTATGCAGCCTCATGTTTTTATGCACTTCGAACGTCTAGCTACCCATCCATGTGGGATTAAACCAATTGTCACCATCCGCCATAAATTGTTGCCTGGCACTGAAATACCTATCACTAGCCCACTCTGACATATGTAACCACCATCGTCAACCTCTCAATTCCATGACAATCATGAAAGCTTCCTAGCAAGCCCTATTCACCCTGGCTTGAATCTCCAGAAACAACAATGAACGTCTCCGACACTGCAAAAAATCTCTAGCAGCTTGACACATGGACATTGCCACATCATTGATAACATCAGCCCGTTGTCGCCCATGTGGACATTCCCAAATCAATAGTATAGTCAGTGTATACATCACCATCTACATCCTTTTTCCATATATGTTCTATACATCTATACAGTACACGTAGGTAGCCGTATAATGCTGACATCATCATTACATCACCATGACATCACTAGAGGGGCCCAAATACGCTGACATCAGCAGTTTCCTATCCTAAATTGGATGGTCGTCTGAATGTCATCTAGGGGAAATTTGAACTGCTACAAAAACCTCTTCACTGTCAAATTTAACCCCATCTTTTACTGATCCAACCCTTCTTCAAATTGATTTTTGATTTTGCAATCCGACATTGGGAGGCCATCTCTCAGCCATCTAGAATCCAAAGTAGGTGCATTTTTTTAAATTTTGGCTAGAATTTTTTAAAGTTTTCAGTGGTCTAGTTCTTTTCTGGTTTTGGTTCATGAATTTGTCAGAAATTGCATCTTTTGGTGATTGTACCTGTCCAATCCTACATTTTGTAGCTTCAATTTCTCTGTATGGGCTCTTTTGGACACGAAAATAGGTTCTATTTTTTTTTTAAGTGTGTTATTTTTTGTCTACTTTCAATATCTATAATCATATTATAGGGTTGTGTGGAAAAAAATGTCACTTTCAGCATTAGGTCTTTTTCTACATTGTAATGTTTTGATATATCTTCAGAATTGTTATATATCTGAGGTACATTGTAATGTTCCAGTTTTGAACTCCATAAGGAGGTTGTAAAAAGGAAATTAGAAGTCCACTAAGGCCAAAATTGGCAAGGAACCATTTTAAACGCACTACATATAAAGTGCCAAATGCATCTTTGTTGGGGGAGGGGGGGGGTTTCTTGATTGAGTGAAAAGGGAGGGTATTCTTGGTGTTGTGTTCCTATTTTCTTGTTGTTTTCTTTCATTTTCTGCATCATGGGAAATTTCAAGTCTCCAAAACTAACACCTCATAACTATGCTACATGGTCCATTAAAATGTGGTGTCATTTAATGCATAAAAGGAGTTTCTCAATATGTAGATGGAATCCTTCCTAAACCAGTAGGTGATCAAGTATCTAAAATGAACATCTCAGCTTGGGAAATAATGGATAGGAAAATCCTAGGTGATATTTGTTTGGGGGTTGAAGACAATATCATCTATCAGCTCCAGAAGTTTCGTACATCCAAGGAAGCTTGGGATACCCTCAAAAACCTATATGGTGAAGTGTCTGAGGAAGATGTTTTCAAAATTGAAGATGATCTTGTCTCTTTAGATCTAAAGACATTTGATTCTATACAAGACTTTATCATAAATGTGAATGAATTAAGAGTGAAACTTGATGATTGTGGGAGTCTTATTAAAGATGACAGGTTAATCTATCTCATTCATAATAAGCTGCCATCTGAGTAATTCACATTTGTTTCTTCTTATAACACATCAAATACTACATTAAGGTCTACCTATCATAAAGTCTCTTTTGATCACTATGCTATACTGTTACATGAAGAAGAAAAAAAGTTGAAATCAATGGGGATTCTCAAGTCATCCAAGTCTAAGGCATTGGTGGCCAATAGTGAGGGTTCTCAATCTTCAAATAAAGGAAATGGAAAGAAGAAGTGGAAAAATAACACACAAGAGGAATCAGAAAAGACAACACCACCATCAAATCAACAAGGCAAGTCTTCAGCCAATTCAAACAAGAAGGGGGACACCAATAAGGAGAAGAAAAAGTGTGCTTATTGCAAGAAATCGAGTCATGATGAACATGAATGTTATCATAAAAAGATTGATAAGTTGACAACCATCATAAAGAAACACAATGCTCCACTGCCTAATGCTTAGAAGGAGAAAGGATCCTCATCTTCAGATTCAAAGGGCAAAGGGTAAGCACTCATGGAAAACTCAAGTTCTTTAGCGGAATGGATTCTTGACTCAGGTGCCTCATATCATATGGGTTCTTGAAAGGGAGACTTTTTTTCATTGAAGCAATCAAAGGTACTACACATCTTTGTAGGCGATGATACAAAAATGGAAGTTGAAGGGAAAGGAAATGTGGAAATGGAAAATGGAGAATTCAAAGATGTTCTCTATGTTCCTAACCTATGTTCTAATCTCCTCTCAATTTACCAAATCACTCACCTTGGAGATGGAAATAAAGTTGAGTTCCTTCCAGATTTAGTAATGATGTGATCTCTAAAAGATGATTCAGTTTTTGTAATGGGGAAAGTTAATCATGACAACAAGTTGTATTCTTTCTCCCACTTTGTGCCTAAGTCTCCTTCACATGCTTTTTTGACTCAATATAATCCACAAACCAAATTATGGCATGAGTGGTATGGTCATCTTTCCTTCCACTATCTTTAGCAACTTTGATCACAAAACATGGTCAAAGGTCTACCTGCAATCATCTTTTCCAAAGGTGAATGTTCAACATGTTCAGTGGATATGCATCTAGCGGAGAAGTTAACTAAAGGGAAGTCTTCAAGAGCACTAGTTGTTCTTCAATTGGTTCATATGGTAGTAGCAGGTTCTTTTGTACTGACATTAGTTAGCCAGGGTCGCTACATACTTACTTTCATTGATGGCTTTTCACGCTACACATGGATCTACTTTCTTCATCACAAGAATGAGGTGTTGTATAAGTTTCTAGCCTTCAAGATTCATGTTGAACAACAATCCAAGAAAGCCATCAAAGTTATAAGGATAGACAATGAAAGAAGATATGCAAACAAAAGACTTAAAGACTTTTGCAAACTTGAGGGTATTGATCTTTAGAATCCACTAGCATTCAGTCCACACAAGATAGATGTTGCAACATTGAGGATAAAAACTCTTAAGTCAATGGCAAGTTGCATGATACAAGCCAAGTCTCTTGATCCATCACTTGAAGTCAAAGCTATAAGTAGTTCCAATCACATACTGAGTAGGTCTCCTCATAATGCCTTAGATGGAAAGACTTGTTTTCAAGCATGGTGTTGTAGAAAACTAGTTGTGAGTCACTTCAGAGTCTTCGGTTGTCCAACATGGGCAAACATATCTTCCAGGGGATGCAAGGCACCACCACCTTGGCCTTGTACTTTCATCAAATATGAAGATAGTGTTAAGGAATACTTACTTATGGATCCTAAGACACATGAGATTTTTATAGAGTGGAATGCACACGTTGAGGAAAGTTGACCAAGCTTATCCTCTAATCCTATCCACACTTCATACATTGTGGAAACTAATAGTGAAACCAATGATAGTGGTTCAACATACTTAGATATGTAGGATACTACTGATAGATGTAGGGAGAGGTCACAACATTAGCACATTCCACATGCATATATTGCCACGGTGATAGGTCAAGCACAATAGGGAACACGTTGTCTTCCTGCTCCAACATCAATGGATGACCTTTTGATAGATGTTTCAAGTTTTTTGTGGAGTCACACATAGCAGATTTGGGAGACATAAAATATGATATACATCTTCTCTTTGATGGAGAAGATCCTTCTTTAGTTGTTGCAAGGGCTCACTCTGACCCTCATGTCCATTCTCTACATGATTGATCTTCACAGGTTGATATGATTGTGGATCCTTATGTACAATAGTTGTAGGACGCCTCTTTATCAGTTTAGGAGATAGTAGATTATTTAGGATAGGTTCTACATACATCCTTGCTAGATCTAACATTGTTCTTTTCAACAACATTGGAAGGGGTGACAATCAATATCAACACAGGGACAGTTGAGCAAGTTTTAGAGGCATCATCGATCATCCAGATTCTTTCTACACATAGGGGAAGCATCTCATTTGTACCTATGATTTTGTTTCTTCCAAAGGGGAGGAACATTATTTAGCGGTCCTGGATCAGCTTTTGCATTAGAGAAACTATCACTAATTGACACACTTCATTAGGGGGGGGACAACCTGGTCTCTTTTCTTCTTCTCTTTTATTGGGGGAGCTTTTCTTCTTTTCAGATTATGTTCTTCTCATATTTCTCTATTGTATATACTTGATGTATGTCATAATGGGGGGGTCTTGATTACTTCATCCATCCATGCATCTTGTATTTTCATCTCTCTTTTTGTGGGAGGGCTTTTCCCATGAGTTTTTCCCTCTTTCTCCACTTTATGAGAGATTGCATTTTATTATACCTAGCATGGCCTAGTAGCAGAGACCCATTATACAATGCTATAGAGTTTAGAGATCTAGCTTCATTGTATTTATCACTTTTATGATGTTTTTGCTTATTATTATAAATTTTAAAAATAAAAATATTAATCTTATTTGTCCTACCTATTATAGGCGAAGACTACAATTATCAATGTATTATTTTCTATTAATCCTTGCTTTGGTAGTTGTGTAGTTTGTGATGATCATCCAAAAAAAATGAAATTACAAAGTTGGATCTGTGCATTCCAAGATGCTAAGATGATAGAGGATGAGTCCATCAAAAATTATATAGGAAGAATACCAAAAATTTTTGCAGGTATTCAATCTCTTGGTGGAGCTAAACATGATGATGAGGTTATGGAAGATCTTGAAAAGTCTGTCACCACCATTCAAGAAAACAACCCAGATGATTTAACTAGTAATTCCTTGCACCAATTATTTCAAAAAGGAGATTTTTTTTGGAAGATTAGAATATGTTGAAGTAGAAATGAGACAGTCTAGGGAACTAGCTAGAGTTGAGATAACTTTCAGTGCTATGCACATTCGACCTAATCTATCAAGAAGTACAAGCACACGAGGAGACTTTGCCAATAATAGCAGCTATGAAGAAGGAATAGGCCTTCTAGTAAGAAGAGAAAACGATGGTAAGAAAATATTTAAATGTTGGACTTGTGATGAATATGATCATTTTGCATCTAAATGTCCTAAAAGAGAGAAAAAGTTTAGAGGAAAATTTAAGCCTAGAAGAGATAAGGATAGAAATTGTTTATATGCTAATGAGGATGAAGAATTTGATGAAAAGCATCAAAGTGAAAGTGATGATGAATTAGGATTTGTGGATATTAATTAATATAACCTTAATAAAGAAATTAGAGAAGAGATAGCTCTAGTTAGCCAAGTTGAGAAGAAATCAGATTGGATAATTGATAGTGGATGTTGACATCACATGACTAGTGAAACTAGCATTGATGATGTTTACAATTTAACCTATCATATTACAAGGATTAAATATATTACTATTGATGGTGAAACTATCACTGATGATGTTTAATTTGTTGATGGTTTGTAACATAATTTGTTAAGTGTTGGACAATTGGTAGACAAGGGATATTTGTTGTAGTACATAGAGAAGACTTGCATTATCAAAGACAAGGATATTATGTTGACTGGTATTGAAACTAGATCCAAAGGTAATCTATTTTAGTTGAATACTATTGAAATAACATGTTTTATTGTAAAGGTTGATAATAGTTGGTTATGGCATAGAAGGTTCTATCATATAAGCAATAATAAAAGTGTGATGACAAGGAATAAAGAAAATGAGGAATTGGGTCTAATTTCTCAAGTGGAACCTAAGAGCAGAGATGAGGCATGTAAGGATGATAATTGGATGCAAGCTATGAAAAATAGGAGCCAAATGGGTATGAAAAAATAAGATGAATGAGAAAGGATAAGTTGTGAGAAACAAGGCCAGACTTTTTTCCAAAGGTTACTCACAATAAGAAGGCATAGATTATGAAGAAACCTATGCACCCATGAAAAGAATGGAAGTAGCAAGGATGTTCTTGGCTTATGCAGCAAGCAAAAGTTTTTAAAGTTTATCAGATGGATATCAAGTCAACTTTTCTAAATGAAGAACTTGAAGAAGTGTACATTGAGCAACTTGATGGATTCCCTCTAACAGAAGATAAAGATTTTGAATGTACACTAAATAAAGCATTGTACAGTTTGAAGCAAGCAACTAGAAGCTGGTATGCAAGGTTGGATAGGTATTTATCAAAGCTTGGATTTATTAAAAGTACAATAGATGGTAATCTGTATTTGAAGAAAATTAATGATGACTTATTTATCATTGTAATATTTGTGGATGACATAATATTTGGAGGAAATGATGAAGAAAGTTATAAATTTGCTGAAGAGATGAAAAATGAATTTGAAATGAGCATGATAGGAGAAATGAAGTTTTTCCTAGGATTGTAAATTGTGCAAAATAAAGATGGACTATTTATTTCACAAACTAAGTATTTAAAATATATTTTTAAAAGATTTGGTTTGGAGAATTGCAAACTTGTAGGTACTCTTGTGATAATTGGTCACAAGTTATCTAGTAAAGATTGTAGCAAGATTTCAAGCTGATCCAAAAGAGTATCATTATGCAGCAGTAAATATAATATTCATATATTTGAAAGGTACATCTAACTATGGAATATGGTATGATAGATCAAGTGATTTCACCTTGTACAGATGTACTAATTCAAATTGGGTAGGCAATATAGATGACAGAATGAGCACCAGTGATGGAGTATTGTCTCTTAGAGGATGATTGGTTTCTTGGTTGAGCAAGAAACAAGATCATATATCTTAGAGTATAGTTGAGGCAAACTATATTGTAGCAACAAATAATTATAATCGAGTTATGTGGATGAAACAAATGTTGAAGGATATTGGAATTGAGTTTATAGAACATGTTCTCATTTACTATGATAAAAAAAGTACAATAAGTATGTCTAAGAATAAATTATTTCATTCTAAGACTAAGCACATATTTATAAAGTATCTTGTTTTGAGAGAAAAGGCTGAAAAATAAGAAATAAGGTTGGAGTATGTAAGCACAAAAGATCAAATTGTAGATATCTTTACAAAGCCGTTTCTTAAAGATACTTTTGAGTACCTAAGAGGTGTGTTATGGGTTATGCCCCTACCTAATTCAGAGTAGTTGATGCAAGGAGTACATTAGTCTAGTGGTACAAAGAACTATGGTTAGATTGGACTAAATGCTAATGCTTCATGTATGGGGGAGTATTTGATATGAACTAAGTCATGAAGAACTCTAGGTATTTGGTATTGAACAATGTCTTTGGACACTTGAGCTAGTTTGAATAGCTGATTAACAATTGGTATTGAGATTGACACCTTTGACATTGATGTCAATGAGAGAGAGAATGTACATGAAAAAAAGTTTGAGAGAATGTACATAAGTAGTGAGAAGAGATGAATCTATTGAGATGGAAATAGGGGAGAGTTATCTCTTTAGGGAGATTTAGAAAGATTCATGCAAGTGCATAGAAGGATGTGTAAGTGCACAGATTCAACTAACAAGTATTGCAAGTTGTTTATTGTGAACATATATTGCTGATCCTAAAAGAAGAAGCAGAACAATACAACATTCCATAAGATCTCAAATTAATGAAGAGAATTTGAGAAGAATACAAAGGAAACATATAGTTTGGTATTCTTGGAACTAAGATATTTTCCATCTATGTTGCCATCAATACCAAAGAGGGAGATTGTTAGCATGAATGTTGATGATACTACATTGGGGGAGTATCCTAGAAATTGAAGAGCATTGATATGTTGCATTCATGATTGTATTTGTCATTGATGTTAACACTATAGTAATTCTAGTAAGACTGGAAGAATACCAGTAAAAAATATTAGTATGCACAATAGCTAAGGAAGTTTCAAATGATGCATAGTGAATGACATGTTCTTGACATTGTATTGATGACATGGTTCAAAGGACTAAGTCTGATTCAATGTTGTATGGAAGTTACACCTGTTTTACTAAAAGCAATGCAGAAATAGAGCATTGGAAAAAAAAGTTTTGATGATCTATCACTATCTTTCATCTAAGATGTAATGAAGGTGACGCACAGATAATAGTGATAGAGGAGTATCATATGGTGACACTAGCATATGCACAAGATAGGGTTTCACATGCGTAAAGTTCGGTATAGGCTGTGAGGTGACAGTGTTGTTGTAATTGTGAATTACATAATTATATTCTTTTAATTAATTAAGAAGGCCTCAATGCTAACTCAAGAAATTATTATGAAGATATGGTATAAAGGAAAGTTTCTTTCCTTGTTTATAAAGAGACTTGGATAGAGAGGATCAAGTGGAATACAGAGTATTAATGCACAACTCAAGAAGGAGCAAAATGCTTGCTGAATGCACATAAGCAATCCAAGGGATTATTGGATGCATAGTATGAGATCTAGTTACAAGATCTGAAGGAGAAAAAGTCTGGTTGATAGGATAGAGACAAAGGAAGAAGTAAATTTTACTTCTATTATTCTGTAAGGAATAATATAGAGATATTTTGACAATGGGTTCTTAGATCTTATCCTTGAAGCTATTTGGGCAGTGGGTCCAACTATCTTCCACAACTCCTAATAGGGTTGACACAACTCCTAATAGGGATTCAAAGTCTCCTAATAGACTCATATGTATTGAATGTTGTAATAGGGTCTATCCTCTAACAAGGAATATTTATATTAGTACATCATCTTGTTGGTACCTTCCCCACTGGGGTTTTCCCTCTAATCAAGGGTTTCCCTACTTAACATATTTGGTGTAAATTGTGCATGAGTACCTTGTTGTGGTTTTAGTTTATGTTACTCACATGGGTAAGTTTGCTTAAGGTTAATATTTGTAATGATAGTTTTATAATTGATTCATCCCCCCCTCTCAGTTATATCAGTGGACTATATATTCTAACAATATAAGGATGTTCAAAAGTTTTTGAAGAGTTGTGGAATTTGTCAAGTTGCAAAAGGAGTAAGTTAGAATATTAGATTGTATGCACCTATTTTTATTTTTGAGAAACCTTAGAGTGTCATTGATATGAATTTTGTTCTTGGGTTTCCTAAAACAACAAAGGGGTATTATTTGATATTTGTTGTTGTGGATCAATTTTCTAAAATTTCTCATTTTATACCATGTAAGAAGACATTAGATGCTATGCATGTTGCTGAACTTTTATTCAAAGAGATTGTTAGATCGCATGGATTACCAAGAAATATTATTTCTCATAGAGACACTAAATTTGTTGGTTATCTTTGGATAACTTTGTGGAAGAAGATGGGTATAGAGTTGAAGTTTAGTTCTACATTCCATCCATAAACTGATGGATAGACAGAGGTTGTGAATAGAAGATTGGGTAATTTTTTGAGATGGTTAGTTAGAGATAAACCACATAATTGGGAGATTGAATTGGCACAAGCTGAGTTTACATATAATAATTCTATGAATAGAAGTAAAGGGAAAACATCTTTTGAGATTGTTACTAGAATGTAGCTTAGAGGAGTATCAGATTTAAAGGATGTTGCTGGTGAAGTAAAGGGAAGTGCTGTAGGAAAAGAATTTGATGATTTTATGGAGTCTTTTTATAAGGAAGTGAAGCTAAAGTTGGAACAAAGTAATCAAAAGTACAAGGAGAATGTTGATAAGTCTATAAGGCATCATGTTTTTGAAGTTGGTGATGAGGTGATGGTTCATTTGAAGAAATGGAAATTTCATGTTAGAACATATAGTAAGTTGAAGATAAGAAGTTTAGACCTTCTAAGATTTTGAGGAAGTTTGACAATGGAAACTCTTATGAAGTTGAGTTACCTAATGACATGAATATATCCCCTATATTCAACATTGCTGATCTATATAAGTATCATGACTTAGATGATGAAGTTGTTGTACCTGATGATTATCCTAAGAAGCATATTAAAGAGGTTGAATAGATATTGGATTAGAGGGTTGGTAGAGCACAACAGGATAAGACTACTATGAATATTTGGTAAAGTAGAAAATGGACTAGTTGAAAATGCAACATTGATTTCTCAATTTGAGTTGGATTCAACTCACGTTGTGACATTTCAGTGATTGACGAAAATCATTTCTTTCTACCCTAGTTGTCTAATGTAGGAGAATCTTGGGTTTATGTTTTATCATTTTCATTTGTGTTCATTCTATCAGATGTTTTTGAGTTGTAGTCATTGCCAAGTTGTATCAATTATCGAGTTCTAGTAATTTTGCAGTATTAATCGAGTTGTAGTTATCCCAAGTTGTGTTAACCTTTGGGTTAGTGTGTTACCCCATTTCACTTTGTAGTATTGATCAAGTTATGTAGTATGTGTTGAGTTATCTAGTATTGGCCAAGTGTTCCTTCATGTGTCAAGTGAGCCTATTATTTGCTGATGCTTGGTTCCTTCTTTAGTTGACTTTTCTTTGTTGGTTCTTAGTGTGAGCCAAATTTTGTGTTTAATTTTCATTGTGAATTTAATCATAGCATATTGTCTTGGGATGTGTACAAACCATTTTTAGGTTAGTCTTTCTATTGTGTAATGTTCTAGAATCTTTTGTAAGTCATTTTGGCAAGTATAAATAGGGTGTTTAGGATTAGAAGTTAGGGCTAGAAGTGAGAGCACCAAAAACTTTAATGCATATGTGTTTGGAAGTGTGAATTTGAAGCTACACCATGGATCTTGAATGTATGTATGTTGATAATTTGATGAATCAATAAAAGAATCTTATTCTCTCTCCTTAGTGTTGTTCTCTTTGTGTGTTTTCTTCCATTGTGGTAACTCTACAAGGTGGTTTGGATTGCTAGGTGTGCCTTTGGCCCTAGCTATTAATATCCCTCCTTGCATCATCCGATCAAGAGGATAAAGTATACATTAGGAAAGAGGAGATCTGATATCTAGTAGAGAGGTGCTAACCAAAAAATCAAGGCTAAAACATTCTAATAGGTGAATAGGTTAAAATCTCTTAACTGATTAGTCCTAGCAGGCTTTTATAAATGCTTTAACATGGTGCTTACTTTATTGTAAGTTGAAGTCCTCAAACCAGGCACACTTCTAACAGGGTTTTGAAATCCTCTAAAATGGTAAGATTTAATAGTCTTTGTAAGCCTTTAATAGGGTAGACCTTTCAAAGGGTAGATCATAGTTTATGATCAAACTTATTGTAACCTTAATTAGATACACTTTACAACTATAGTAGTAAAAATTTGTGGGTGTCATCTCCACTCTAGTTTTACCTTCTCATTGGAGGGTTTCTAGGTAACAAATTTATTGTGTTATGTGTTATTTGTTTCATGCCATGGATGAACATGTTTAGCTTTCTATTTCAATTTACATGCAAATTACGGGACGGACATGTGGTGAATGATTTATGGTTAAATTATTGAACTGTTGATTCACCCCCCCTCTTAGAGTTTACTTTCCCATTGTTAATTCCAATAATTGGAATCAAACTATTTTTCTTTAGAAAGAAAAGATTTGTAGCTTTGTGGAAAGATCTTGAAGATGAAAGTCTACAAGTTTGGAAAAGTCATTGAGAACTAGAAGATTGAAATCCAACTTAACCTACACTAGCTCAATGAATCAAAAGATGAGTTGAAGCACTCATTAAAGAGAAGGAAAGAGATAGCTGTTGAGGAAAACGATACACATTACCAAGAGAAGGACACTATTGAATTGTTTGTAGATGGAAACTCAAGTGAGTTTGATGCAATAGTTGCAAATCTGATGGAAAAGAATGGTGCCTTAACTAAAAAGGTCAGAAACCTTAAGATAGATCAAGAAGTCCAATTAGGATTGCTATGTGAGGTGATTGAGTAGAAAAAGAAAGCTAAGGAAGACAAAGTCATGTTTGAAGATGACAAAAGGACACTGACCAATAGACTGGAGGAGAAGACATCAGAGGTACAAAGGACTACTAATATGCAACTAGAGATAATTAATCAAGCAATGATTTCTAACCATGAATTGAATAGAAAGGACATTGAGATGACAACCTTGAAGTTATAGAATAAACAACTAAGGAAAGAACTAAGAAGAGAGAGAGAATTTGTTGAAAGTTTCAACAAACATAGAAAAGCCTTCAAAAACTTGCAAAATTGATGAGATCTCCTAGATCTAACAATGATATTGATGTATTGGGATACACCAATGCTGAGGAAGGTGAATCATCCAAAAGTGGTGAACAAAGAAACACCAAAGGTAAGAACTACATATCCACTTGTCATAATTGTGGAAAGTTAGGTCATACAACAAATGTTTATAGGAGAAACAATGAAAATTATAATCCTAAGAAGAAATTCATAGGTTACTATCACAAGTACAAAAAGCAAGGACATCAAGTACATGAATGTAGGACCAAGACCTCAAGCACACAAAGATTTGAAGGATATTGCCATAATTGTTGGAAGTATTGACATACAACATATGAATGCAGATCTAATGCCAACTATACATCAAGCAAGTAGACAAAGGTACAATAAAAGGTACAGTTGTCACTATTGTCAAGATTATGGACATGTTCTTGAAAATTGCATTAGAAAACATTTCAAAAGTGATTAAAATAGATGGTTGAGTCAAACTAAATGTTTTGGCTATTTGGATACTGGTCAAATCAACAAAAACTATACAATAAGGTACCAACCAAAGAATTCAATAAAGGAAAGGAGAAGGTTGATGTTGAGAAAGTCAAAGTGTAGATGAAAAAGACATGGCAGAAAAAGGAAGATTGCAACATGATTTTAGATGAGATCACTTCAATCAATGGATCAGGTGATCACATCACCCCCAAGTAGGAAATCAAAAGGTATGCATGGGACTGATATCTTAATGATATATTTAACATTAGTTCCAAGAATCTAAGTTCTAAAAAGATTATATATGCATGAATTAAGATGTAATGCAATAGTTAGAACCTAGAAGAAATATTTAGTTTTTTTAGTTTTCATGTTGTTGCCGAGAATGAAAGATTTAATAGTTACTACGGAGCGTGAATGGAATTTCAGTTGATTTAGGATGTCAAGTGTTGCTATACATGGAAAGTCTTAATGATTTAGGATGTCAAGTATTGTTGTACATGGAAAGTTGGAAGCATAAGTGATGTGAAAATTCGGGAATTTTATAGTCAAATTTTTGATGATGGAGTTTTAAGGGAAGAGAATAAAATTGTAGGAAGGAAAGGGTTGACTCGTGCCCTAGATTTCCCTAATGTATTCAAGACTGAAAGGATCAAGATTGCGCCTACTAGAATACATGAAAACTTCATTTGGCTACAAGATGGACCCATTAATATTACTAAAAGGATCATTAGCCAAGTGTTAGGATATCCTACCCTAGATTGACCTACGAGCATGCGAAGTGATTCAAAAGAGATGATTAAGAAGAACACAGGTGTAATATGGAATAATAGGGGAATGTCTATTGATTCTATCTTAGACCCCCTAATTTCTATTGCTATGTGAGTGATATCTCATAAGTTTTTTCAATCTTGCAGGATTAAATATTGTATCTTACATGGCTATAGGTTTGGAATACAAAATAGTAAAGAGAGACCATACCTATGACCTTGTTGATTTGCTCTTTTTTAGTTTGTATATTTGGCTCTTTTTTAGTTTGTATATTCTTTTATGTCTAGAACACATTTCCTTCATTTGGGAAAGTTTCTTGGAAGACCAATAGGTCTATTGCAATTCAAATTGGAGAATTCATAGAGCAACTTAGAGACAACTCTGTGTCAGTAATGATAAGTTATTTTGAGAACTTTAAGAAGTCTATGAAGAAAAGGTTAAGAATTCTAGTGTCACTAGTTGAGAAACATTATAACGATGTTTTCCTTCTAGTTGATGTTGATTATACATATGTGCAAGCATTCCTACCCAAGGTTAGATGGCTTAAGCCCTTGCCATATGAGATAAACATTGATGAAGCATTAGTAGCTATTACATCTCTAATGGAAGAGGAAATAGATAAAAGTTCCACCTCATTTGAGAATTATGAGGAAGCCAAGTCCAAAATTACAATTGACTTGAAGACAACTTTTGTGGTAAGAAACAAGAATAAACTTGTGAAGAAGCCAAAAGAGAGATTTGGTGAAGGGGGAGATGAAGATGAGGAAGAGGAAGAACAAGTCCAAGCCCCTTTGGAAATTACTCAAGGACAACGATAATACGAGGGAGCTCATGAAGAAGTTTTTGAGGGAGAAGAAGTTGAGGAAGCACCCAAGCCTGTTAAAAAGAAAACGAAGGCCAAAGAGTCTATAATGGAGAAACCCATGAAGAAGGTTGTGAAATATCACAACAAAAGCATGCAGTTCTTGTTACTAGGGCTAGCACAAGGGTAGCCACTAAGAAACTCAAGGTTGTAGAGAAACTTAAACGTAAGAGGACTATTACTTCAGTAGAGCTGAGCCAACCATTGAAGAAGACATATGAAAGAAGAAAATATGTAGCTCCAGCTAAGTCAAATGAGGAGGAGACAAAATCAGATGACATGAGTCAATTCGAGGTGGTAAGCTCCAATCCCTCCTCTAATTTGGATAATTTTTGTGACAATATAAAATCAAATACAAATTTTTTTGATTTTGCACTCATAGATTTTGATAAGATAGGTAAAGTTGAACACAATACTATTGAAGAAGCCATATATGTGATGATGGCTACATTCAAAATAACTCCTATAGAGATCTCCAAGTCATTACTTAAGAGTCTTTATGACTGAGTTGAGAAAAAATGGAAATACAATTTACAAACAGAAAGAGAGATAAGCGTAACCACTTTAGCCCAAGTCATGCCTAAATTATGAATGATAATGATAGACGAGGCTATGGAGTTGCAAAAAAGTAAATTTACTCTGAAATATAGAGCATTCAGTATATTGAAGAAGACCATGGAGAATGTGGTAAATAAGAGTAAAGAAATATGGAGAACTATTTACAAGTTATGAATTCCTGCTATAATAGAGAAAAGTAAGAGACCACAATTAAGGAGGAGCAACCAGATGATCAAAGTGTATCTAAGGTGAAAGTGCCAATTGCTAGTTCTCCACATGAAGACCAAGTTAATCAACAAGACTTGGTGAAAAATCAAGGATGTTTATGACAATCAGTTTCAGAACATCAATCCCTTAACAAATGATGCTTCGAAGAAGATATTGAAGAATTCCACCATGATAACTAATATATGTACAATTTGTTAATTTGTGAGAACTAATGAAATTGAAAAGGTAGATATGGTAGTAGAAGGGGAGAACAAACTTGACCCATTAAGTGTTCCCCTAGAGGTAAAAATTGTAGAAAAATAGAGTACAAGCACTAAAAAATAAGGTGTTGTTACAAAACTAGTTGCATTACTTCTTGTGCCATTCATTTCTCACAAGAAAGCCTTGATTACAATTGAGAAGGATGGAACATAAAAGAGATTAGGTCAAGAATCAATTCCTACACCTAGACCATAGACACAAGGTGAAGAGAAGAAAGAGGATAGTCAGATTGACAAGCCTAGAGAATTGAAGGTGACTACTACTGTAGAGGAACAAATTGTTATCTAGACTCTAGTTACCTTACTAGTTTCTGAGACTCCTACTAGTAGTCTGGTTCTTTAGAGGCCATGAGCACTCAAGACATGCCATTGAAGATATCCAGGCCAAGTGCATAGACATCTAGTAGATCATAAGACATATCTAATAGAGATGTGAGTCTGGATGAGGTGATTGAACTTCCAAAGTTTGACATTACAAAAATCACCATTGAGAAGATGATCATTCTACAAGAATCTTTACATAGGAAAAAACATGAAGAGTTTTTGAGAAGGGAGCATAAGTAGAAGAAAATGCTTCATGAAACCAAAGACACATTTCTTGATGCTCTCAATCTCCCAAATCCTAATGAAGAGAAACCTATTCTTGAGTAATTGGTAAATGTTGTTCACAAGATAAATGATGATGACCTAGACTCAAACATTAAACTATTGGAGTGGTCAGAAAAGAAGTTTCAGAAAAAAGTTCTTGAATAGATATCTAGTGCCATTGTACTAAGATAGGTTGAGTTAGCAACCTAGAGGGCTACTGATCAATTTCAAGTAGATCTACAATCCATAGGTACTACATTGAAACTAACTCTAGGTCAAAATGAAACTCATTTTCAATGATTACTCTCTACCCAAGGTCAACTAGTAATACTCCAAAAGAAAGATGCTAAAATTTTGGCTACCTTGATCAACATCAAATCCATCTTGACCCCATACATGGAAGTGTTACACAAGAAGCTAGCCTTTGTTGAGACATTGATGAAGAAAAATTCTCATCTTTCCACTCATGAAGGCTTACTTAATCTTTCTTCTGAGCTAGATATCCAATATTAGTCTCTACAGGTAGTGTGTAAAAATTGGGATGCAACATTGAAGATCACCATGGAGGTCCACAAAACATTTTTGGACAAAGACACTTAAGTCATTACTTAACATAAATCTGTATGTACCAAGTAAGTAGTTTATGCCGAGCAATATACGCAAATAGTGTCGAGCACCAGTATGTGCCAAGTAGATGGTATGTGCTAAGTCACTCAAGCTTTGAGAAAGAAATATATGCTAAGTGATTCATATGCTGAGTAAAACAATGGATGTTGAGTCATTCATGAACTGAGTTATAGCATTGAAGAATAGTGAATGCGAAGCATAAGAGATTTCAAGTGCCAAGTAAATAGTTTTGGACATAGTTGTTTGTAATGACATAAACTCCTATGTAAACCATATTTGGGCTAACTTTAGGATTGTTTTATGATTCTAGAAGATATATATGAAGGTATATAGAGAATCCCTATGCAGTGCATGCAACCAATCATATTGAGGGATGTTTTAAGTGATAAAATGGGTGAATCACAATCATTGATTCCTACCTAAACCTAGGTCACCTATGTCTTCTTAAGGAGGGAAAATCCTAAAGAATCATACATGTGTAGATGAGAAGAGAAGGAAGAAGGCTAAGTATAATCAGAGCATTTGTGGTGACTATGGAGGTTTTGATCATGTTATGAATTGTAGAATCAGTTAGAGAGAATAAAGGAAACAAAAGAAATGATAGAAGAGATACATCTGATCAGGAGGATCAAGTATACATTAGGAAAGAGGAGATTTGATATCTAGTAGAGAGGTGATAACCAAAGGATAAGGGCTGAAACATTCTAACATGTGAATCAATAAAAATCTCTTAATCGATTAGTCCTAGCAAGCTTTTGTAAAGACTTTAACAAGGCAGTTACTTTATTGTAAGTTGAAGTCCTCTAAGTAGACACAATTCTAATAGGGTGTTGAAATGCATTAACATGGTAAGATTTAACAGTCTTTGTAAGCCTTTAATAGGGCATACCTTTCATAGGGTAGATCATACTTTATGATTAAACTTATTGTAACCTTAATTGGATACACTTTACAACTAGAGTAGTGAAGAATTGCGGGTTTCATCCCCACTCTAGTTTACCTTCTCATTGGAGGGTTTCTAGGTATCAAATTTAGTATGTTATGTGTTATTTGTTTCATGCTATGGATGAACATGTTTAGTTTTCTATTTCAATTTACATGCAAATTGTGAGATGATGTGTGGTTAATGTTCTATTTCTATTCTATCATCCCTTTTTCCACATTTTTTATTATTAGGCACACCTTTCATTTTCTATCAATCTTCACTATTGTAGTCTCATTTGGGGAAGGCATCATGATAGAGAGGTAGTGATTCTTCACCTTCATAAAATACTTGTCATGATTTCTATCCATTTTACCAGGTACACAAAATCTAATTCTACTAATTTATGTTTACTTTGGCTTTATTAGAGCTTTATTGATTATAGGAAATACTTAACAAAAATTATGGTTGCCTAAAAATATTAACAAATCCAAATCATTATAGTTTATAAATGTGTCACCTACCTCAAGTAGGCTTTGCAGGGCCAACAAGCGCAGCTAAAACTAGACTCCAATGTGCCTTGCAGACATCTAGGTGTGGATAATTTTCCCTCTTTTGAGGTCCACCATAGAAGTTCATTTTTGCAATACATTTGTTACATGAAATGTTGATGAATGGTGCTCCCTTTAATACCATAAACCATAACAGAGAACAAAGAAACAACAACAAATGCAAGAACAAAATATGGACTTCATATTTGTGTTGCAAATGCAGAATTACATAATTCAAAAGCACAATATGCTAACCCACATGGGTGGCTTCATTACCATAATCTGCAAGACAAGCTACGAATTATCACCCACAGATGTCCTAGACAATGTACCAGCCTTTCTTAAATAGGCAATTTTATGCTACTAATGAAGGTTCTAGACAATGAAACTTAATACATAGTTCTGACTGACCCTAACAATACATATAGAGTTAGCCAAATACATCTTTGACAATTATTTAGATATTTTGGGTAGCCGAACTTTGAAAGGCCATAACTCTTGAACTGTTGCTTTGATTGGCTATTATAGCCACTTTTTGGAAATGCCAGCTCTTGATCTACAAGCTCAAAATTGGATAAGCACCCTTTTGTCGAGTCTTTGGACCTCATCCAGGCACTCTAAGGCCTCCAAAGGTGAGCTTGAAGATTTTTCTGCAAATTTTTCCACCAAAAATCCATAATAGTTCTTCTCTGATACTTAAGCTAGAGCAATTAGATTTTTATGGTAGGCTTATAACTCTAAAATGAACCTTCATATAGAAAATGAGAACATTCCAAGCTCGTATGAAAAACTTACTAAAAATAGAAAGTTCCCATAAATAGTACCTCCCTATCTACTAGTCCTTATTAAAATAGAAAAGACTGAAGATATTTTTTTTTGGGTGATGCAAGATTTCTCATACACCCAGGATGCTCCTACATTAGACACTTGGGGAAATTTGAGAAGTGACTCTATCATGTCTCAAGTGTTTAGAGGAAAACCAAGATGGTGAACCTCCTCCCTCGCTAGCCATGATGAATCATCTACTTGCCTCACTTTCCGTTTGACCAGGTATTCCTCATAAGTTATGTTCCTTGTATTTTTTCCAACATGACTTTCTAGTATCTCCTTAATCTCCTTTGTAGCCGAACTAGCTACTGGAATAATCCATTGCCCTTCTGCAATGTCATCTCCATCACCTTCTTCATAATACTTTTTCAAACCTAAAATATTAAATAATGGTGAAATATTCAATTTAGCAGGCAACTCCACTTCATAAGCATTTTTAAAATCATGCCTTTTCACTATCTTGCATAGTCCAAACTTCTTCATCTTCAACTTATTATATGTGCCCACTGGAAAATGCTCCTTTTTCAAATGAACCATGACTTCATCTCCAACATGAAATTATTTATACCTCCTTTTTACATCTACCTTAGTCTTGTATTGTGTATTTATCTTTATGGTGTGCTTCCTCACCTCCTCATGGATGTTCTTCAAATGTTCAACAAATTCTTTTGCTTTAGCACTACTTATCTTGCCTTTATCCAATTACCTAAATTCAGAAGCATTTCTGGGACTACTCCCATATACAATCTGGAATGGTGATTTACTAGTACTCCTATTGACAAAATTATTATATGAAAATTTCTTCTGTGGCAAAATCATATCCCATCCTTATGGCTTGTCTCCAACCAAAAATCTCAGCAAATTTCCCAAACTCCTATTCACCACTTCTGTTTGTCCATCAGTCTGTGGATGATGTGTAAGAAGTCCATATTTTGTTCTCACATTTGCTTCTTTTTTTTTCCTTTTTTTTTTCCTGTTGTGGTTTACGGTATTAAGGGGAGCACCCTTCATCAAATGCCATGGTTGCATGATATGTACAAATGATTATTGGGGATAATGATTTTTAATTTTTAGGAAAATATAGATGGAGCTAATGCCAAACTAATTTGCAAAGACTTATATTCTTATTCCATATAAAATGATTGTTAATTTCTACTACCCTTGAGGTTTTTGCTAAATAGAGGGACATTAAAAAGATCTAGTAGTAGAGCAAAGAAATCAGTAATAACCACACAAACTTGAATGAATTACCAAACTATCATGACAATATAGGTATGTATATAGTTATATACTTACTAAAAGTACACATTGGTTTTGTAAACTAATAATTTTGGATTTACAATTTGAAATTGAGATTATCACCAAGTGATTACTCAAAAATTTCAAAAGGAAGAAGAGATCTTAAATACAATGCTAAGAGAAAAATCTTTGCATTTGAATAGTAGGAAAGATGGTAAAATGTGTATAAAAGAAACATAAATAAAAAATGATTTCACATTATATTAAATAAATAGTGTTACAGGCCAATAGTGGCATGTTGTGATGGTTAAGTTGTTGCGTTGTTATTCTTGCCATCAAGGTTCAAATCTCATGGGGATGAGGCCCCCTGTTTGTGGCCTCTCTAGTTCATAGGTCCAGGTCAAAGCGTTTACCCCTCTTTCAAAAAAAAAAAGTAAAAAAAGTGTTACAAATAGGTTGTCATTAGATATGAGCACATTCACCTGCGACTATAATATAGGTAACATTGATCGGCAAGGACTCTAGTCATAGCCTATTAAACTTTGCTTTGGTCCTAAGCCCATCAATAGAGTGTTCCACTACCTTGAAATATTATATGCATTTTACTCAATCAACTTGAATTGTTATTGAAATTAAAAATCACTTTATAAAGTCGGACCTAAAAAATGATATTAATTAACTAATCCAGGAATCCTAATTTAGAGTAAAAAAAAAAAGTTCATAACTCACAAGCTTAAAGTGAATATTATTGGTCCCTGTTGTAGCCATTGCCGCTCTTCTATTTTGAGCTTCTTAATTGCAAAGATCTTTGTTGAACCAAATACAAATTTTCCTCTTGATTATTGAAATTGGAGAGGGAAATATGCATTGTTGAATCATTTATTTATAAAATCTTTGAAAAGTCCATATTTAAAAGTTTAAAACATCAATGTTTCAGAACTTTTTTTATAAAAAGTAATGAAAGTTATCTTTCTATACTAAACAAAAGATACTATATAAATTTATTATGTTACTAAACTTTTTTTATACAATATAATAATTTGAGGTTCTCACAATTATATTTACATTTTAAATTAACAATTGATTTTAGAACTTTAATACAAAGTTTATAGTTTAAATTATCATTATTTTAATATAAAACATATTGTCATATGATACAACTTTTCTTTGTTCTATCGTTATTACAGTAGCATTTATTTTATTTCTAATATAATTTTTTTTTATTCTTATTATTATATTTAAGTTATACAAAACTAAGATATTGATGTTTTACTTCCTAATTGTTTTCTCAATTACTTTCATTTAAAACATTCCTTTTTTCATAACCTTTTTTTATTAGTACACGTTATAGTTTATTAAATATATCTTTTGTTTAGGACTTAAGGTAATTGGAGTTGTAAGAAAACCCAAAAGCCTTTTTAACAAAATATAAATACTTTTTAATTTTTAATTTATTAAGTTTTTACTGTTTTGATAATAATACTTTATTTCTATACGTTAAGAATACTTTATCTAATGTTAAATTTGATATTATCTTATGAATATTAAGATATGATCCATAATATATGTATTATTTTATTTATTTTTATTAAGTAATTTACTATCAAATATATGAGGTCTATAATTTTTAATATTAAAAACTGTATTTATTAAATTGGAATATCACTTTACATATTCATATACGAGTTTGCCAAAAAATATTTCTTATGGTAGAAAATTAGTTGAAATTATATGAATCTTGAAAAAATATATTTAAAAAATGTTAATATATGTGTTCACCAAAAAAATATTTCTTATGGTCGATAGTTACTTAATATTTTGGTAATGTTAATTTAAAATATATTAAAAAAATGTTGGAAGAACTTTTTTGTTGAGAGGTTTGAGAAACTAGAAATTATTTATACAATACTTTTTAAATATTGAGATTTTCATAATGAAAATTAGATGTATATCTATGTCTATAATATGTCAATGTTTTTAATTTGGTCTATTATAAATATGAAATCACAACATTTGGTTTCGTATTTTGGAGTATTTCACTATTTCTCATAGCTTCTGTAGAAACCTAGTGCCCAAATTGCTACCAACACATTATAGAGGAGTTATTAAAAGCTACACAAACTGGGTGGCCAAATAATGAAACCGCAAACGAAAATGAAAAATGAAAATGTCAACATGACCAACCTAAAAACTATAAAACAATTGAAATAGAATTCAAACTGACCTATGAAAAATTATTTTTTATTAGGTTTGTGTTACAGTTTTTTTGTTTTGTGATTTTTTGGTGTGTGCTACTTTCTAAAGCATGTGGGAATTTTAATAAAGCTTTTTCTTTAACTAATACATATAATATATCCTAATCATAGCTTTAAAGAAATGCAACCTATGACAAGTAAATGTTTCCCAAGAAGTCCACCTTCTATACAAAAAAATATGAAAATAGAAAAAGAAATAGAGAGTATTATGCCTGTAATAAAGATGTAATAGCTACTCGTAGACACCGTAAAATATTATACAGATTTTCACCCACCTCTAAATAAATACAATCAGAGAGTACTACAGAAGTAGCGACTGAAAAAGACCTTTGAAACAGTTAGAGTTTCATTGATTACCACCTTTTGTACTACAAATACATGAAAGTAGAAAAATAATTAGAGAATATTATGCATGTAAAAAAGATGTGATCATTGCTCAGAAACAAGCTAAAAGATTATAGAGAGTTACAACCACCTCTGAACAAATACAGGCAAACACTATTGTAGAAGAAGCCATAGAGAAATACCTTCAATGATTAGAGTTCCATCAATTATAGAGACAACAAGCTCCATTACATGAACAGTGTACTTACCACCCAGAAAATGCACTCCATGAACTCCAACGACAATAGAGTAGAAAGAGAAATCAAGAATACTATGACAAAGATAAAGATAAAATAGTTTCTTAGAGATGTGCTAATAGACTAGGAAAAACCTTAAATCCCTTGGAAAAAATAGAAGCACAGAGTATTGAGCACATAAGCACAGAACAAATAGTTCCAACATTACAAGAGAAAATGCATGAAGTTCGACAAAATCCATTGCAAGAAGAAATGAATAAACATGCAAGGATTAAACAAAGAAATGACTATATAATGGTACACAAATGACTATATAAGGATTACCCCTTGGATGATCCATGCTTTCTCAAAACACATGACATATTATCTGAAGAGCTTGTTCATGACTATGAAGAATTAATTAACCATATTCAAAGACACACAAAATGTAAACAAGGTACATGTGTAAGAAAAAAGGGTACAAAACAAAGAAAAAAGTATATCTACTTTATCATGTGATGAGGATGGAAAAAAAATATGAACTTGCAAGAAATGATGATAGACTTAATATTCACAATCAAGAAATATCAATGATTTGGAGAGAAAACATTGACTACCAACAAATTATCTCATAGGAGCTTGTTCTCAAATACATTGCTAAACATGCATCTAAGGCTGAAAAATAATTTGAGACATAAACTGACATGTTAAAAAGAATATCTTTAGAACAACAACCTTAAAAACTAGGTCTTAGAGCATACAATAAATTTATGACAAAAATTGTAGCTGAACATAACATAGGTGCACAAAAAACATGTCACATGCTTCAAAAATTGCCTCTAATTGTGTGCAGTCATCCTTTTACATCCTTGAATGTTGGTAAAATGATGTTCTAGTGGATAATAGCCATGTTACATAGAAAAAAAATACAATCCACATACTTATAGGCACACAGTCACTGAACTCCAGAGCTTGAGATGCTAACACTTCTTGAATCTGCATGATCGTACACTTATTCTGCAAATCATAGAAATGATAGGTGGAAAGAAAGAAATGCGTAAGACATTGTAAATGTTTACCCACAGTTTAATAGTATTCCACATGTTGAGTTAGACCAATTTGAAATATTCTGTTGGAGTGAGCTACTCTTGTACAAACATTTTTGTATCATAGAAAATGAGAATGACTTGACAAAAGAAAGAATTATTACAAATTGGAAAAACATGAGTGCAAATAGATATCATGTTTTGAATGTCAATCACCTCTTTATATGATTATTCAAGGAAAAATTGGTACAAGAAAAGCATACTTGATTCACTGCATAAGAAATGCATTGAACAATAATAGTCAACCACAGAAAGGATAACTACTGGTATTGGCTCCTACAACTGTTGCTGCATTCAACATACATGCATCTAGTATATATACAATGCTTAAGATACCTATTAAAAAATGCACCATTACAAGGGAAAGCATTAACTACATTGCAAGAGGAATTAAAATAACTAAGATATGTATTCTTATTAATGAACTAAGATTTATTGGCCCAAAGCTACTGCTGTAAATAGGTAGTAGACTATGACAAGAATTTTGTGAAAATCAACATCTCTTCTTTGGTGGCCTTTCCATCCTATTCGATGACCTCACCCAACTACCCTTTGTGCTATACACATCATGCTCTACTACAAGAACATTGTGGGAGAAATTCAAAACAATCATCGCATTAGATAAAATATTTCACCAACAAGGCGATAACATAGAGCAAACACAGTTTCACTAACTTCTACGGAACTTACAAAATGCAAAATTGACAAAAAAGGACATGGAGCTCCTACTCACACACAAAAACCAAACATTTCATCATGTGAGAAGGATGAATTTGACAAATCAATACACCTATTTTCTACAAATGATCTTGTAAAACTACACAATAAAAATATGTTGAAAATATTGAATTGTCCAATTGCAATAAGTATAGCAATAAGGACTACATACAACATGGAATATGCAACTGTTGAAGGAAACTTGAAAAGGAAATCCCATTGTCCAAAGGAAAACATATCATGCTCACAAAAACATATGGACACAAGCAGGGCTTGTAAATGGAGCATTGGGTGAAATAATTGAGTTTGTTTATAGTGATGGTTCCAAACACCCATCACTTGTAGTATACATTGCAACAAGGATTGATAATTAAAATGGTCCTCTATGGGATAAAAATGATCCAAAATTAGTACCAATAATTACACTACACAAAACAACAATTGACATTGGTAAAATTGAAATGCAAGGACTCACATTCAAAACAATATCTAAAGTCAAATCACTAAAAAAATTTCACATCCAACTAGTTTTCCCTCTCGAAAGGTTCTCCAAAATGGAAAAAAATCCATACACAATCATAATGAAAGGAGAAAAAGCTTGATTACATCAAATTTATCTCATAACAATCAAGGTTGCAACATTTTCATACAATGTGCTCTTGTTATGAAATACATGTACAATCATGCTCTTCTCAATATTCTAAAATAATTATGCGTCCACTAATGAAATATAATTACTTATACAAAAGACCCCAACTCAACATTTCAATGACAGGAAATTGTTCAAATGAATGTCTCAAGATTATTTGGTTAGGTCTACCAATCACTTCATGTTTTATTAATTTTTTTACTCAATGTCATGTTTGAGAAATCATATATTCTTTGATATCTAGTAGTGAGCTACTCACCAATTCATATTTCACCGCAGAAGGTTTGAGTCAACAAATTTTTTACCAAATTATATTTTAGAAATTGGATGCTATAGATGTAGTAAGTATACTATGCTTCACAATATGCACAATTTTAGTTGGACCGAATATGTACATTACTTTGGTTTTATTTGGCTAATTTTGTTGTTGTTTCAAACCAAATAGTCCGCGATGAATTTGAACATTCCTTATTGTGTTTTGCAACCCACTTCATAGAATAGTTCTTCGAAGACAACAACACAATTTTCCATGCTTCGACATAGAGTTAGAATACATATGGAAACAACCAAGACTGAAATAGGCAAGATGATTGATCCAAGAAAATTGGGCAATTAGTTCTAAAATATACCAGCATTTACTTGTAATAGGTGTGATATTATATAACCATATAAATTTGCTATTAATTTTTAGCTTGGCATTGTAAAAAAAGAAGATTTACAAATACAATTATTTTGGGGTGTATCGATCATTTGTCATTCTCTAGTAAAAATTAATAATTTTTTAATTTGACAATTGGCTTGACCCTTAGACCTATGGGTACAAGTACTAGTTAAGTCGATAGGCTTTTCACTATGGACATCACCCACTGGTGAGAAATTATCTAATGCTGGAAAATTTTTAGATGGTGCCAAATTGTCTTATGCCATTAAATTTATGAAGTTGTTTGGCCATCAGGATGTTGTGATGCCCAAAAAGATGAGCGTTGCATACATTTAGGAAATTTCATCTAGGTAAATTAATGCCGAGATGTTTGGAGTGACTAAGGTTATTGCAATGTAGAGCACAAAGGCAACATGAAAGGAGTTATCTGGACACCAAGCAACTCTCATGGTAGATTGCTATGGCTCGATGATATTGTTTAAATATATGGATTAACACCACCGTCATTTGGGAAATAACTAGATTGAAAATGGAAGAGGGAAATGATTGGATTGAAAATGGAAGAGAGAAAATTATAGAAAACCCTAGAAAGAATGCTTAATCTAACAATAATTTTTTAAAAAATCTAAATAAAATATGTTTCACATCAAAGAGCTCAATACAAAGAACAAGGAAAGATTTTCAACAGCATATCATTCTACGTTGTGGATATTTGAAAATGGAAATGACAGAGATTGGTTTCATGGCCTTAGTCACCACTCTTTACCATTCTCTTTTAGGATTGTAATTAATTGAGAGCTTTGTTGGAGACAATAAGTAGTGGTTTACCAAGAGCTCTAGGAAACAAAATGTATGTTATTTCATATAGGATAGGAAAAAAAAATGAGTAAAGGAAAATGTGTTAAAAGAACTCACAATTTAGACATGGAGGAGTAAATATGAAAACTACCAAAAATCCCAATAAAGAAGAAGTTCTAAGGACCTGTTTGGTTGCTAGAATAGGAATCGAAAATTTGGAATATGTTGTATATTTTCTATTTGGTTCGTCAATATGAATATGTATTTTCATTTTTCCTCTAAAATGAGCTTATACCCATTCTAAAAAATAATTGTTATTGGAATAACCATTCTCATTCCCAATATTACATTCCTATTCTCCATTCCTATGTCTGCAACCAAACGGTCCCTTAGAGGATAACGATATCCTCTAGAGAAGATGCCATGATTCTCCAACTACAACGCCCAAATTTGTGACATTTTCTACACTCTATAAGACAAAAGAACATCTTAGAAAATAAGTTGTTTGGAGACAAGCAATGGTAAAAATTCCCTGTAAATCATAATTCACTTGAAGAAAAATTATGATTTTATCATTTGCATATGTTTTAGCTCAATATTCCATCTAGTAATTCAATATCGACTTGTTAGAGTCCAATGTCCACGAATGCCTCTCAAAGGTTTTGAGAAAAATTTGGGCCTCTCCTGCCCTCCAAATTAGGTATGAAAACCTCAATTGTAGTCTCATTATTTGCATTAGTGATGAAGGTCCTAAACAAAAATGACCAAATATTTGGCATTGCATATGATGCCTTGGATATTCAATGGACCCCTAATGGACCTAGATAATGCTTGCCAATAACATTATGTTTTAGCCTCAAACATATAGAGGATCTGCATCTTCCAAAAAGAAAGGAAGTGTAAAGAACAATTATAAAAACTTTGCTAATGAGGTAGGTGTTGATGTGGGGTAAAGAGAATTTTCTATTTCACTAAATCTTATTACAAATATGATATGTAGTACCAGAATCAAAACCTAGTGAAAAAGGGGTGGAATTAGGGTAACAATAAGAGCTTCTAATTGAGTACTCTAAGAACTATATATGTATTACGTCCCATGGCCCCAAAACTATAATAGGATAGATGTTTAATAATCTCTAGATTTCAATGCATGGAGCGAGAAACATTACCAACCAGCTAGTTTCAAGACATCTAGGTGGTCTTCTTCAGATGCTCCATTTATTTCCTAATGAATCTTTTTTCAATATTTTGTTATCTCTAAAAGTGACAATTGGGTCATGGAAATGATATAAACATTATAGGTGTGCATATAGAATGGCATCCAAATCAAGAAATATTAACACATTCCTAATTAATACAGAAGGATTTGAATATAGTAAATCCCCATCAAAAAGCTTAAATCAAATAACAACACACTGGCCTAAGTTGTAATATTTAAACAATTTCATCATATTTAAATTTCATAAATCTTATGATAAATATCATTAAGACATTATTATTCAATTAGAAAAAATAAGAATCAATGATCATTTAAATATTAAAAAAGATAAATTACACAAAGTTTCATAACCAAAATCCATTTTTTTCTAATCTTAATTGTTCAAATTTTATCGATAATTAATTTCAAGAATATGCCATCAATTTTATTTTATTGATTTTAAATTAAAATTGACTTAACAATATTAATTTGTCATATATTAAATCATATAATTTATTATTCATGAATATACTACTTAATTTAATAAAAATCCTTATAATAATATTAACTAAATTTCATTCATTTTTTTAATATAATAAAAGTTTAAAATATATATTACCAATTTTCTAAGATGAAAACTGGTAGCTCACAATAACTAAGTAAATCTTTTAATAACTAAGAATGATAAGATGAGAGAGTCCTAAAAGGATGAAGAAATTGTTTCCCTCAAGAAATATATATTATGCAATTTTAGAAAGTTCCATTTACAATAACCATTTAAAGGAAAGTCTAATGCAAAATATTAAATCTTAAATATGTCCAAAAAATTCTTACAATTTCCCAATTTTACTTGTATAACAAAAAAATATCACATACTTATCACTTAACATGGTAACATGATTATAAATATAAAAATTTCATTGTTGACTTTCTATATATATATATATATATAAAATAAGTTTTGGTTGTTTTGGCTGTAATTGTTGACAAACCTGTGTCAACATTTGTGATATTTGGAGGGGTTATGGTTGAAACAGTTTTAGCTGTAATGGCTATGGCCGAACATGTTTCAGTCGTACAAACATGGCAGGTTCCCCGTTGACATGGCATGCAAGGTTACGATCAAAACCCTTTTGGCCGAAAGTGTTCTGGCCATAACCCCCATATATCAAATGACCCAAAATATCATTAAAAATAGCCAAAAAGTGATTGATGACAATTTTATAAGCATGGGTGTTTTAGTCGTAATGCTTTCAGCCAAAAGCTTATAGTCGAAAGGACTTTGGCTGTAACTATCTACGTGGCATCCTAAGTGGCAGCCACACAAGCAAAACTAAAAACTTCTGTAAACATCTTACTTTGAAGGCCAATTTGACCTACTAAAATGAAGATTTTTAAAACTAAAAATACACTTCTGTAGATCTCAAAGTCAAGATTATGATCATATAATTTTATTTATTTTTTATTATGGATAGTATGTTATAATTTGAAAATATTACAAGTAGGTATTTTAAGATTTAGGAAGATGTCTATTCAAAAATAGGAAAAAAATAGTAAATCATATTAAAAAATTATTATTATTTTAAGTTGCACTAGAGGAGAGAGTCTTCTTCAAGAATATGTAATATATTTTTAAAAATGTGTAGATTTGATGGAAAAAGTTTGACAGGAGAAAAAACTATCAATTTATAATAACTTTGAATTTGACCAATGATAAATTTCTATTTTCCTTTTTTGGTACCCTAGGTATACATGTCAACTCTAACATATTCCATAATCAAAACAAAATATGATAATTTGCATATATTTGTTTGACGGGAAGAAAACTCTATATTTTCAGCATTTAAAAAAAATTAAAAAATAGACTTTAAAAGTTCAAAATAAATAAAAATTTCACTTTAATTTTTTTAAAAAAATTATAGACATAAACTTTGTTCAAATTTACACATTTCATTAGTTTACATCATCTTCAAATTCTAAACACAAATGCCACTTTTATGTCATTAAAGTTGAAGAGTTTAAATTCTGATATGACTTTCCTTTATAAAAGGTGACATAGGTTTGTGCTTATATATATATATATATATATATATATATATATATATATATATATATATATATATATATATATATATATATATATATATATATCAACATCAAATACAATTACAATGAGTGAAAGTATTTCTAGGGAGAAACACTGTAATCTTTATCCATAACAATTAAATGCGCTAAGTGTGGAAATTCATTCACATAAATAGTTAGGGGACACGCTAATCTCCATCCAAAATGCACTAAAGAAAACACAAAGTCAAATTTTTTTTCCCAGATTCATGAAACGTAGTGATTTTTGTTTCCAAATTTGTTGTTGTTTTTTACTAATAACTACGCAAATCATGAAGATCAAACGCTGAAATTTTCAAAAAAAATCTATGATGTTTTCAATTTTTGGAAAATTGGTCAACTGTACAGTATAGCTGTGTCCAGTACTTAGTCTTGTGGAACCAAGATTGATACCATTAGACTTCCATAAACTTATAAATCTAAATTCCATTACAAAAATTTATATTATTCAACTATTCCATTTTAATATTATAAAAATATATTAATTATTTTTTATTAAATAATAATTTAACCATAAACTATAATCTATAACTAATATATAATACCCTCACACTAATCTGGGTGGCTACAAACTATTTTAAGGTGGCAAAATGTAAAATGAACTAACATGAACCTCCACTAAGATTACAATTGTAGTGATAAAAAAATTATTTATTTATTGATTTTAATTTTCCACATACGAGTGACTATTTTCTCATCACCAAGAAATGTTTATCGATTCCCTCCCTTGTCCATGTGTTGTTTTTCCTTGTATTGTAAATGTCTGATACTATCACTTTTTAAACTTATGGTACCATTTTATGATAACATATATCCTCCAATTAGAGACAATGAAATAGCATAAGCACTGCACATAGAAGAGGGTAAAGTGGGTGAACAAAATGCTACTCAAGGAATGGTGAAAATGGAGTGACTCGTATCCCTCTTCATAGGAGCCTAAAGAGAACCTGGACAAAGACAATCAAATAGTTCACCTTCACTTCCAAATTCAACATGCACAACTACAAAGATAGTTACAATTGTGAGGTCTAATAAAAATTGCCCTTCCCTTATGCTATGATGGATACTTTACTCTTGCATTATTATTCATGATTTTGATCCAAACTATTCTTCTTTCTCCTGCAAGATTGATTGCATTTCATTTTCTTCAACAACTTTAACCACCTGCGAAGTAGCGATGACTTGTAATCTTTTTTTTTTGTAGTTACCCTTTTTTCACCTTTGTAACCTTGTTTGAGACCTAACATTAACAACTTGCAATGCTTTAAAAATTTCATAAAAGATTGCTATCTTATTTCATGGCTTTACGACGAAAGAATTTAATTATTAATGAGACCATGTGACAATGTGATAACTGTGTGATAATAACTGCTACCATTCATCGCAATCTCATAACTTGGAGCTTTAACTCATCTTTTAACCCTACGATGATGAGAATACATGGTTTTTCTCCTTTGTAACCTTAACCTTAGGTTACTCTTGACCATATTCGACAATGCGAATACATTTGTTCGCTCCTTCACAACCTTTATAAATTTTTCTTTATCAAAATAACAAGATATTGCTTCATTCCATCACCTAACTCATTCGATCATTGACTTCAAGCTAACCTTGTTCGCACCATCACAACTTAAATTTCTTTAAGCTAGAACTAAATCATGATCATGCAATCTTTATCTTTCGTTGCTTCAGTGACTTAATTCTTCAGGTTAACTTTATCTAATTGTGAATATGTGATAGCCTTAGATCTTAACTGCTATGGTTGGATCTTCACAACTTTGTGACTTACCTTTCATCATATGGAATATAGGTTGTGATGTTGTGAAAAGCTTTGATATGATCTTCATCTGACAGTTAGGAATCTATCTCCAAGGGAAATTGACCTTTCAACATGTGACATGGAGATTTCAATGCATTCTATGTCATTGATTTGGTTTCCATCTTCGTTCTTTCCTCCTTTGACTAGGGTGTTCACCATTCTCTTACAAAATGAGCATTCTTGAAGGCTTCTGTTGCTTCCTCTACACTAGATTTGAATGCTCTTCCTTCTAACCTATTTCCATGATCTGTATCATATCCTCTGGCCTTGATTTCCATGTTCTTTGTTTCCTTTTGCTTTGAATGTAAGTGTGATCTTCTTTTCAAATGCATCCCGTCTTCACCATGCATACTTGATCAAATCATTCTAGTTTTAGAATAACTTCCCTCTCATCTAGGAAATGCATAAACTTACCCTCCCTTTCCTAATCACCTAATATGGATGAATGCATTATATTTCTTTTGAATTCCCACCTAGATGCACACAAAGGGATAAATGAGAGGAGAAGTTCCTTAAGGGAAATCTAGACATAGTCGTATCATCACATTGACTCATCCCTAATCCTAGAAGTTTGAAAAATATAGGGGGACTAAAATCATGCAATAGGATCCTAGGACCCCTAGGGATACATTATTCTTTTTTGTATGGGTCGTAAGGGGTCATTGGATAACAATGATGTCATGCCCAAAAAGTAAGGGCAAAACGCACATAATTTTTTTTTTTAACTTACTAGGTTCACTAGGGTTTAAGAGTTGATTCGCAAAAAAATTAGATTTACCACACTCATCCTGAATTATACTCATGTGAAGAAATACATCGATAAAGTAAAGTGTCATTATTAAATTTGTAACAACATTTAGTTCGTTGTCACATTAAGATCTCAACGATAATTTTAAATCATTTGAAGAACAATATAAATTAGTCTTAAATTTAACTATGTAGAACGAATCACATTATCTTGGTAGTCTAACATAACCTGTTATGTTTACAAACATAATGATTAACTTTCTTAACATCTGAAACTACCTTTTTACTAATCAAATCAAAACTAATTAATATTTACAAACTAAAACTAAACTACCTGGCTAATCTCTACAATCAACTTTAATACAATTGAGATTCAACTTAGTAATTACTAGTTACTAGCACAATAATACTAAATTACTTCTTTTAACAAAACAAATCAAACAACATTACTTAAACGACATATTATACTAATAATGGAACTAACTTTCTAATTACTATTCAATATTTAATCGATTGAACACTAAAAGGTCAGTTAAATTTAACTATTCAACTCATGCTAACTACGTATGAAAACTTTAATCCAAAATCTATAAGATAAGATGTAACTACACAATGTACTTGAAACCCTTTGGATATACTGGTTAAATTTGTTACTTAAAAAAAACTAATTTCTAGATAAAGTTAACATCTCTAATTTCAACCACACTATCCCTTGAGCTAAGCTCACTCAATTTATTAAATTTTGTCATTTACATGGAGCACTTGATTACACTAACATGGAATATTTAAAATTAACCTAACTAAAAAACATGCTTACCAACTATACTATCTAAATATATAAGGAAAAATACTCGACTATCTTCTAATTATAATTGTGATAATTTCAAAAACTTACTAACAAGAAATATTAACAACTTTAACTTATACTACACTATCTTAACTAACTAAATATTATCCGTCAACATATTAAATTAATCTACTTAACATATATCCAAAATTAAAACTTGAACTAGAATAATAAAACAATTTGCAATTAACAAAATTACCAAATGATACTAATCACTAATATCTAAAACATTACAAATACGATCATGAACTAATTAACTTTAAGACTTTAACAATATGGAACAACTAAAATCTAAGTAACCAATTAAAATTTATAAACATTAGAATATTAAATAACCGATATACAAACAACATAACTATACGTTACTAACACAGAACTTAACTACATTTAACATAGACTAGTTATCACGTAAACTAAAACTAATCGAACATTACCACTAACATAGAATGCTAACTACTCTTTAAAACTCTTTACTAACATCTATACTACCAAACAATTATTATATTACCTCTAAATATTATCAAGGACTCCAAATCAAATTATAGATTAATGCCATTCTTAATATAAACAACCTAAAACCTGGCTAACATCCTTACCTAGCTAGATTGCATACTAAAATACTACACTTAACCATCATATAATACTAGACTAAATTTAAAGAGGTCTTATTTAGAATCTTCTTACTAATCTAATTAATAAATTAAAACCACTCTTATTTAAGATTAATCACAGATCTAAACTCTATCTAACTTTTAATAAACTATTCTAAAAATTTCATACTAACACATACTAACTATACTACACAAAATAAACAATTATAATAACGTTAAATATTAACCCCTCCACACCATATACCTAAGACCTACCCCTCTCAAGGCCAAGTGGCCTATCCACTTGCATGGTCGAAATACCCAAGGGGGAGCGCATTGCCTGAGGTCTGCACACTCAAGCCTCTGTCCACGCCTCCCCTCCAATGCGTGACCCTCCAGCGCTTGGGGAAAGAACTTGTGCATACTAAAATTTGATTTAGTATAAATGCTTCCTCCATTCCTTAAGCCTAATGGCCCTTGCTCTTCCACACGGGGCCCACCCAAGATCTGCGCGTCGTTCAAAGCCTGCGCAGTGCAGACTTTGTCCCCTCCTCTATCACATTGTGTGATCCTAGATTCAGCAAGCATGAGCACCTAAGAGGAAGAGGTATGAGGAGGGTAAGTTAGATTGGTTTTGATGCATTTAAATTGGATTTAGAAGAGACTCTCTCACTGCTCCCCCAATGACATGACGTGCCATAATTAGCATGATGATCATAGTACCCTTGCCCATGCCTAGCCCTAAGGGTTAGAGGAAAAAGGGTAAAAGAAAATTTAATTTCAGTGGGTAGAGTTTAGGTTTCATAGTGATTTAAAATTTAAAAAGCCCATAGGGACCTAGGCTAGTGCCTTGCCTCCTAACTTCTAGGGATTAAATACAAAAGTTTTATTGGTGAGTGATGTCAATAGGATATTCATTAAAATATTTTAATTTCAAGCTATTCATTTATATTTCTTTTTATACAATCTAAAATTGGGGTTTATTTACAACTCAAGGCATAATGGAGGGAATATTCTTTGTCACCAAAAGGGGAATTAAAAATTTCTCCCATACATTTTCCAGTGAGCAAATTTGCTCTTGTAAGTGTCTATTCTCTTTTGAAACAAAATATTATGAACCAAGATGCATATGTTTGAGATATAGATTTCATTATTAAACTAGGTTTCAAAGTGATCCATAGTTTCATTAATCTATTAAACTGTCATGTTAACGCAAGAGTATGCATGAGGAAATCTCTTAGCCTTTAAATTTGAATTGCATGTTCCATGCATAAATATCCAGTGCATACTATGAGCTCTAAATTTCCTTCAATTTGAATACAAAGATTACAACTTCTTAATTCCATTGATTCCATATGAGAATGGAGAATTTGATGCAAGGTAAGATATCATATGCATGATTTACAAAGGTGGTGAATAATTCTATTACAACTTGCGTGAATCAATTTGTGAATTTTGACAAGAATTGAAATATACCAAGGAAACCACATTGTTAAATCTTTGTTGATTACATCATAATTCTTATACAGCAATCTATAAAACTTTATCATATCCAATTCTATTTCTTTCATTACCACAATTGAAATTTGAATGATCATTAATCAAGAACATCTATTTACCAACTATTCCTTCACAATATAAGCCAAATTATGAAATCACAAAGAACATTGCAAGGAACTTCCATAATCCACCCCCCACTTTTTTTTTAATGCAACCTGGTTCGAGACTCCATCGGGAAAGAACCAGTAAGAAAACCCGATTTCGTTGCCAATCATTCACAATATAAATATACATATAATTACATCAAATTCACAATACAATGATAATTTCTTCAAGCTTCTTCACAATACTTTATCCCTTCAACTTCAATTCTTCATGGAACCACAAGGGGAAACAAGGATGACCCAAGGCAAATCAACACAATCACAAGGACACAATTCAACATACACCCATCCGGTTAAACACACTAGATCCATCCATAGGACCTTATTAGGGGGGGAGGTGGATTTTCCCAATGGGAGATGCCAATGACCATACCTTAACATATCCCTTTCGGGGTTAAAACTTAGGAACTTTCTTTGTTCCTCAAATGCCCTTTCGGGGCCAATTCAACAAGGATTTTCTTTCCTTTCCATACTCAAGATTTCACAATATCAACAAGGTATGTGATGACCGGTAGGGGCCCATACACCCTACCCTTTTTTCCCTCCTCTCACCATGAAAGGAGACTCTGCACCATTGAGTTCCAACTAAAGCCCTACCCCTACATGGCCACTTCTTCCCTATCCAAGGGTGAGTAATGCCAAAAACAACCCCATAAAAACCCCTCAATACAATACATCAAGATGAACAAGAACACATCAAGAACAACACAAAAGAAACCCTCCAAATAAACCCAACATACAACCAAACAACAATTAACAACACAACACAATATGCAAGAACAAGCATGATCAAAACATGGAGAAAACAAAATGCAAAGCCAAGAATCCTACCTTCACCAAGGAGCGATGGTAACAATGGAGGTTTGAGAAGAGCTTCCTCTTCCTCCTTCCATCTGCAACTATCTTCCAAACTTTCTCTAAAAGTAGAGATTGGGTGACCAAAAAAAGAATCCCCAAAACTTCTCCTAAAAATCCACTAAAATAGGGATCCCTTAACTCAACTAGACTTCATGAAACCTTATGATGGAGTTTTGAGTTTCACTCAAGTGGATGAGAATCCATTTTCGCAATCAACCATAAATGGGATTTTTGAGTGACCCTAGAAGTCAACTAGGGTGGCAAAAGTGGGTGGAAAGTACCGTGAACCCATACCCTTACCCATGGGTGCTTAAATTTAATATTTTCAAGCCTTGGAGACTTGGTAGGAACACATAAAAGTTAGGGGAAAATAAAATCAAATAACAACCTTTAAAGATGGACAATAGAAAGATAACAAAATTTAAAAATGGGGTTTCAGCTTGTCTTTCCATTGGATTTCCCGACTAGATTACCTGCACACTCATTGCACCCGCCAGTAGTTCAAGAAACATATGTTCATAAAATACGCATCAAGATTTTCACGTTAATAAAAGCATTCATTTCCACAATTCAATTATCCATCTTATTCTATTCATTAAACTTGGAAAAATTCAAAGTGTTAGTTCGCATTCATTTACTTCACCATACATGTTTATAAGCATTAATTTAGATCGAATTACTAGAATAATCATTGTTAGGTATGCATATCATAAGCATCATTAATAAGATAAAATGAACTATCTGAAAGCATACCAATTAATCATTGTGGTACCAAAATTGGCAAACCTCATTATTAGGTGAAAGCACCTAGCATCATTGTTAGTAACAATTAATGTTTTAAATAGTCAAGGTGATGAAATAGTTCTTGAATCACTAAGCATAAACATGGTTGAGCCAACTACTCTCAGTTTCATTAGGGCATTCACAATATAAAACATAACTTCATATCCATCCAATTCTCATACAACAGATTTTTACAGAGGAATTCATAGTTAATAACTACGTGCGAAGAGGAACCTTACAAATGACATTTGATGATGATATATGTCCCCAAAGGTCCTAGGACTCTTAGGGACACATTATGCTTGTTCATATGGGTTGAAAGGGGTCATTTGATAACCTATGACCCCTTTCAACACATTTGATGATGACATATGCCCTTAGGGGCCCTACAATCCCTAGGGATACATTACAATTGTTCAAATTCATCAAAAGAGCTCATAGGATAACCTATGACCCCTTTCGATACATTAGATGATGGCATATGTCCTTGGGGATCCTAGGACCCGTAGCGACAATTTAATTTGGGTCAAAAGGGGTCATAGAATAACCTATGCCCTCTTTCAACACATTTGATGATGACATATGTCCTTAGGGGCCTAGGGACACATTACGCTTATTCATATGGGTCGAAAGGGGTCATTAGATAACTTATGACCCCTTTCATCACATTTGATAATTACATATGTCCTTAGTGGTCTTAGGACCTTTAGGGACACATTTTTCTTGTTCATATGGGTTGAAATGGGTCATAAGATAATCTATGATCCCTTTCAACACATTTGATTATGACATATGTCCCTAGGAATCTTTGGACCCCTATGGACACATTATGCTTGTCCATATGGGTCAAAAGGGATCATTGGATAACCTATGTGCCGTTCAACATATTTGATGATGCCATATGTCTCTAGGGGTCCTAGGACCCCTAGTGACACATTATACTTGACCCCTTTCAACACATTTGATGACAACATATGCCCCTAGGGGTCCAAAGATTCCTAGGGACACATTATGCTTGTTCATATGTATCAAAAGAACACATTTGTCCCTATATATAATATGGGTTTAATATCCTATATACTATATCATATAATATAATCTAATATTTTAAAATTTAACATAATTTAGTAAAATTTGTTATAACATTTGTAATATGTTAAACTATGTATAATAAAATATAATATATTATAGTATATTTAAGATAATATATTATAAATATATATCTTATAAACTATATATATTAAATATCACAATTTGTAATCACATAGATCATGAAAATAAAAAATACACTTGACTAGGACATCACATGCATCATGGAGGGGATAATCATGACCCTTCCTCAATTTTCAATCCCTGTCCTCCACTTTTGATGTGGTTCATTTGCATATTTTGGTGGGAGGATATCAGGTATCCAATATATTGGATATTTGATTAGGCCTTGTAATAACCAAGCCTCCTTGGTCAACTCAAAAAACATGAATTTGCAGCATTGAGGGGTGTTCCAAACTTTGATGACATATTAGATGACTTCTAATCTAATGGAATTCACTAAAACAAAAAGGGTTTGTAGAGGACATTCTCATCTTTTTAGTGATATAATTTTTATCAAGATATTAGTTCAATAAGTATTTATTACTTATTTTTAAATGAATATACTTATAAGATGTTGATTTACACAATAATTGAAAAAATGGCTATAACTTTCAAACTATAAAATAAATTTAAAATTTGAAAGATGTGTCACATTCTATGCTTTTTCTAATACAATTTTTAAATAAATAATTTTTTTTTGTCTTAAATTCATTAAGGTGGTCAGACACAGGCCCTTTTTTTCTTGATAACATTGTAGCAGAAAATTCAAAATTAATTGTTTATTTGAAATAAAAATACCAAAAATATGTGTCACATCTAGACATGAGTCTCTTCTAATATTTATAATATTATAAAAAAAATATTATTAATTATGATTAAGGAAGTTTGACATACACCTACTTCTTAATTTTGTCCTAAAATTTTTGTAACACTGTATTAAAATATGAATTTTCAATTGATCAAATTAAATTATTTTTAGGTAAGTCCTAGTAGTTTAGAAACTACATTCAATTTTCTAAAGATTTTATTCTTACAACTTTTAATATAAACTTCATAACTAGTTCAAAATTGCACACCAAGTTGACATAAACCTAATTTGCTAATTTTGCATTGTCACCTGAGGGTAGAGTTTCACCCACGATGATCCTGCACATATGCAACTAGAAGAATCTAATGGTGGTGTGGTTAGGTTTGGAAACAACTCACCCTAGTTGGTAAAAGGTAAATGTTCAATCTTTGAATGGAAAAAAAAACAATGTCGATGATGTCTATTTGGTAGAAGGTCTGAAACATAATTTTTTGAGTGTTGGTCAGTTAAATGACAAAGTTTATTACCTAGAGTTCAAAGGAGGTATATACAGGATACTTGGAAGATCAAGATATCTGATTGCTGCTAGAAAGAAAACTAAAGGTAATCCATTAGATCTGAATACTATTCTTAATAGTTGTTTGGTCACTACTAGAGTTAAAGATAGTTCACTATGGCATAGAAAGTTCCGTCGCGTGAATTTTGATAGCTTGATCAATAGTAAGTCAAATGCAGTTACAGGATTGTCTCAACTAGTAAAGCCAGACATTATAATGTGCAAAGAATGTTAGTTGGGTAAATTAACTAGTTCTATTGTTGCTAGTGAGACTTTATCATTTAGAATAAATTTTATTTGGTATATATTGCTCTTTGTGGCCTTATGAGAATAAGAAGTTATCATGGCGAAAAATAATTTTTGACATTTATTGATGATTACTCAAGAATGATGGTAGTGACCTTCTTGAAGAAGTCTGAAGCCTTCGAGAGGTTCAAAGTATTGAGAGCACTTGTTGAGAACAGACAAGTTTTCAAATGACATTATGTATTTCAGACTTCTTCAAACATTACATCTATATAAGGTATGCCTACCTCTTGTTGGAAGGTGCATGGGAGATTTTTAGTCTATGATTAGAGAAAAAAACATTTTAATGATGCTCTATCTCTAGAGTTGAAGATTTTCAAGAATACTTGTTTTTTTAAAGGCATATGGTGTACATCAACATGATATGTTTAGATCTATGTGCCTATTTGTTCCTAACTTTTTGAACAAGTTTTTAATATAAAAAAAGGGCCAATATTAACATGTACAATAAGATAAATTATTTTAAAAATATATATTCTTATTTAATGTCAGGATGTTGCATAATTTATTACCATTTGAAAATATTATAAATAAAGTAAATTAAAGAGATACGTATTTGTTTCTAGTTTTTTTTAAAAATGAAGTTTTTATTTTTCCAAATATTAATTAATAAATTGTAGTTCATTATGGAATTCAAGTTCAACAACTTTGAAATACAACATTGAAAGGATCTTGTAATATAATAGTCTCCTTAAAAGCATAAGGCTTGAAAAAAAAAAATCTTGTTTTATTAGACAAATGATGTACATTATCCTTTATTAATATTTATAATTTTTATTTTTCCATTACTCATAGGAATTGCATTCACAAGCTCCTAGCCACTCCTCTAGTTGGGGTGAGATTCTTAGAGGTACCAACCAAACCTCTCCAGTCCATGGTTTTTTTTCCTTAGGTTGATCTTCTTCTAGCCCTTATCCTATCACTTTGTGTGGCTCTAGCTGGCCAAACACTGACAATGGTTGTCCCACTTATTCCAAGTGGCTCCTACAATTGTCTCTTGCAATTTCTCCCACCAAAAAGGATTCAATAGAAGAAGATATATGAGGATGGATGGTTCCTCCTAGACCTAACTCCCTATTCATGCTTCGGACCAAAAGGATGATCAAAATCATCCTCCTCCTATTGGAACTACTTTAGCCACCTAGGGAAGATCTAGATTATATGGGCTCAACCCATGTTAATTTCATGTTTTTTTTTTCTTACTAGGTTTAGTCTTGTATAATCTCTCATAGGATGATTTCATATACCCTAGATTTGATTGTGAATATGTACTTTTAAATTATAAATACTTAATGGTAAATGACTATTTATAAAAAAAGATGTTGGATTTTTAGAATTTGAAATGGTAATAAGACATAGAGAAGTTGATGCAAGAGAATATTAGGTTCAAAGAAATCTTGCATCAACAAAAAATTATTCTAGTTTGATTTCCCATTTTTTCCAATTCTTTTTTTCATTTCAACAATCATTTATTTGATCAATTCAACACTTGTGATGTTTAGTGTATAATTTAGATCTATTCTATTTCCTATTCCTATGTTCAAAGCTCTTTTAGTACATTGTTACTCAAGTTATGATACATCTTCTCTCAGGTAGTGTGTCCTTGTGAATTTTGATTTTGCAATGGGATTCTACATCTGTGGATATTTGATGGCACTTTCAACAATGCTCTTGGATCATGTGTGAACCCAAATATGGGATAACAAACTTTCAAACATGTTATGCCATTTTTTCCTTATGATTAAAAGGACTGAATCTATTTTCATGAAATAGGTTTCCTGGTCTTTAGGAATGTCCTTGATCTTGAGGTTGACCCATGTGTCATAGTGCTTATATATTGTGATTGATGTACTACTAGAGGTGGTAGTATATTGATTAGTGAAGAACCATAAATTTTTTTATCTTTAGAATTTGGTCTAATGCCTCTAACCAAAGACTATAAGTAAATAGACATGTATGAACCTGACTTATAAGAAGGTCAAATGTCCAACCTTTGTTATACATAAAATTAAGAAGCTGTGAAATTTTCCAATTAAAATTGGTTATACATAAAAATTAAGAAGTAGAAATTTTTTTGTAATGGAAACTATTTCTTCTTTAATCATTAATGAATCACCACCAATAAATTTACTTATTTTTAGAACAAACCAATAGATATTGCTTCCTCAATATGATTAATTCATATTAAGTTAATCTTGTGAAATTCTAAAACATTGTCTCATAAATGTACTTGCATCTATTTCTAATGTATATTAAAGTGATGGTTATAATGCATTCATGTTTAATTGGTTATTATGAATCAGGTTTTCATCTTTAGAAGTGATCAGGAGTCTTTGCTTCCTTAATAGTAGTGATTCATATTCAGGGAACCTTTTTGAACTAAAAGAATATTGTTTGTATATACATATTAGCATATTTTGGAATGGAAATTGAAGTGATACTTACATCTTCATTTGTGAAAAAGTAATTATTACTACTCAAATCTTTACAATTAATCATGAGCTCTTGTTTCCTTAATATTAGGGGGATTCATATTCAGTGTATACTTGAACTTATAAAAGTAATACCTCAATCCTCATCTATGGTAATCAATTTTAGTTAGCTTTGGAGTATTATGAACCATTGCTTCTTTATAATTAGTGACTCATATTAATTTTTTTGAAGTTCTAAAATACTTCAGTACACATTAACACCTTGTATAATGAAAGTGAAATGACAGTTACATTCTACTCTATAACATCTTAATTTTTATATATATTTCTAAGCATCTTCTTAAATATCAATGATCCATAAAATTATCAAGTTCTAAAAAGTTTTAATATAAATTCACATATTGTAATAAAAATAAAATAATATTTATATCTCCATAACAAATCATTTGTTACCTATGATTTTAAACATCTTTAAAATTTATTATATCTAAAATCATTTACCATACCACTGTGAGAATGTCAATCCCAATTTTTTTGAGATTGACATCTTACAAAATTTACTCTTGTAAAGATAGTGCAACCTTGATTTCAATTCTTTAATTATTTTGTTTCCTCAAAGATTAAAGAAGGCCTATAAGATTCGCAATGGAGAACAAAGTGACAATTATTTCCTCTTTTAATGATTAATGAGTTGCAGACTAATCTTTTTTAATAGAAAAAACTAAGAACTATTGCATTATTGAAATTAGCAATTCATGTTAAGGGAATCTTATGAAATTGTGAAACATTTTAATATATATACTAGCATCTATTTTTAATAGAGGAAAAAGTGATAGATACATAACTTGCATGATAGATAGATTGTTAACAATCATATTTCCATGCTCAAACTGATATAAGCCATTCTAGGTATATTTAGAATAATCATGAACCAATATTTCCTCCTTTCATCTTGTTAAGTCCAAATATATTTATTCTATTCTCTCAGCCGAGCCTGTTGTCCTCAACCACCTTAATTCTTGTTGGAATTTGTCCCTTGCCCAAGATGAATGGAGGAATATCTTATCTAATCTTTGGACTTGGCCCATTGAACCCAAGGTCGCTTGCTTTTTGTAGAGAATGTTGCTCCACAAGTTGCCCTTCAAAAAGCCAGGGGGGTGCCTAATATCTATTATGTTTGCAAAAAGCCTGAATTTTTTTTTCATGTCTTTTTCCATTGCTTCTTTGCTCGAGAGATATGGATTCTGTTTGGTCTCAAACTTGATGACAATTTCTCTTTTGATAATATTATTTTTGACAAAATTAGTGCTAGCAATAAATGGTCTAACATGTTTTGTTCTATTCTTTCCTTTGTTATTCTTTGATTTCTATGGAACTATAGCAATAATGATAGTTTTCAGGGTAAAGGTAGTGCCTTATTGAGCCTTTGAGGAAACTCATATTTGTTGATGTTGCCTTGCAGGTTACAGCTGTCTTCAAGATTAAAGAAAATCAGTTTCTCCAACTTCTAAAAGATGAGAAAAGTGTATTGGAAAAGAAAGAATTAGCCCATGGTTATACCACTGAGAAAGATGTTGACGATTTTAATATCTCATTGGCACAGTTCATTCAAAAACTTAAAGAGGAAGGAAACTGGAAGAGGAGAGTAGAGGAAGAAGATGCACCTGTCAAATTCTATGTGCCCTCTCTGGTCCATTTAACTACCAAGGAGTCTAGAGAGGAAGAGGAGGAATAAGAAATACTAGCTTTCTAAAGTTATATAATGTATTTTGATGTATTTATCATTGTAACTCTATTGCAATCATAACGATTGTTGTTTTTGTTGTGTGGTTGAGTGGATCTTAGAAAACAAATGTTAGAGATTATTGTTTTTTTTAGCATTGTAACTTTCTAAAAACTTTTCCATTAGATTCCTGATATGCAATAGCAATATTTCCTTAGTATTAGTGATCTATATTAAGTGTATTTTTATTAGTGTCCAGAATATTTTAGTACACGTGTACTAACGCATATTTGGCCGAAGATTGATGTGAAACGAACTGTTGCCTATAAATTTGGGTATCTTCAAACTGAATCAGAACTTTTACTTACTAACATCTAGAAGTGTGGGTTCCAGATTTATTTGAGAGTGACATCTAAGACATTGCAACACAGATTTCCATTGTTCAGTGATTTTGTATCCTCCCTGCTTTAGATTCCAATGTTTTGTTTGATTATTCCTTGCAATCCAACTTCCAATCACATCAGTTGCCCATAAGTACCAATCGAAATCAGAAACTAAACGGGGAAAACTGAAACCTTAAAACATTCAGACGATGGTGAAAGAAATGTTGAAAGCAAATTGCATATAAAACTAGGCATTCAGATTAACTTCCCATTATTATTATTACCAGAGAGACATTCTTAACTTCTATGATCAGATCTGAATACAAATGCTTTTGGTTTCTCTTTGAAATGAAGCCAAAGCAGGGTGGTCAAGATGGGCCAAAAAGACTTGTGATCGCTCAAGCACCCTCAGACATCTGATCCTCCAATTATGGCTTACAAACTTTAATCCAATTATACCACCCACTTCAAACATCTGCCTTCACTTCTTCTTCGGCAGCAGGTGTCACAACTTCTGCTGCAGGAACAGATGTTTCCTCAGCAGCAGGGGTTTCTTCCTTCTCCACAGGAGATTCAGCAGCAGCAGCAGCAGCAGGGGCTTCTTCTTTCTCCACAACTTCTTGTGTTGGAGCCTCATTTTCCTCACCTACTTCCTTAGAAACCTCCTTTTCTTCTATTTCTTCTTTGGCAGCAGGGGATTCTTCTTCTGCTTCCTTTGCAGGTGTTGTTTCTTCCACCACATCTTCTTTCTCTTCCACAATTTCAGCAGGTGGGGCTTCAGCCTTCAGAGGCACTTCTTCAGTTGCAGGGCTCACTTCAGCAGGCATGGCAGCTACCTGCACAAATCGATCACAACATATCAGTTAACTCACATAATTGAAGACCGATTCTTTAGCATGCATGATCAATTGAACAGATCGATCCATGTGAGTCGATCTACATACCTCAACATCGGCCATTTTGGAATCTCAGATGAAGATTTGACAATACAGTAAATCCCAAAAATCCTGATCGCTGGATCAATTCTGGTGGGCGTTGGACAGTAGAAATAGTTCATGCAATACAAGAAGCCTAGGCGACCTATTTATAGGAGAGGAAAGTTGGGAGGATGCTCTGGACTTTGCGTCGCTGGAAATATAAACTATTTAGTACTGAAAAAATAAAATCGGAATGAGAAGGCACCGTCCAAATCCACAAAATGTCATTTGACGTGGGGGAGTCTCGAGATAGTGGAGAGAGTGCGTGCAAACTAGAAAACGTTTAATTTTGTAACCGTAAAGCATCACCGCTGTAATCGAAACATATAATTTAAGTTTTTAAGAATGATTGTATTCGTTGTAATTATTATATATATAACAGTACTAAGTTACAATGCTATAGAGTTCAGAGTCTAGTTTCATTATATTCATTTCTTTACGATGTTTTCGCTTATGATTATAAATTTTAAAATAATATTAATCTTATAAATAGGCGAAGACTACAGTTTTCAATCTATTATTTTCTATTAATCCTTGCTTTGGTAGTTGTGCAGTTTGTAAGAAAATTCATTTATACTATTGTACCACTAAATTTTGTCATTAAATGAAATTTATGAATTTAATTTTCTATGATGTGATTGGATGAGGCCATTTTTCCAAGCAATCTTTTTCATTTTTCTTTTGTAGGAAATATAAGTGAAAATAAGGTTTGACATTTGGCAAAGGTAACAAACATGTCATTTTGGGGGTTTTGTGTGCATTATGCTACATGCCTATGACATATGTAATCACACTATCCTATGTTTAATCTACCTCCTCCTCACAATTATGCACATAACTTCTATTCTTAGTGAAATAGTAAAATTGGTTGTGGATTTGGGTATGTTAACAAGGTTGAACCTTCTGTAATTTTGATCTTCAGTATTTCTTCTATTAATGTGATTATTTTCATTTAATTATATATGACTATTTCTTATGAAAATTTTAAAATGGTGATTCCTAAACTTGCTTCAATTTGAGAATTATTGTTCTTAATTTGTTTATTTTGATTAATTCAAAGGATAGATTGCAAAAGCTTTGAAAAACTATAGTTCCTAAGGTTAAATTTGAAATGGAAGCTTTTCATTCTGAAAGAAATTGATAAATTCAGGGTGTCTCCCTTTTTAAATACCCTTTTCATCTACAAGTATCTTAAATGTTTATAATGCCATGTAAAAAAATGTTGTGTTTTGGGAAATTCTCAAATGGAAAAATGTTATACATTGCCTTGTTCGGAAAAATCGGATGATTTGATGTTATACAGTCTTCTATTATCTACAGTCTTTAACTTCATGATTAATTGTAGTAAGAAATTCAATTATATTTTTGGGCCAAGTTTATGTGATATCCTTGTTGGTGTAAATAAGTATTTACTTATTACACTTAAGTTTACTTAGGTTAATGCATTATTATTATGCATTATTTTATTATTTCTTAGGTGAGACACTTAAGAGTTTGCGTACTCTTATGAGTTGTCATGTTGACAACACTGGAGTAAGCGACTCTAATTCAACACATGGTGTGTACAACACTGGAGTTTGCATAATTAACTGAGTTGTCATGTAGACAACATAGTTATTCACACTCCTAATTTGGCACATGGTGTTTACAACATTATTTTGTGTGCTACACCTTTGTACGCTTATCCTCGCATCATCACACTTATATCTTGTGCTTAATGGAGGATAATCCATATCTGGTGGGCATGTGCCTAGTTATATGACTTATCATGTTGTTCATTCCTATGTATTCTAGAAGCATTCCAGAGGCCTTTATATATAGGCACTCCTAGTGTACTTTCATACATTGAATCAATATTATATTATCATTCTGATCTTACTCTTTTGGTCTACTATTGTGTGTGTGCTTGAGTTCCTTGGTCTTGGGTGAATTTTTTCCCAAGGAAAATTCTTACATGGTATCAAAGCTGAGGGAGATTCTCTTCACATAATCATTCGAGACCATTCTTGCTTCAACACCTCGACCTAGATCAAAAGAATCTGCAAAAATTGGGAGCTTCTAAAGCCAAAACGGACCTTGCCATTGCGTCCAAAATGTTGATTCAGTGAAAATCGACTATGAATTTGCCTATGCTAGGCTAAAGTCAATTTTGAGGCAATGTTTTTTTGCAAGCTGGCACCCGAAGGCTTGATTTCCAAACTAGGTATGGTCATTTATTTGATTTGTTGATTTATTGTTTAGATCTATAAATATTGTTTAGATCTATAATTATTTATTCTCTACAATTATTTGTATTTTTGAATTTTTTTTCAGATTTTTTTTGCCCAATAGGGCTTGCAGAGAATTTTTTTTTCAGGAACCGGGCAGTGAATATTCCATCAGCATCTTCAATATTTGGCGGGCAAATATTCTGAATCTGACAACCACATCTAGCCAAGCCTATCTATTTTCAACATGCTTCCTTTGTTAGAACACTGTGGGTGTTTCATTTTACACATCTTGTAAGGTTGTGCCCCACTGAATGTGGGACTAACCCCCGCTAGTTGTTTTCAAAATTTCTAATGCAGTGATTTTGGCCATGGTGAGTGTTTTTCTACACTTGGACAACTCCGACGTTCGGCACGGGGCCCCGACATCTGTTCCACCTCCCATGACGGCTTGTGCTTTATTTTCACTTATGCAGCCTCATGTTTTTATGTACTTCGAACATCTATCTACCCATGCATGTGGGATTAAACCAATTATCACCATCCACCATAAATTGTTGCCTGGCACCGAAATACCTATCGCTAGCCCACTCTACATACGTAACCACCATCGTTGACCTCTCAATTCCATGACAATCATGAAAGCTTCCTAGCAAGCCCTATTCACCTTGGCTTGAATCTCCAAAAACAACAATGAACCTTTCCGACACTACAAAAAATTTCTAGCAGCTTGACAGATGGACATTCCCACATCATTGATAACATCAACCTGCCGTTGCCCACATGGACATTGCCAAATCAGTAGTAAGTCAGCGTACACATCACCATCTGCATCCTTTTTCCATATATCCTCTATACATCTGTACAGTACACGCAGGCAGCCGTATAATGCTGACATCATCATTACATCACCATGACATCACTAGAGGGGCCCAAATATGCTGACATTAGCAGTTTGCTATCCTAAATTGGACAATCATCTGAATGTCATCTAGGGGAAATTTGAACTGCTACAAAAACCTCTTCACTGTCAAATTTAACCCCATCTTTTACTGATCCATCCCTTCTTCAAATTGATTTTTTATTTCACAATCCGACTTTGTGAGGCCATATCTCAGCCATCTAGACTCCAAATTAGGTGCATTTTTTTAAATTTTGGCTAGAATTTCTTAAAGTTTTCAGTGGTGTAGTTCTTTTCTAGTTTTGGTGCATGAATTTGTTAGAAATTGCATCTTTTGGTGATTGTGCTTGTCCAATCCTACATTTTGCAACTTCAATTGCTCTGTATGGGCTCATCTGGACATGAAAATAGCTTTTTTTTTTTTTTAAAGTGTGTTATTTTTTGTCTACTTTCCATGTGTATAATCATATTATAGGGTTGTGTGGACAAAAATGTCACTTTCAGCATTAGGTCTTTTTCTGCATTGTAATATTTTGATATATCTTCAAAATTGTTGTATATCTGAGGTACATTGTAATGTTTCAGTTTTAAACTCCATAAGGAGGTTGTAAAAAGGAAAATTAGAAGTCCACTAAGGCCAAAATTGGAAAGCAACCATTGTAAATGCACTATATAAAGTGCCAAATGCATCTTGGTTGGGGGGGGTTTCTTGATTGAGTGAAAAGGGAGGGAGTTCTTGGTGTTGTGTTCCTCTTTTCTTGCATTTTCTTTCATTTTTTGCATCATGGGAAATTTAAAGTCTCCAAAATTAACACCTCATAACTATTCTACATGGTCCATTAAAATGTGGTGTCATTTAATGCATAAAAGGAGTTTCTCAATATGTCGATGGTACCCTTCCTAAACCAATAGGTGATCAAGTATCTACAATGAACATCTCAGCTTGGGAAATAATGGATAGGAAAACCCTAGGTGATATTTTTTTGGGGGTTGAAGACAAGATCATCTATCAGCTCCAGAAGTCTCATACATCCAAGGAAGCTTGGGATACCCTCAAAAACCTATATGGTAAAGTGTTTGAGTAAGATGTTTTCAAAATTGAAGATGAGCTTTTCTCTTTTGATCCAAAGACATTTGATTCTATACAAGACTTTACCATAAATGCGAATGAATTAAGAGTGAAACTTGATGATTGTGGGAGTCTTATTAAAGATGACAGGTTAATCTATCTCATTAATAATAAGCTGCCATCTAAGTACTTCACATTTATTTCTTCTTATCAAACCTCAAAGACTACATTAAGGTCTACCTATCATAAAGTCTCTTTTGATAGCTATGCGATACTATTGGATGAAGAAGAAAAGAAGTTGAAATCAATGGGGATTCTCAAGTCATCCAAGTCTAAGGCATTGGTGGCCAATAGTGAGGGTTCTCAATCTTCAAATAAAGGAAAGGGAAAGAAGAAGAAGTGGAAAAATAACATACAAGAGGATTCAGAAAAGACAACACCACTGTCAAATCAACAAGGCAAGTCTTCGTCAAATTCAAACAAGAAAGGGGACACCAATAAGGAGAAGAATAAGTGTGCTTATTGCAAGAAATTAGGTCATGATGAACATGAGTGTTATCATAAAAAGATTGATAAGTTGACAACCATCATAAAGAAACAGAGTGCTCCACTGCCTAATGCTTCTAAGGAGAAAGGATCCTCATCTTCAGATTCAAAGGGCAAAGGGTAAGCACTCATCGAAAACTCAAGTTCTTTAACGAAATGGATTCTTGACTCAGGTGCCTCATATCATATCGGTTCTTGAAAGGGAGACTTTTCTTCATTGAAGCAATCAAAGGTACCACACATCTTTGTAGGCGATGATACAAAAATGGAAGTTGAAGGGAAAGGAAATGTGGAAATGGAAAATGGAGAATTCAAAGATGTTCTCTATGTTCCTAACCTAAGTTCTAATCTCCTCTCAATTTACCAAATCACTCACCTTGGAGTTGGAAATAAAGTTGAGTTCCTTCCAGATTCAGTAATGATGTGGTCTCTAAAAGATAATTCAATGTTTGCAATGGGGAAAGTTAATCATGACAACAAGTTGAATTCTTTCTCCCACTTTGTGCCTAAGTCTCCTTCACATACTTTTTTGACTCAATATAATCCACAAACCAAATTATGGCATGAGTGGTATGGTCATCTTGCCTTCCACTATCTTTAGCAACTTTGATCACAAAACATGGTCAAAGGTCTACCTGCAATCATTTTTTCCAAAGGTGAATGTTCAACATGTTCAGTGGATATGCATCTAGAGGAGAAGTTAACTAAAGGGAAGTCTTCAAGAGCACTAGTTGTTCTTCAATTGGTTCACATGGTACTAGCAAGTTGTTTTGTAGTGACATTAGTTAGCCAGGGTTGCTATATACTTACTTTCATTGATGACTTTTCACGCTACACATGGATCTACTTTCTTCATCACAAGAATGAAGTGTTGGATAAGTTTCTAGCCTTCAAGAGTCATGTTGAACAACAATCCAGGAAAGCCATCAAAGTTATAAGGATAGACAATGAAAGAAGATATGCGAACAAAAGACTTAAAGACTTTTGCAAACTTGAGGGTATTGATCTTTACAATCCACTAGCCTTTAGTCCACACAAGATAGATGTTGTAACATTGAGGATACAAACTCTTAAGTCAATGGAAAGTTGCATGATAGAAGCCAAGTCTCTTGATCCATCGCCTGAAGTCAAAGCTATAAGTAGTTCCAATCACATACTGAGTAGGTCTCCTCATAATGCCTTAGATGGAAAGACTCATTTTCAAGCATGGTGTTGTAGAAAACTAGTTGTGAGTCACTTCAGAGTCTTCGGTTGTCGAACATGGGCAAACATATCTTCCAAGGGATGCAAGGAACCACCACCTTGACCTTGTACATTCATCGGATATGAAGACAGTGTTAAGGAATAATTAATTATGGATCCTGAGATACATGAGATTTTCATAGAGAGGAATGTACACTTTGAGGAAAGTTGACCAAGCTTATCCTCTAATCCTATCCACACTTCATACATTGTGGAAACTAATAGTGACACCAGTGATAGTGGTTCAACATACTTAGATATGTAGGATCCTATTGACAGATGCAGGGAGAGGTCACAACATTAGCACATTCCACATGCATATATTGCCACAGTGATAGGTCAAGCACAATAGGGAACACCTTGTCTTCCAACTCCAACATCAATGGATGACCTTTTGATAGAAGTTTCAAGTTTTTTTGTGGAGTCACACATAGCAGATTTGGGAGACATCATTGATGATATACATCTTCTCTTTGATGGAGAAGTTCCTTCGTCAGTTGTTGCAAGGGCTCACTCTGGCCCTGATGTCCATTCTCTACATGATTGATCTTCACAGGTTGATATGATTGTGGATCCTTATGTACAATAGTTGTAGGAGGCCTCTTTATTAGTTGAGGAGATAATAGATTATTTAGGATAGGTTTTACATAGATCAATCCTAGATCCGACATTGTTCTTTTCAGCAACATTGGAAGGGGTGACAATCAATATCAACACAAGGGGAAGCATCTCATTTGTACCTATGATATTATTTCTTCCAAAGGGGAGGAACATTATTTAGCAGTCCTAGATCAGCTTTTGCATCAGAGCAACTATCATTAATTGACACACTTCATTAGGGGGGGGGACAACCTGGTCTCTCTTCTTCTTCTCTGTTATTGGGGGACCTTTTCCTCTTTTGGGATTTTTGTTCTTCTCATATTTCTCTATTGTAAATACTTGATGTATGTCTTAATCGGGGGGTCTTGATTACTCCATCCATCCATGCATCTTGTATTTTCATCTCTCTTTTGGGGGAGGGTTTTTCCCATGAGGTTTTCCCTCTTTCTCCACTTTATGAGAGATTGCATTTTATTATACCTAGCATGGCCTAGTTGCAGAGACCCATTATACAATGCTATAGAGTTTAGAGTTCTAGCTTCATTATATTTATCACTTTTATGATGTTTTTTCTTATTATTATAAATTTTAGAAATAAAAGTATTAATCTTATTTGTCCAGCCTATAATAGGCGAAGACTACAATTATCAATCTATTATTTTCTATTAATCCTTGCTTTGGTAGTTGTGCATTTGTGATGATCATCCAAAAATAATGAAATTACAAAGTTGGATCTGTGCATTCCAAGATGCTAAGATGATAGAAGATGAGTCCATCAAAAATTATATAGGAAGAATACCAAAAATTTTTGCAGGTGTTCAATCTCTTGGCGGAACTAAACATGATGATGAGGTTATGGAAGATCTTGAAAAATCTATCACCACCATTCAAGAAAATAACCCAAATGATTTAACTAGTAATTCCTTACACCAATGATTTCACAGAGGAGATTTTTTTTGGAAGATTAGAATCTGTTGAAGTAGAAATGAGACAGTCTAGGGAACTAGCTAGAGTTGAGACAGCTTTCAGTGCTATGCACATTCGGCCTAATCTATCAAGAAATATAGGCACACGAGGAGACTTTGCCATTAATAGCAGATATGAAGAAGGAATAGGCCTTCTAGTAAGAAGAGAAAAATATGGTAAGAAAATATTTAAATGTTGGACTTGTGATGAATATGGTCATTTTGCATCTAAATCTCCTAAAGGAGAGAAAAGTTCAGAGGAAAATTTAAGCCTAGAAGAGATAAGGATAGAAATTATTTGTATGCTAATGAGGACGAAGAATCTTATGAAAAGCATCAAAGTGAAAGTGATGATGAATTAGGATTTGTGGATATTAATGAAGATAACCTTGATAAAGAAATTAGAGAAGAGAGAGCTCTAGTTAGCCAAGTTGAGAAGAAATCAGATTGGATAATTAATAGTGGATGTTCACATCACATGACTGGTGAAACTAACATTGATGATGTTTACAATGTAACCTATCAGATTACAAGAATTAAATCTATTACTATTTATGGTGAAACTAACACTGATGATGTTTACTTTGTTGATGGTTTGGAACATAATTTTTTAAGTGTTGGACAATTGGTAGACAAGGGATATTTGTTGTAGTACATAGAGAAGACTTGCATTATCAAAGACAAGGATGGTATGCTGATTGGTATTGGAACTAGATCCGAAGGTAATGTATTTTAGTTGAATCCTAGTGAGATAACATGTTTTATTGTAAAGGTTGATAATAGTTGGTTATGGCATAGAAGGTTCTGTCATATAAACTTTGATAATAATGTGAAAGTTAGCAGTACATTTGTAGTGAGAGATCTATGTAAGATTATTAAGCCTAATAATGTTGTCTACGAGGAATGTATTTTGGCTAAGGAGAGGAAAGTGTCTTTTACTAGCAAGAAGTTCTAGATACTACAGAGAAATTTGAGATTGTTCACACAGATCTGAGTGGTCCTGTAAGAACCAGAGGATTCTATCGTGAAAGGTACTTTATGATTTTGGTTGATGATGTCACTAGGATGATGTGGGTAGCATTTCTTAACGAAAAGTTTGAAGCTTTTGAGAAATTTAGGATATTAAAGAATAGAGTTGAAAATAAATCTGGTCCTAAGATTAAGTGTTTAAGATTAGATAGAGGAGGAGAGTTCACCTCTAGAGAGTTAAACATGTTTTGTAAAGATAATGGAATCAAAAGACAATTATCTTCACCTAGAACACCTGAACAAAATGGGATTTTTGAAATAAGGAACAAATATATAGTAGAAGCAACAAGAGAGATGCTATTTGAAAATGATGTCTCAAAGAGATTTTGGAGAGAAGTAGTTAACACTATAGTATATACTCTAAATAGAGTATAGATTAGAAAAGTTATGAGTAAGAAACCCTATGAGTTATGGTTTGGTCACTCACAATCAGTCAAGTATTTTTGAATATGAAATTAAGTGTTACATAAAGAGAGATGATGATATAGGTAAGTTTGATCCTAGAAGTGATGAAGGTAAGTTTCTTAATTACTCTTTGAAAAGAAAAGCATATAGATGCTTCAACTATAGAACTAAGACAATAGTTGAGTGCACGGATGTAAGGATTGATAAAAAGTTTGGTACTAAAGAGAAGATGGTAGATTATAACTCTGATGAAGAAGATGATAATTTTGGATTTGTTAGACATAATGCCAAAGTTCTTTTTGAGACTAACAATGATTTGCTGAATAAAGTATCTGTTGAGCATAGAGAAGAACATAGATCTGAACCTAGGGAAGAGATCAGAATTGAGATGTCAACTACTACTTCTTCTAGAAACATGACAAAGACTCACCCTCTAGAGTAGATAATTAGAAGCAAGAATAAAAGTGTGATGACAAGGAATAAAACAAATGAGGAATTGGGTCTAATTTCTCAAGTGGAACCTAAGAGCAAAGATGAGGCATGTAAGGATGATCATTGGATGCAAGCTATGAAAGAAGAACTAGATTAGATTGTGAAAAATGAGACATGGGAATTAGTTCCTAGACCTAAAGACAAGAATGTGATAGGAACCAAATGGTTATTCAAAAATAAGATGAATGAGAAAGGAGAAGTTGTGAGAAACAAGGCCAGACTTGTTTGCAAAGGTTACACACAATAAGAAGGCATAGATTATGAAGAAACCTATGCACCCATGAAAAGAATGGAAGTAGTAAGGATGTTCTTGGCTTATGCAGCAAGCAAAATTTTTAAAGTTTATCAGATGGATGTCAAGTCAACTTTTCTAAATGGAGAACATGAAGAAGTCTACATTGAGCAACTTGATGGATTCCCTCTAATAGAAGATAAAGATTTTGTATGTAGACCAAATAAAGCACTGTACGGTCTGAAGCAAGCACCTAGAAGCTGGTATGCAAGGTTGGATAGGTATTTATCAAAGCTTGGATTTATTAAAGGTACAACAGATGGTAATCTGTATTTGAAGAAAACTAATGATGACCTATTTATCATTGTAATATTTGGAGGAAATGATGAAGAAAGTGATAAATTTGCTAAAGAGATGAAAAATGAATTTGAATTGAGCATGATAGGAGAAATGAAGTTTTTCCTAGGATTGTGAATTGTGCAAAATAAAGATGGACTATTTATTTCACAAACTAAGTATTTAAAATATATTTTTAAAAGATTTGGTTTGGAGAATTGCAAACTTGTAGGTACACTTGTAATAATTGGTCACAAGTTATCTAGTAAAGATGAAACATCTATAGTTGAGTAGAAGAACTATAGATCTATGATTGGAGGATTGCAACATCTGACTCACACCATACTAGATATAGAAAATGTAGTCAAAATTGTAGCAAGATTTCAAGCTGATCCAAAAGAGTATCATTATGTAGTAGTAAATATAATATTCATATATTTGAAAGGTACATCTAACTATGGAATATGGTATGATAGATCAATTGATTTCACCTTGTATAGACGTACTAATTCAAATTGGGTAGGCAATATGGATGACAGAATGAGCACTAGTGGTGGAGTATTATTTCTTAGAAAAAGATTGGTTTCTTGGTTGAGCAAGAAATAAGATTGTATATCTTAGAGTATAGCTGGGGCAAACTATATTGTAGCAAAAAATAATTGTAATCGAGTTATGTGGATGAAAAAAATGTTGAAGGATATTGGAATTGAGTTTATAGAACATGTTATCATTTACTATGATAACAAAATTAAAATAAGTATGTCTAAGAATCAAGTATTTCATTCTAAGACTAGGCATATATTTATAAAGTATCATGTTTTGAGAGAAAAGACAGAAAAATAAGAAATAAGGTTGGAGTATGTAAGCACTAAAGATCAAATTGTAGATATCTTTACAAAGCCTTTTCTTAAAGATACTTTTGAGTACCTAAGAGGTGTGTTAAGGGTTATGCCCCTACCTAATTCAGAGTAGTTGATGCAAGGAGTGCATTAGTCTAGTGGTACAAATAACTATGGTTAGACTAGACTAAATGCTAATGCTTCATGTATGGGGGAGTATCTGATATGAACTAAGTCATGAAGAACTCTAGGTATTTGGTATTGAACAATGTCTTTGGACAATTGAGCTAGTTTGAATAGCTAATTAACAATTGGTATTTAAATTGACACCTTTGACATTGATGTCAATGAGAGAGAAAATGTACATGAAAAACATTTTGAGAGAATGTACATAAGTAGTGAGAAGAGATTAATCCATTGAGATGGAATTAGGGGAGAGTTATCTCTTTGGGGAGATTTAGAAAGATTCATGCAAGTGCATAGAAGGATGTGTAAGTGCACAGATTCAATTAACAAGTATTGCAAGTTGTTTATTATGAACAACTATTGCTGATCCTAAAAGAAGAAGCAGAACAATAGAACATTCCATAAGATCTCAAATTAATGAAGAGAATTTGAGAAGAATACAAAGGAAAAGTATAGTTTGGTATTCTTGGAACTAAGATATTTTCCATCTATGTTTCCATCAATACAAAAGAGGGAGATTGTTAGCATGAATGTTGATGATACTACATTGGGGCAGTATCCTAGAAATTGAAGAGCATTGATATGTTGCATTCATGATTGTATTTGTCATTGATGTCAACACTATAGTAATTCTATGAAGACTTGAAGAATACCAGTGAAAAAACTTAGTATGCACAATTGCCGAGGATGTTTTAAATGATGCATAGTGAATGACATGTTCTTGACATTGTATTGATGACATGGTTCAAAGAACTAAGTCTGATTCAATGTTGTATGGAAGTTACACCTGTTTTACTAAAAGCAATGCAGAAATAAAGCATTGGAAAACAAAGTTTTGATGATCTATCACTATCTTTCATCTAAGATGTAATGAAGGTGATGCACAGATAATAGTGATAGAGGATGATCATATGGTGACACTAGCATATGCACAAGATAGGGTTTCACATGTGTAAAGTTTGGTATAGGTTGTGAGGTGACAGTGTTGTTGTAATTGTGAATTAATTAATTATATTATTTTAATTAATTGAGAAGGCCTCAATGCTATCTAAAGAAATTATTATGAAGATATGGTATAAAGGAAAGTTTCTTTCCTTGTTTATAAAGAGACTTGGATAGGATAGAGAAAAAGGAAGAAGTACAGTTCTATTTTTCTGCAAGGAATGATATAGAGATATTTTGACAATGGGTTCTTTGATCTTAACCTTGAAGCTATTTGGGCAGTGGGTCCAACTATCTTCCACAACTCCTAACAGGGTTGACACAACTCCTAATAGGGTTGGAATCTCCTAATAGGGATTCAAAGTCTCCTAATAGACTCATATTTATTGAATGTTGTAATAGGGTCTATCCTCTAACAAGGAACATTTATACTAGTACATCATCTTGTTGGTACCTTCCCCACCGGGGTTTTCCCTCTAATCAAGGGTTTCCCTAGTTAACATATTTGGTGTTAATTGTGCATGAGTACCTTGTTGTGGTTTTAGTTTATATTACTCACATGGTTAAGTTTTTTTAAGGTTAATATTTGTAATGATAGTTGTATAATTGATTCATCCCCCCCTCTCAGTTATATCCGTGTACTATATATTCTAACAATATAAGGATGTTCAAAAGTTTGTGAAGAGTTGTGGAATTTGTCAAGTTGTAAAAGGAGTAAGTTAGAATATTAGATTGTATGCACCTATTTTTATTTCTAAGAAACCTTAGAGTGCCATTGATATGGATTTTGTTCTTGGATTTCCTAAAACAACAAAGGGGTATTATTTGATATTTGTTGTTGTGGATCAATTTTCTAAAATGACTCATTTTATACCATGTAAGAAGACATTAGATGCTACACATGTTGCTGAACTTTTATTCAAAGAGATTGTTAGATTGCATGGATTACCAAGAAATATTATTTCTCATAGAGACACTAAATTTTTTGGTTATCTTTGGAGAACTTTGTGGAAGACGATGGGTATAGAGTTGAAGTTTAGTTCTACATTCCATTCGTAAACTAATGGATGGATAGAGGTTGTGAATAGAAGATTGGGTAATTTTTTGAGATGATTAGTAGGAGATAAACCACATAATTGGGAGATTGAATTGGCACAAGCTGAGTTTACATATAATAATTCTATGAATAGAAGTAAAGGGAAGACACCTTTTTAGATTGTTACTATAATGTAGCGTAGAGGAGTATTAGATTTAAAGGATGTTGCTGGTGAAGTAAAGGGAAGTGCTATAGGAGAAGAATTTGGTGATTTTATGGAGTCCTTTTATAAGGATGTGAAGCTAAAGTTGGAACAAAGTAATCAAAAGTACAAGGAGAATGTTGATAATTCTATAAGGAATCATGTTTTTGAAGTTGGTGATGAGGTGATGGTTCATTTGAAGAAATGGAAATTTCATGTTAGAACATATAGTAATTTTAAGATAAGAAGTTTAGACCTTCTAAGATTTTGAAGAAGTTTGACAGTGGAAATGCTTATGATGTTGAGTTACCTAATGACATGAATATATCCCCTATATTCAATGTTGCTGATCTGTATAAGTATCATGACTTAGATTTCCCTAATGTATTCAAGACTAAAATGATCAAGATTGCACTTAGTAGAATACATGAAAACTTCATTTGGCTAGAAGATGGACCATACCTATGACCTTGTTGATTTGCAACTTCAACAACTTTCTAAAAATTTGTAGGCCATAATGAAAACAAAGAGTGCATCTTACAAATTTGGCTATTTTTTAGTTTGTATATTATTTTATGTGCAAAACACATTTCTTTTATTTGGGAAAGTTTCTTGGAAGACCAACAGGTCTACTACAATTAAAATTGGAGAATTCATAGAGTAACTTAGAGACAACTCTGTGTCAGTAATGACAAGTTATTTTGAGAACTTTAAGAAGTCTATGAAGAAAAGGTTAATAATTCTAGTGTCACTAGTTGAGAAACATTATTATGGTGTTTTCCTTCTAGTTAATGTTGATTATACATATGTACAAGCATTCCTACCCAGGGTTAGATTGCTTAAGCCCTTGTCATATGAGATAAATATTGATGAAGCATCAATAGCTATTACATCTCTATTGGAAGAGGAAATAGATAAAAGTGCCACCTCATTTGAGAATTATGAGGAAGCCAAGTCCAAAATTACAATTGACTTGAAGACAACTTTTGTGGTAAGAAACAAGAATAAACTTGTGAAGAAGCCAAAAGAGAGATTTGGTGAAGGGGCATATGAAGATCAGGAAGAGGAAGAACAAGTCCAAGCCCCTTTGAAAATTATTCAAGGAAAATGAGAATACGAGGGAGCTCATGAAGAATTTTTCAAGGGAGAAGAAGTCAAGGAAGCACCCAAGCCTGCTAAAAAGAAAAGGAAGGCCAAAGAGTCTACAGTGGAGAAACCCAAGAAGAATGTTATGAACAATCACAACAAAATCATGCAGTTCTTATTACTAGGGCTAGCACAAGGGTAGCCACTAAGAAAGTCAAGGTTGTAGAGAAACTTAGAGGTAAGAGGACTATTACTTCATTAGAGCTAAGCCAACCAGTGAAGAAGACATATGAAAGAAGAAAATATGTAGCTCCAGCTGAGTCAGATGAGGAGAAGACAAAATCAGACGACATGAGTCAATTCAAGGTGGTAAGCCACAATCCCTCCTCTAATTTAGATAATTTGTGTGAAAATTTAAAATCAAATTCAAATTTGTTTTCTTTTGCACTCACAGATTTTGATAAGATAGGTAAACTTGAACAAAATACTATTGAAGAAGCCATATATGTGATGATGGCTACATTCAAAATAACTCCTATAGAGATCTCCAACTCATTACTTAAGAGTCTTTATGACTGAGTTGAGCAGAAATGGAAATACAACTTACAAACAGAAAGAGAGATAAGGGTAACCACTTTAGCCCAAGTCATGCCTAAATTATGAATGATAATGATAGACGAGGCTATGGACTTGCACAAAATTAAATTTACTCCAAAAATATAGAGAATTTAGTATATTGAAGAAGACCATAGAGAATGTGGTAAATAAGGGTAAAGAAATATGGAGAACTATTTACAAGTTATGAATTCCTGCTATAATAGAGAAAAGTAAGCAGAAAATGCAAAAACCTTAGAAAGTTAAAAAAAAAGGTAGTTGAGATTGCAAAATATGAGTCAATTAAGGAGGAGCAACCAGATAATCAAAGTGTATCTAAGTTACAAGTGCCGAGTGCCTGTTCTCCACATGAAGACCAAGTAAATCAACAAGACTTAGTGAAAAATCAAGGATGTTTATGAAAATCACTCTTAGAACATCAATCCCTTAACAAATGATGCTTTGAAGAAGATATTGAAGAATTCCACCATAATAACTAATTTATGTACAATTTGTGTATTGGTGAGAACTAATGAAATTGCAAAGGTAGATATGGTAGTAGAAGGGGAGAAGAATATTGACCCATTAAGTGTGCCCCTAGAGGTAAAAATTGTAGAAACATAGATTACAAGCACTGAACAATAAGGTGTTGTTACAAAACTAGTTGCATTACTTCTTGTGCCATTCATTTCTCAAAAGAAAACCTTGATTACAATTGAGAAGGATGGAACATAAACTAGATTAGGTCAAGAAGCATGTCCTGCACCTAGACCACAAACACAAGGTCAAGAGAAGAAAGAGGATAGTCAGATTGATAAGCCTAAAGAATTGACAGTGACTACTACTATAGAGGAAGAACTTGCTATCTAGACTCTAGTTACCTTACTAGTTTCTAAGACTCCTACTAGTTGTCAGGTTCTTTAGAGGCCATGAGCACTCAAGACATGCCATTGAAGATATCCAGGACAAGTGTGGAGACATCTAGTAGATCAGAAGACATATCTAATAGAGATGTGAGTCTGGATGAGGTGATTGAACTTCCAAAGTTTGAACTTACAAAAATCATGATTGAGAAGATGATCATTCTACAAGAATCTTCATGACATCAAAAGAAAATGCTTCATGACATCAAAGACATATTTCTTGATGCTTTCAATCTCCCAAATCCTAATGAAGAGAATCCTATTCTTGAGTAATTGGTAAATATCGTTGACAAGATAAATGATGACGACCTAGACTCAAACATTAAACTATTGGAGTAGTCAGAAAAGAAGTTTTAGAAAAAAGTTCTTGAATAGATATCTAGTGCCATTGTACTAAGATAGGTTGAGTTAGCAACCTAGATTGAAAATGAGAAAAAGGTATTGGAGAATATCTTTTCTCTATACACAAAGCTTTGTGATGTGAATTTATTAACACAAGAAGCACAGAGGGGTATTGGTCGGTTGCAAGGAGATATACAATCCATAGGTACTACATTGAAACTAACTCTAGGTCAAAACCAAACTCATTTTCAATGATTACTCTCTACTCAAGGTCAACTAGTAGTACTCCAAAAGAAAGATGCTAAAATTTGTGCTACCTTGATCAACATCCAATCCATCTTGACCCCATACATGGAAGTGTTATACAAGGAACTAGCCTTTGTTGACACATTGATGAAGAAAAATTCTCATCTTTCCACTCATGAAGGGTTAGTTAATCTATCTTCCAAGCTAGATATCCAATATTAGTCTCTACAGGTAGCGTGTAAAAATTGGGATGCAACATTGAAGATCACCATGGAGGTCCACAAAACATTTTTGGACAAAGACACTATCAGTGTACCACCCAAATGACATGTGTGATATGACTGTTAAGTCATTAGTTGTGCAAAATTTTTAAATTTTGTATGAGATATAGATTATTTGTGTGATGCAAATAAGTTAGGTTGTATATGCATGCCAAAGTGTTTTTCCACTCATGTCAAAGGGGGAGATTGTTGATCTTATTTTGGTTTTAACAAGCAGTGACAAAACACTTAAGTCATTACTTAACATAAATCTGTATGTACCAAGTAAGTAGTTTATGCCGAGCAATATATGCAGTTAGTGTTGAGCACCAGTATGTGCCAAGTAGATGGTATGTGTTGAGTCACTCAAGTTTTGAGAAAGAAATATATGCTATGTGATTCACATGCTGAGTAAAACAATGGATGCTGAGTCATTCATGAACTGAGTTGCAACATTGAAGAATAGTGAATGCCGAGCATCAAAGCTTTCAAGTGCCAAGCAAATAGTTTTGGACATAGTTGTTTGTAATGACATAAACTCCTATGTAAACCATTTTTGGGCTGACTTCAGGATTGTGTTATGATTCTAGAAGATATATATGAAGGTATATTGAGAATCCCTATGCAGTGCATGCAACCAATCATATTGAGGGATGTTTTAAGTGATAAAATGGGTGAATCACAATCATTGATTCCTACCTAAACCTAGGTCACCTATGTCTTCTTAAGGAGAGAAAATCCTAAAGAATCATACATGTGCAGATGAGAAGAGAAGGAAGAATGCTAAGTATAATCAGAGCATTTGTGGTGACTATGGAGGTTGTGATCATGTTATGAATTGTAGAATCAGTTAGAGAGAATAGAGTAAAGAAAAGAAATGATAGAAGAGATACATCTAATCAGGAGGATCAAGTATACACCAGGAAAGAGGAGATTTGATATCTAGTAGAGAGGTGCTAACCGAAGGATAAGGGCTGAAACATTCTAACATGTGAATCAATAAAAATCTCTTAATCGATTAGTCCTAGCAAGCTTTTGTAAAGACTTTAACAAGGTGCTTACTTTATTGTAAGTTGAAGTCCTCTAACCAGAAACAATTCTAACAGGGTGTTGAAATGCATTAACATGGTAAGATTTAACAGTCTTTGTAAGCCTTTAATAGGGCATACCTTTCATAGGGTAGATCATACTTTATGATTAAACTTATTGTAACCTTAATTGGATACACTTTATAACTATAATAGTGAAGATTTCTGGGTTTCATCCCCACTCTAGTTTACCTTCTCATTGGAGGGTTTCTAGGTAAAAAATTTAGTATGTTATGTGTTATTTGTCTCATGCTATGGATGAACATGTTTAGTTTGCTATTTCAATTTACATGAAAATTGTGAGATGGATGTGTGGTTAATGTTTTATGGTTAAAGTTTTGAAGTGCTAATTCACTTTGTCCACATTTTTTATTATTAGGCACACCTTTCATTTTCTATCAATCTTCACTATTGTAGTCTCATTTGGGGAAGGCATCATGATAGAGAGGTAGTGATTCTTCACCTTCATAAAATACTTGCCCATGATTTCTATCCATTTTACCAGGTACACAAAATCTAATTCTACTGATTTATGTTTACTTTGGCTTTATTAGAGCTTTATTGATTATAGGAAATACTTAACAAAAATTATGGTTGCCTAAAAACATTAACAAATCCAAATAATTATAGTGTATAAATGTGTCACCTACCTAAAGTAGGCTTTGTAGTTCCAACAAGGGAAGCTAAAACTAGACTCCAATGTGCCTTGCAGACATCTAGGTGTGTATAATTTTCCCTCTTTTGAGGTCCACCATAGAAGTTAATTTTTGCAATACATTTGTTAGATGAAATGTTGATGAATGGTGCTCCCTTTAATACCATAAACCATAACATAGAACAAAGAAACAACAAAAAATGCAAGAACAAAACATGGACTTCATATTTGTACTACAAATGCAGAATTACATAATTCAAAAGCACAATATGCTAACCCACACGGGTGGCTTCGTTACCACAATCTGCAAGACAAGCTGCGAACTATCACCCAGAGATGTCCTAGACAATGTTTGGGCCTTTCTTAAATAGGCAATTTTATGCTGCTAAGGAAGGTTCCAGACAATGAAACTTAATACATAGTTCTGACCGACCCTAACAATACATATAGAGTCAGCCAAATACATCTTTGACAATTATTTTAGATATTTTGGGTACCCCAACTTTGAAAGGCCATAACTCTTCAACTATTGCTTTGATTGGCTATTATAGCCACTTTTTGGAAATGCCAGCTCTTGATCTACAAGCTCAAAATTGGATAAGCACCCTTCTATCGAGTCTTTGGACCTCATCCAGGCACTCTAAGGCCTCCAAAGGTGAGCTTGAAGATTTTTCTGCAAATTTTTCCACCAAAAATCCATAATAGTTCTTCTCTGATACTTAAGCTAGAGAAATTAGATTTTTATGGTAGGCTTATATCTATAAAATGAACCTTTATATAGAAAATGAGAACATTCCAAGCTCATATGAAAAACTCACTAAAAATAGCAAGTTCCCATAAATAGTACCTCCCTATCTACTAGTCCTTATTAAAATAGAAAAGACCGAAAATAATATTTTTTTGGGTGATGCAAGATTGCTCATACACCCAGGATGCTCCTACATTAGACACTTGGGAAAATTTGAGAAGTGACTCTATCACGTCTCAAGTGTTTAGAGGAAAACCAAGATGGTGAACCTCCTCCCTTGCTAGCCATGATGAATCATCTACTTGCCTCACTTTCCATTTGACCAGGTATTCCTCATAAGTTCTATTCATTGTACTTTTGCCAACATGACTTTCTAGTATCTCCTTAATCTCCTTTGTAGCTGAACTAGCTACTAGAATAATCCATTGCACTTCTGCAATGTCATCTCCATCACCACCTTCATAATACTTTGTCAAATCTAAAATATTAAATATTGCTGAAATATTCAATTTAGCAGGCAACTCCACTTCATAAGCATTTCTAAAATCATGCATTTTCAGTATCTTGCATAGTCCAAACTTCTTCATCTTAAACCTATTATATGTGCCCACTAGAAAATGCTCCTTTTTCAAATGAACCATGACTTCATCTCCATCATGAAATTCTTTATACCTCCTTTCTACATCTGCCTCAGTCTTGTATTGTGTATTTATCTTTATGGTGTGCTTCCTCACCTCCTCATGGATGTTCTTCAAATGTTCAACAAATTCTTCTGGTTCAGTACTACTTATCTTGCCTTTATCCAATTACCCAAATTCAGAAGCATTTCTAGGACTACTCCCATATAAATCTAGAATGGTGATTTACTAGTACTCCTATTGAAAAAATTATTATATGAAAATTTCTTTTGTGGAAAAATCATATCCCATCCTTATGGCTTGTCTCCAATCAAACAACTCAGCAAATTTCCCAAACTCCTATTCAGCACTTCTGTTTGTCCATCAGTTTTTGGATGATGTGTAAGAAGTCCATATTTTTTTCTCACATTTGCTTCTTCTTCTTTTTTTCTTTTTTCCCTGTTATGGTTTATGGTATTAAGGGGAGCACCCTTCATCAAATGCCATGGTTGCAAGATATGTACAAATGATTATTGGGGATAATGATTTTTAATTTTTAGGAAAATATAGATGGAACTAATGCCAAACTAATTTGCAAAGACTTCTATTCTTATTCCATATAAAATGAGTGTTAATTTCTACTACCCTCGAGGTTTTTGCTAAATAGAGGGACATTAAAAAGATCTAGTAGCAGAGCCAAGAAATTAGTAATAACCACACAAACTTGCAATGAATTACCAAACTATCATGACAATATAGTTATGTATATATCTGTCGATTCTCCTTTTCCACAATGAAATTGTAATTCTATGAGGTTTTAATTTTTAATAATAAAAATTGCAAAATATCAGTTACCTATCACATAGGTAGGCATAAATTATTTCTAATAGAATAAATATTTTTGGATGTCTGGGTGCGATGGAAATTTTTTTAACCTATTGTATATCATGGAAACAATAAAGCTAACATTTTTTTGATAACACTTACTAAAAGTACACATTGGTTTTGTAAACTAATAATTTTGGATTTACAATTTGAAATTGAGATTATCTCCAAGTGTTTACTCAAAAATTTCAAGGAAGAAGAGGTCTTAAATATAATGCTAAGAGAAAAATCTTTGCACCTAAATAGTAGGAAATATGGTAAAATGTGTATAAAAGAAACATGAATAAAAAATGATTTCACATTATATTAAAAATATAGTGTTACAAATAGGTTGTCATTAGATATGAGCACATTCACCTGCGACTATAATATAGGTAACATTGATCGGCAAGGACTCCAGTCATAGCCTATTAAACTTTGCTTTGGTCCTAAGCCCATCAATAGAGTGTTCCGCTGCCTTGAAATATTATATGCATTTTACTCAATCAACTTGAATTGTAATTGAAATTAAAAATCACTTTATAAAGTCAGACCAAAAAAATGATATTAATTAATGAATCCAAAAATCCTAATTTAGATTAAAAGAAAATGGTCATAACTCACAAGCTTAAAGTGAATATTATTGGTCCCTATTGTAGCCATTGCTGCTCTTCTATTTTGAGCTTCTTAATTGCAAAGATCTTTGTTGAACCAAATACAAATTTTCCTCTTGATTATTGAAAGTGGAGAGGGAAATATGCATTGTTGAATCATTTATTTATAAAATATTTGAAAAATCCATATTTAAAAGTTTAAAGCATCAATGTTTTGGAACTTTTTTTATAAAAAGTCTTGAAAGTTATCTATCTATAGTAAACAAAAGACACTATATAAATTTATTATGTTACTAAACTTTTTTTATACAATATAATAATTTGAGGTTCTCACAATTATATTTCCATTTTAAATTAACAATTGATTTTAAAACTTTAATACAAATTTTATAGTTTAAATTATCATTATTTTAATATAAAACATATTGTCATATGATACAACTTTTCTTTGTTGTATCGTTATTATAGTAGCATTTATTTTATTTCTAATATAATTTTTTTTTATTCTTATTATTATATTTAAGTTATACAAAACTAAGATATTGATGTTTTACTTCCTAACTGCTTTCTCAATTACTTTCATTTAAAACATTCCTTTTTTCATATCCTTTTTTTGTTAGTACACGTTATAGTTTATTAAATATATCTTTTGTTTAGGACTTAAGGTAATTGGAGTTGTAATAAAACTCAAAAGCATTTTTAACAAAATATAAATACTTTTTAATTTTTAATTTAATAAGTTTTTACTATTTTGATAATAATACTTTATTTCTATACGTTAAGAATACTTTATCTAATGTTAAATTTGATATTATCCTATGAATATTAAGATATGATCCATAATATATGTATTTTTATTTTTATTTTTATATTAAGTAATTTACTATCAAATATATGAGGTCTATAATTTTTAATATTAAAAATTGTATTTATTAAATTGGAATATCACTTTACATATTCATATACGAGTTCACCAAAAAATATTTCTTATGGTAGAAAATTAGTTGAAATTCTATGAATCTTGAAAAAATATATTAAAAAAATGTTAATAAATGAGTTCACCAAAAAAATATTTCTTATGATGGACAATTAGTTAATATTTTAGTAATGTTAATTTAAAATATATTAAAAAAATGTTGGAAGAACTTTTTTGGTTAGAGGTTTAAAAAACTAGAAATTTTTTATATAATACTTTTTAAATATTGAGATTTTCATAATGAAAATTAGATGTATATCTATGTCTATAATATGTCAATGTTTTTAATTTGGTCTATTATAAATATGAAATCACAACATTTGGTTTAGTATTTTGGAGTATTTCACTATTTCTCATAGCTTCTGTAGAAGCCTAGTGCCCAAATGGCTACCAACACATTATAGAGGAGTTATTAAAAGCTACACAAACTGGGTGGCCAAATAATGAAACCGCAAAAGAAAATGAAAAATGAAAATGTCGACACGACCAACCTAACAACTATAAAACAATTGAAATAGAATTGAGACTGACCTATGGAAAATTATTTTTTATTAGGTTCATGTTACAATTTTTTTGTTTTGTGATTTTTTGATGTGTGCTACTTTCTAAAGCATGTGGGAATTTTCATAAAGCTTTGTCTTTAACTAATGCATATAATATATCCTAATTATAGCTTTGAAGAAATGCAACCTATGAAAAGTAAATGTTTCCCAAGAAGTCCACCTTCTATACAAAAAATATATGAAAATAGAAAAAGAAATAGAGAGTATATGCCTGTAATAAAGATGTAATAGCTACCCATAGACACCGTAAAATATTATAGAGAGTTTCAGCCACCTCTAAACAAATAGAATCAGAGAGTACTGTAGAAGTAGCGACTGAGAAAGACCGTTGAAATAGTTAGAGTTTCATTGGTTACCAACTTTTGTACTACAAATACATGAAAGTAGAAAAATAATTAGAGAACATTATGCATGTAACAAAGATGTGATCATTGCTCACAGACAAGCTAAAAGATTATAGAGAGTTACAACCACCTCTGAACAAATACAGGAAAACACTATTGTAGAAGAAGCCACAGAGAAATACCTTCAATGATTAGAGTTCCATCAATTACAGAGACAATAAGCTCCACTACATGAACAGTGTACTTACTACCTAGAAAATGCACTCCATGAACTCCAATGACAATAGAGTAGAAAGAGAAATCAAGAATACTATGACAAAGATAAAGATCAAATAGTTGCTTAGAGATGTGCTAATAGACTAGGAAAAACCTTAAATCCCTTGCAACAAATGGAGGCACAGAGTATTGAGCACATAAGCATAGAACAAATACTTCCAACATTACAAGAGAAACTGCATGAAGTTCAACAAAATCCATTGCAAGAAGAAATGAATAAACATGCAAGGATTACACAAAGAAATGACTATATAATGGTACAAAAATCACTATATAAGGATTACCCCTTGGATGATCCAGGCTTTCTCAACACACATGACATATTATCTGAAGAGCCTATTCATGACTATGAAGAATTAATTAATTATATTCAAAGACACACAAAATGTAAACAAGGTACATGAGTAAGAAAAAAGGGTACAAAACAAAGAAAAAAGTATACCTACTTTATCATGTGATGAGGATGGAAAAAAAATATGAAGTTGCAAGAAATGATGATAGACTTAATATTTAAAATCAAGAAATATCAATAATTTGGAGAGAAAACATTGACTACCAACAAGTTATCTCATAGGAGCCTGTTCTCAAATACATTGCTAAACATGCATCTAAGGCTGAAAAATAATTTGAGACATATACTGACATGTTAAAAAGAATATCTTTAGCTCAACAAATTGAAAAACTAGCTCTTATAGCATACAATAAATTTATGACAAAATTTGTAGCTGAACATGACATAGGTGCACAAAAAACATGTCACATGCTTCAAAAATTGCCTCTTATTGTGTACAGTCATCCTTTTACATCCTTGACAGTTGGTAAAATGATGTTCCAGTGGATAATAGACATGTTAGATAGAAAAAAAATACAATCCACATACTTATAGGCACACAATCACTAAACTCCAAAGCTTGAGATGCTAACACTTCTTGAATCTGCACGATCGTGCACTTATTTTGCAAATCATAGAAATGACAAGTGGAAAGAAAGAAATACGCAAGATATTGTAAATGTTTACCCAAAGTTTAATAGTATTCCACATTTTGAGTTAGACCAATTTGAAATATTCTGTTGGAGTGAGCTACCCTTATACAAACATTTTTGTATCATAGAAAATGATAATGACTTGATAAAAGAAAGAATTATTACAAATTGGACAAACATGAGTGCAAATAGATATCATGTTTTGAATGTCAATCACATGTTAGAATCTAAGAAGAAGAAGAAGAAGAAGAAGAAGAAGAAGAATAAGAAGAAGTAGAAGAGGAGCAAGAAATGATGTCGATGAATGAGTGGTAGATGTTGTCATAAATGGGAACTTTACATGGTATTACCCTCAATGAACTTGATATGCTTGGCAAGCATGATTTTGATAACAATAACAGATGGGATCAAATTTTCATTCCCAAAGATCTGCATGAAATTGTACCAAAGTTCATAAATACAAAAAAATCACATTGCATAATGTGATAATATCCTACCACATTATCATATACCAAGCTATCCATTGTCAACAAGTCAACAGACAACACTTACAATAATTATGGAACAAAAACGAATGTCAACCTCACAAACCTCTTTATATGATTATTCAAGGAAAAATTGGTACAGGAAAATCATACTTGATTCACTACATAAGAAATGCATTGAAAAATAATGGTCAACAACAGAAAGAATAACTACTGGTATTGGCTCCTACAAGTGTTATTGCATTCAATGTACATGCATCTAGTATATATACAATGCTTAAGATAACTATTAAACAAATGCACCATTACAAGGGAAAGCATTAACTACATTGCAAGAGGAATTAAAATAAATAAGATATGTATTCTTATTAATGAACTAAGATTTATCGGCCCAAAGCTACTATTGAAAATAGGTAATAGACTATGACAAGAATTTTGTGAAAATCAACATCTCTTCTTTGGTGGCCTTTCCATCCTATTCGATGACCTCACCCAACTACCCTTTGTGCTATACACATCATGTTCTACTACAAGAACATTGTGGGAGCAATACAAAAAAATCATCACATTAGATAAAATATTTCACCAACAAGGCAATAACATAGAGCAAATACAGTTTCACTAACTTCTACGAAACTTACAAAATGCAAAATTGACAAAAAAGGATTTGGAGCTCCTACTCACACACACAAACCTAAAATTTCATCATATGAAAAGAATGAATTTGACAAATCAATACACCTATTTTCTACAAATGATCTTGTAAAACTACACAATAAAAATATGTTGAAACTATTGAATTGTCCAATTGCAATAAGTATAGCAATAAGGACTACATACAACATGGAATATGCAACCATTGAAGGGAACTTGAAAAGGAAATCCCATTGTCCAAAGGAAAACAAATCATGCTCACAAAAACATATTGACATAAGTAGGGCTTGTAAATGGAGCATTGGGTGAAATAATTGAGTTTGTTTATAGTGATGGTTCCAAACACCCATAACTTCCAGTATACATTGCAACAAGGATTGATAATTAAAATGGTCCTCCATGGGATAAAAATAATCCAAAATTAGTACCAATAATTTTTTTGACCTTGGGCACATAGAAGAAAATACCCATAACAATGGCATGGGCTTTAACCACTCACAAATCCCGAGGGATTACACTACACAAAACAACAATTGACATTGGTAAAATTGAAATGCAAGGACTCACATTCACAACAATATCTAAAGTCAAATCACTAAAAAACTTTCACATCCAACTAGTTTTCCCCCTCGAAAGGTTCTCCAAAATGGAAAAAAATCCATACACAATCATAACGAAAGGAGAAGAAGCTCGATTACATCAAATTGCTCTCTCAACAATCAAGGTTGCAACATTTTCATAGAATGTGCTCTTGTTATGAAATACATGTACAATCATGCTCTTCTCAATATTCTAAAATAATTATGTCTTCATAATGAAATCTAATTACTTATACAAAATACCCAAACTCAACAATTCAATGACAGGAAATTGTTCAAATGAATGTCTCAACATTATTTGGTTAGGTCTACCAATCACTTCATGTTTTATTAATTTTTTTACTCGATATCATGTTTGAGAAATCATATATTCTTTGATATCTAGTAGTGAGGTACTCACCAATTCATATTTCACTGTAGAAGGTTTGAGTCAAATTTTTTTTTACCAAATTATATTTTACAAATTGGATGCTATAGATGTAGTAAGTATACTATGCTTCACAATATGCACAATTTTACTTGGACCGAATATGTACATTAGTTTGGTTTAATTTGGCTAATTTTGTTGTTGTTTCAAACCAAATAGTCCACGATGAATTTGAACATTCCTTATTGTGTTTGGCAACCCACTTCATAGAATAGTTCTTCGAAAACAACAACAAAATTTTCCATGCTTTGACATAGAGTTAGAATACATATAGAAACAACCAAGACTTAAATAGGCAAGATGATTGATCCAAGAAAATTGGGCAATTAGTTCTAAAATATACCAGCATTTACTTGTAATAGGTGATATTATATAACCATATAAATTTTCTATTAATTTTTAGCTTGGCATTGTATAAGAAGAAGATTTACAAATACAATTATTTTTGGATGTATCGATCATTTTTCATTCTCATGAAAAAATTAACAATTTTTTAATTTGACAATTGGCTTGACCCTTAGACCTATGGGTACAAGTACTAGTTAAGTCGATAGGCTTTTCACTATCGACATCGCCCACTGGTGGGAAATTATCTATTGGTAGAAAATTGTCGGATGGTGCCAAATTGTCTTATGCCATTAAATTCACAAAGTTGTTTGGCCATCAGGATGATGTGATGCCCAAAAAGATGAGTGTTGCATACATTTAGGAAATTTCAGCTAGGTAAATTAATGCCGAGATGTTTGGAGTGACTAAGGTTATTGCAGTGCAGAGCACAAAGGCAGCGTGAAAGGAGTTATCTGGACACCAAGCAACTCTCATGGTCGATTGCTATGGCTCGGTGATAGTTTTTAAATATATGGGTTAACACCACCATCATTTGGGAAATAACTGGATTGAAAATGGAAGAGGGAAATGATTGTATTGAAAATGGAAGAGGGAAATGATTGGATTTAAAATGGAAGAGAGAAAATTATAGAAAACCTTGGAAAGAATGCTTCATCTAACACTAATTTTTTAATAAATCTAAATAAAAATTATGTTTCGCGTCAAAGAGCGCAGTACAAAGAACAAGGTGAGAGTTTCAACAACATATCATTCTACTTTGTGGATATTTGAAAATGGAAATTACAGAGATTGGTTTCATGGCATTAGTCACCACTCTTTACCATTCTCTTTTAGGATTGTAATTAATCGAGAGCTTCATTGGAGACAAAAACTAGTGGTTTGCCAAGAGCTCTAGGAAACAAAATGTATGTTATTTCATATAGGATAGGAAAAAAAATTAGCAAAGGAAAATGTGTTAAAAGAACTCACAATTTAGACATGGAGGAGTAAATATGAAAACTACCAAAAATCTCAATAAAGAAGAAGTTCTTAGGACCTATTTGGTTGCTGGAATAGGAATAGAAAATTTTGAATATGTTGTATATTTTCTATTTGGTTCGTCAATATGAATATGTATTTTCATTTTGCCTCTAAAATGAGCTTATACCCATTATAAAAAATAACTGTTATTGGAATAACCATTCTCATTCCCAATATTTCATTCCTATTCTCCATTCCTACGCCTGCAACCAAATGGTCCCTTAGAGGATAATGATATCCCCTGGAGAAGATGCCATGATTCTCCAACTACGATGCCCAAATTTGTGACATTTTCTACACTTTATAAGACAAAAGAACATCTTAGAAAATAAGTTGTTTGGAGACAAGCAATGGTAAAAATTCCCTGTCAATCATAATTCACTTGAAGAAAAGCTATGATTTTATCATTTGCATATGTTTAGCTCAATATTCCATCCAGTAGTTCAATATGCACTTGTTAGAGTCCAATGTCCATGAATGCCTCTCAAAGGTTTTGAGAAAAAATTGGGCCTCTCCTACCCTCCAAATTAGGTATGAAAACCTCAATTGTAGTCTCATTATTTTCATTAGTGATGAAGGTCCTAAATGAAAATGACCAAATATTTGGCATTGCATATAATGCCTTGGATATTCAATGGACCCCTAATGGACCTAGATAATGCTTGCCAATAAGATTATGTTTTAGCCTCAAACATACAGAGGATCTACATCTTCTAAAAAGAAAGGAAGTGTAAAGAACAATTATAAAAACTTTGCTAATGAGGTAGGTGTTGATGTGGGGTAAAGAGAATTTTCTATTCCACTGAATATTATTACAAATATGATATGTAGTACTATAATCAAAACCTAGTGAAAAAGTGGTGGAATTAGGGTAACAATAAGAGCTTCTAATAGAGTACTCTAAGAACTATATATGTATTATGTCCCATGGCCCCAAAACTATAATAGGATAGATGTTTAATAATCTCTAGATTTCGATGCATGGAGCAAGAAACATTACCAACCAACTAGTTTTGAGACATCTAGGTGGTCTTCTTCAGATGCTCCATTTATTTCCTGATGAAGCTTTTTTCAATATTTTGTTATCTCTACAAGTGACAACTGGGCCATGGAAACGATATAAACATTATAGGTGTGCTATATAGAATGGCCACCAAATCAAGAAATCTTAACACATTCCTAATTAATACAGAAGGATTTGAATATAGTAAATCCCCATCAAAAAGCTTAAATCAAATAACAACACACTGGCCTAAGTTGTAATATTTAAACAATTTCATCATATTTAAACTTCATAAATCTTATGATAAATATCATTGAGACATTATTATTCAATTAGAAAATATAAGAATCAATGATCATTTAAATATTAAAAAAAGATAAATTACACAAAGTCTCATAGCCAAACTCCATTTTTTTCTAATCTTAATTGGTCAAATTTTATTTTATTGATTTTAAATTAAAATTGAGTTAACAATATTAATTTTTCATATATTAAATCATATAATTTATTATTCATGAATATACAACTTAATTTAATAAAAAATCTTATAATAATATTAACTAAATTTCATTCATTTTTTACTATAATAAAAGTTTAAAATATATATTACCAGTTTTCTAAGATGAAAACTGGTAGCTCACAATAACTAAGTAAATCTTTTAATAACTAAGAATGATAAGATGAGAGAGTCCTAAAAGGATGAAGAAATTCTTTCCCTCAAGAAATATATATTATGCAATTTTAAAAAGTTCCATTTACAATAACCATTTAAAGGATGCAAAATATTAAATCTTAAATACGTCCAAAAAATTCTTACAATTTCACAATTTTACTTGTATAACAAACAAATATCACATACTTATCACTTAACATCGTAACATGATTATAAATATAAAAATTTCATTGTTGACTTTCTATATATATATATATATAGATAAAATAATTAATTGGATTTAAGTGCTCACTAGGGAAAGAATTGGGAAAGAAAACCCCAATTCACAGCCAATACAAATGAAAAATACGACATCAAATATAATTACAACAGGTGAAAGTATTTCTAGGGAGAATCATCGTAATCTTTATCTATAACAATTAAATGCGGTAAGTGTGGAAAGTCATTCACATAAATAGTTAGGGGACATGCTAATCTCCATCCAAAATGCACTAAAGAAAAAACAAAGTCAAATTTTTTTTCCCAGATTCATGAAACGTAGTGATTTTTGTTTCCAAATTTTTTGTTTTTTTTGACTACAAACTAAGAAGATCATGAAGATCAAATGCTGAAATTTTCAAAAAACATCTATGATGTTTTCAATTTTTTAAAAATTGGTCAAATGTACAGTATAGTTGTGTCCAATACTTAGTATTGTGGAACCAAGATTGATACCACTAGATTTCCATAAACTTATAAATCTAAATTCCATTACAACAATTTATATTATTCAAGTATTCCATTTAAATATTATAACAATATATTAATTATTTTTTATTAAATAATAATTTAACCATACACTATAATCTATAACTAATATATAATACCCTCACACTAATTTGGGTGGCTACAAACTATTTTAAGGTGGCAAAATGTAAAATGAACTAACATGAACCTCCACTAAGATTACAATTTTAGTGATAAAAAAATTATTTTTTTATTGATTTTAATTTTCCACATACGAGTGACTGTTTTCTCATCACCAAGAAATGTTTATCGATTCCCTCCCTTTTCCATGTGTTGTTTTTCCTTGTATTGTAAATCTCTGATACTATCACTTTTTAAATTTATGGTACCATTTTATGATAACATATATCCTCCAATTAGAGAAAATGAAATAGCATAAGCACTGCACACAGAAGAGGGTAAAGTAGGTGAACAACATGTTGCTTAAGGAATGGTGAAAATGGAGTGACTCGTATCCCTCTTCATAGGAGCCTAAACAGAACCTGGACAAAGACAATCAAATAGTTCACGTTCACTTCCAAATTCAGCATACACAACTGCAAAGATAGTCACAATTGTGAGGTCTAATAAAAATTCCCCTTCCCTTATGCTATGATGGATACTTTACTCTTGCATTATTATTCATGATTTTGATCCAAACTATCCTTCTTTCTCCTGCAAGATTGATTGCATTTCATTTTCTTCAACAACTTTAACCGCCTGCGTAGTAGCGATGACTTGTAATCTTTTTTTTTTTGTAGTTACCCTTTTTGCACCTTCGTAACCTTGTTTGAGAGCTAACATTAACACCTTGCAATGCTTTAAAATTTTCATAATAGACTGCTATCTTATTTCATGGCTTTACGACCAAAGAATTTAATTGTTAATGAGACCATGTGACAATGTGATAACTGTGTGAAAATAACTGCTACCATTCATCGCAACCTCATAACTTGGAGTTTTAACTCATCTTTTAACCGTACAATGATGAGAATACATGCTTTTTCTCCTTTGTAACCTTAACCTTAGGTTACTCTTGACTGTATTCGACAATGCGAATACATTTTTTTGCTCCTTCGCAACCTTTATAAATTTTGCTTTATCAAAATAACAAGATATTGCTTCATTCCATCACCTAACTTATTTGATCATTGACTTCAAGCTAACCTTGTTCGCACCATCAAAACTTAAATTTCTTTAAGCCAGAACTAAATCATGATCATGCGATCTTTATCTTTCATTGCTACGATGACTTAATTCTTGAGGTTAACTTTATCTAATTTTGAAGATGTGATGACCTTAGATCTTAACTGCTATGGTTGGCTCTTCACAGCTTTGTGACTTACCTTTCATCATATGGAATATAGGTTGTGATGTTGTGAAAACCTTTGATATGATCTTCATTTGACAGTTAGGAATCTATCTCCAAGGGAAATTGACCTGTCAACATGTGACATGGAGATTTCAATGCATTCTACGTCATTGATTTGGTTTCCATCTTCGTTCTTTCCACCTTTGACCAGGGTGTTCACCATTGTCTAAAAAAATGAGCATTCTTGAAGGCTTCTGCTACTTCCTCTACATTGGATTTGAATGCTCTTCCTTCTAACCTATTTCCATGGTCTGTATCATATCCTCTGGCCTTGATCTCCATGTTCTTTGCTGCCTTTTGCTTTGAATGTAAGTGTGATCTTCTTTTCGAATGCATCTCGTCTTCACCATGTATACTTGATCAAAGCATTATAGTTTTAGAATAACTTCCCTCTCATCTAGGAAATGCATAAACTTACCCTCCCTTTCCTAATCAACTAATATGGATGAATGCATTATATTTCTTTTCAATGCCCACCTAGATGCACACAAAGGGATAAATGAGAGGAGAAGTTCCTTAAGGGAAATCTAGACATAGTCATGACATCACATTGATGCATCCCTAATCTTAGAAGTTTGAAAAATATAAGGGGACTAAAATCATGCAATAGGATCCTAGGACCCCTAGGGACACATTATTCCTGTTCATATGGGTCATAAGGGGTCATTAGATAACAATGAGATTTGATGATGATATATGTCCCTAAGGGTCCTAGGACTCTTAGGGACACATTATGCTTATTCATATGGTTCGAAAGGGGTCATTTGATGATGACATATGCCTTTAGGGGCCCAATGATCCCTAGGGATACATTACAATTTTTCAAATTCATCGAAAGAGCTCATAGGATAACCTATGACCCCTTTCGACACATTAGATGATGGCATATGTCCTTGGGGATCCTAGGACCCCTAGGGACAATATAATATGGGTCAAAAGGGGTCATAGAATAACCTATTCCCTCTTTCAACACATTTGATGATGACATATGTCCCTAGGGGCCTAGGGACACATTACGCTTATTCATATGGGTCGAAAGGGGTCATTAAATAACTTATGACCTCTTTCAACACATTTGATGATGACATATGTCCTTATTGGTCCTAGGGCCTCTAGGGACACATTTTTCTTGTTCATATGGGTTGAAATGGGTCATAAGATAATCTATGATCCCTTTCGACACATTTGATTATGACATATGTCCCTAGAAATCTTCGGACCCCTAGGGACACATTATGCTTGTTCATATGGGTTAAAAGGGGTCATTGGATAACCTATGAGCCTTTCACCATATTTGATGATGCCATATGTCTCTATGGGTCCTGGGACCTCTAGCGACACATTATACTTGACCTCTTTCAACACATTTGATGACAACATATGCCCCTAGGGGTCCAAAGATTCCTAGGAACAAATTATGCTTGTTCATATGTATCAAAAGAACACATTTGTCCCTATATATAATATGGGTTTAATATCCTATATACTATATAATATAATATAATATAATATTTTAAAATTAATATAATTTAGTAAAATTTGTTATAATGTAATATGTTAAACTATGTATAATAAAATATATTATAATATAATAAGCTATACTATATTTAATATAAGATATTATAAATATATATCTTATAAACTATATATATTAAATATCACAATTTGTAATCACAAGGATCATGAAAATAAAAAATACACTTGACTAGGACATCACATGGATCATGGAGGGGATAATCATGACCCTTCCTCAATTTTCAATCCCTGCCCTCCACTTTTGATGTGATTCATTTGCATATTTGGGTGGGAGGATATTAGGTATCCAATATATTGGATATTTGATTAGGCCTTGTAATAACCAAGCCTCCTTGGTCAACTCAAAAAACATGAATTTGTAGCATTGAGGGGTGTTCCAGACTTTGATGACATATTAGATGACTTCTAATCTAATGGAATTCACTAAAAGAAAAAGGGTTTGTAGAGGAAATTCTCATCTTTTTAGTCGTATAATTGTTATCAAGATATTAGTTCAATAAGTATTTATTACTCATTTTTAAATGAATATACTTATAAGATGTTGATTTACACACTAATTGGAAAAATGGCTATAACTTTCAAACTATAAAATAAGTTTAAAATCTGAAAGATGTGTCACATTCTATGCCTTTTCTAATAAAATTTTTAAATAAATAAATAATTTTTGTCTTAATATTCATTAAGGTGGTCAGATATAGGCCCTTTTTTTCTTGATAACATTGTAGCAGAAAATTCAAAATTAATTGTTTATTTGAAATAAAAATACCAAAAAATATGTGTCACATCTAGACATGAGTCTCTTGTAATATTTAACATCTTATAAAAAAAATTATTAATTATGATTAAGGCAATTAGGCATACACCTACTTCTTAATTTTGTCCTAAAATTTTTGTAGCACTATATTAAAATATGAATTTTCAACTGATCAAATTAAATTATTTTTAGGTAAGACCTAGTAGTTTAGAAACTACTTTCAATTTCCTAAAGATTTTATTCTTACAACTTTTAATATAAGCTTCATAACTAGTTCAAAATTGCACACCAAGTTGACATAAACCTGAATTGCTAATTTTGCATTGTCACCTAAGGGTAGAGTTTCACCCACCATGATCTTGCACATATGTAGCTAGAAGAATCTGATGGTGGTGTGGTTAGGTTTGGAAACAACTCACCGTAGTTGGTAAAAGGTAAAATTTCAATCTTTGAATGGAAAAAAAAAACAATGTCAATGATGTCTATTTGGTAGAAGGTCTGAAACATAATTTTTTGAGTGTTGGTCAGTTAAATGAAAAAGTTTATTACCTAGAGTTCAAAGGAGGTATATACAGGATACTTGGAAGATCAAGATATTTGATTGCTGCTAGAAAGAAAACTAAAGGTAATCTATTAGATCTGAATACTATTGTTAATAGTTGTTTGGTCACTACTAGAGTTAAAGATAGTTCACTATGGGATAGAAAGTTCTGTCATGTGAATTTTGATAGCTTGATCAATAGTGTTAGGATATCCTACCCTAGATTGACCTAAGAGCATGCGAAGTGATTCAAAAGAGATGATTAAGAAGAACGCAGGTGCAATATGGAATAATAGGGGAATGTCTATTGATTCTATCTTAGACCGCCTAATTTCTTTTGCTATGAGAGTGATATCTCATAAGTTTTTTCAATCTTGTAAGATTAAATAGTGTATCTTACATGGCTATAGGTTTGGAATACGAAATAGTAAAGAGAGACCATACCTATGACCTTGTTGATTTGCAACTTCAACAACTATCTAAAAATTTGTAGGCCATAAGGAAAACCAAGAGTGCAACTTACAAATTTGGCTCTTTTTTAGTTTGTATATTCTTTTATCTACAAAACACATTTCCTTCATTCGAGAAAGTTTCTTGGAAGACCAACAGGTCTATTGCAATTCAAATTGGAGAATTCATAGAGCAACTTAGAGACAACTCTGTGTCAGTAATGACAAGTTATTTTGAGAACTTTAAGAAGTCTACGAAGAAGAGGTTAAGAATTCTAGTGTCACTAGTTGAGAAACATTATAATGATGTTTTCCTTCTAGTTGATGTTGATTATACATATGTGCAAGCATTCCTACCAAGAGTTAGATGGATTAAGCCCTTTCCATATGAGATAAATATTGATGAAGCATCAGTAGCTATTACATCTCTATTGGAAGAGGAAATAGATAAAAGTGCCACCTCATTTGAGAATTATGAGAAAGCAAAGTCCAAAATTACAATTGACTTGAAGACAACTTTTGTGGTAAGAAACAAGAATAAACTTTTGAAGAAGCCAAAAGAGAGATTTGGTGAAGGGGGAGATGAAGATGAGGAAGAGGAAGAACAAGTCCAAGCCCCTTTGGAAATTACTCAAGGACAATGAGAATACGAGGGAGCTCATGAAGAAGTTTTCGAGGGAGAAGAAGTCGAGGAAGCACCCAAGCCTGCTAAAAGGAAAAGGAAGGCCAAAGAGTCTATAGTGGAGAGACCCAAGAAGAAGGTTGTGAACTATCACAAAAAAAGCATGTGGTTCTTGTTACTAGGGCTAGCACAAGGGTAGCCACTAAGAAATTCAAGGTTGTAGAGAAATCTAAAGGTAACAGGACTATTACTTCAACAGAGCTGAGCCAACCAGTGAAGAAGACATATGAAAGAAGAAAATATGTAGCTCCAGCTGAGTCAGATGAGGAGAAGACAAAATCAGATGACATGAGTCAATTCAATGTGGTAAGCCACAATCCCTACTCTAATTTAAATAATTTGTGTGACAATATAAAATCAAATTCAAATTTTTTTGGTTTTGCACTCACAAATTTTGATAAGATAGGTAAAATTGAACAAAATACTATTGAAGAAGCCATATATGTGATGATGGCTACATTCAAAATAACTCCTATAGAGATCTCCAACTCATTACTTAAGAGTCGTTATGACTGAGTTGAGCCGAAATGGAAATACAATTTACAAACAGAAAGAGAGATAAGGGTAACCACTTTAGCCCAAGTCATGCCTAAATTATGAATGATAATGATAGACGAGGCTATGGAGTTGCACAAAAGTAAATTTACTCCAAAATACAGAGCATTTAGTACATTGAAGAAGTAGAGAATGTGGTAAATAAGAGTAAAGAAATATGGAGAACTATTTACAAGTTATGAATTCCTGCTATAATAGAGAAAAGTAAGCAAAAAATGCAAAAACCTTAGAAAGTTGAAAAAAAAGGTAGCTGAGATTGCAAAAGATGAGTCAATCAAGGATGGTCATGTCAAAGGCACTAAGGAAACAATACGAGAAGAGACCACAATTAAGGAGGAGCAACCAAATGATCAAAGTGTATCTAAGGTACAAGTGCTAAGTGCTAGTTCTCCACATGAAGACCAAGTAAATCAACAAGACTTAGTGAAAAATCAAGGATGTTTATGACAATCACTCTTAGAACATCAATCCCTTAACAAATGATGCTTTGAAGAAGATATTGAAGAATTCCACCATGATAACTAATTTATGTACAATTTGTGTATTGGTGAGAACTAATGAAATTGCAAAGGTAGATATGGTAGCTAAAGGGGTGAAGAAAATTGACCCATTAAGTGTGCCCCTAGAGGTAAACATTGTAGAAACATAGAGTACAAGAACTAAACAATAAGGTGTTCTTACAAAACTAGTTGCATTACTTCTTCTGCCATTCATTTCTCACAAGAAAGCCTTGATTAGAATTGAGAAGGATGGAACATAAACCAGATTAGGTCAAGAAGCAAGTTGTGCACCTAGACCATAGACACAAGGTGAAGAGAAGAAAGAGGATAGTCAGATTGACAAGCCTAAAGAATTGAAGGTGACTACTACTGTAGAGGAACAAATTTCTATCTAGACTCTAGTTATGTTACTAGTTTCTGAGACTCCTAATAGTTGTCAGGTTCTTTAGAGTCCATGAGCACTCAAGACATGCCATTGAAGATATCCAGGCCTAGTGCGGAGACATCTAGTAGATCAGAAGACATATCTAATAGAGATGTGAGTCTTGATGAGGTGATTGAACTTCCAAAGTTTGATCTTACAAAAATCACCATTGAGAAGATGATCATTCTACAAGAATCTTTACATAGGAAAAAACACGAAGAGTTGTTGAGAAGGGAGAATAAGAAGAACAAAATACTTCATGACATCAAAGACATATTTCTTGATGCTTCCAATCTCCCAAATCCTAATGAAGAGAAACCTATTCTTGAGTAATTGGTAAATATTTTCAACAAGATAAATGATGACAACCTAGATTCAAACATTAAACTATTGGAGTGGTCAGAAAAGAAGTTTCAGAAAAAAGCTCTTGAATAGATATCTAGTGCCATTGTACTAAGATAGGTTGAGTTAGTAACCTAGATGCAAGATGAGAAAAATGTATTGTAGAATATCTTTTCTCTATACACAAAGCTTTGTGATGTGAATTTATTCACACAAGAAGCATAGAGGGCTATTGATCGGTTGCAAGGAGATCTACAATCCATAGGTACTACATTGAAACTAACTCTAGGTCAAAACCAAACTCATTTTCAATTGTTATTCTCTACTCAAGGTCAACTAGTAGTACTCCAAAAGAAAGATGCTAAAATTTGTGCTACCTTGATCAACATCCAATCCATCTTGACCCCATTCATGGAAGTGTTATACAAGGAACTAGCCTTTGTTGACACATTGATGAAGAAAAATTCTCATCTTTCCACTCATGAAGGCTTAGTTAATCTTGCTTTCGAGCTAGATATCCAATAGTAATCTCTACAGGTAGCGTGTAAAAATTGGGATGCAACATTGAAGATCACCATGGAGGTCCACAAAACATTTTTGGACAAAGACACTATCAGTGTACCACCAAAATGACATGTGTGTTAAAAAGGGGGAATGAGAAAGTAAAGGAATGAATATGATAAGGGGAACATAGTTTTGAGACAAAAAATAGGGCACAACAATAGTACATCATATTTAATCATCGAGAGTTATATAGTACTTAGATATAGCAAGGAACACTCAACTCGGGATGAGTTATAAAATTTTGGAGAGGTATGACTGTTAGGTCATCAGCTGTGCAAAATTTTTAAATTTTGTATTAGATACAGATTATGTTTGTGATGCAAATAAGTTACGTTGTATATGCATGCCAAAGTTTTCTTTCCACTCATGTCAAAGGGGGAGATTGTTGATCTTATTTTGGTTTTGACAAGCAGTAACAAAACACTTAAGTCATTACTTAACATAAATCTGTATGTACCAAGTAAGTAGTTTATGCCAAGCAATATAACAAGGTGCTTACTTTATTGTAAGTTGAAGTCCTCTAACTAGACACAATTCTAACAGGGTGTTGAAATGCATTGACATGGTAAGATATAACAGTCTTTGTAAGCCTTTAACAGGGCATACCTTTCATAGGGTAGATCATACTTTATGATTAGACTTATTGTAATCATAATTGGATATACTTTACAACTGTAGTAGTGAATATTTGTGGGTTTCATCCTCACTCTAGTTTACCTTCTCATTGGAGGGTTTCTAGGTAACAAATTTAGTATGTTATGTGTTATTTGTTTCATGCTATGGATGAATATGTTTAGTTTTCTATTTCAATTTACATGCAAATTGTGAGATGGATGTGTGGTTAATGTTTTATGGTTAAAATTTTGAAGTGCTAATTCACACCAACCACACCCTCCCCCCCCCCCCACCTTCGGAGTTTACTTTCCAATTGTTAATTCCAATAGTCTATTGTATCATCCCTTTATCCACATTTTTTATTATTAGGCACACCTTTCATTTTCTATCAATCTTCACTATTGTAGTCTCATTTGGGGAAGGCATCATGATAGAGAGGTAGTGATTCTTCACCTTTATAAAATACTTGCCCATGATTTCTATCCATTTTACCAGGCACACAAAATCTAATTCTATTGATTTATGTTTACTTTGGCTTTATTAGAGCTTTGTTGATTATAGGAAATACTTAAAAAAAATTATGGTTGCCTAAAAACATTAACAAATCCAAATCATTATAGTGTATAAATGTGTCACCTACCTAAATTAGGCTTTGAAATGCCAACAAGGGAAGCTAAAACTAGACTCCAATGTGCCTTGTAGACATCTAGGTGTGTATAATTTTCCTTCTTTTGAGGTCCACCATAGAAGTTGACTTTTGCAATACATTTTTTAGATGAAATGTTGATGAATGGTGCTCCCTTTAATACCATAAACCATAACAGCGTACAAAGAAACAACAACAAATGCAAGAACAAAATATGGACTTCATATTTGTGTTGTAAATGCAGAATTACATAATTCAAAAGCACAATATGCTAACCCACATGGGTGGCTTCATTACCATAATCTGCAAGACAAGTTGTGAATTATCACCCAAAGATGTCCTAGACAATGTTCGAGCCTTTCTTAAATAGGCAATTTTATGCTGCTCAGGAAGGTTCTAGACAATGAAACTTAATACATAGTTCTGACCGACACTAACAATACATATAGAGTCAACCAAATACATCTCTGACAATTATGTTAGATATTTTGGGTAGGCCAACTTTATAAGGCCATAACTCTTGAACTGTTGCTTTGATTGGCTATTATAGCCACTTTTTGGAAATTCTAGCTCTTGATCTACATGCTCAAAATTGGATAAGCACCGTTCTGTCAAGTCTTTGGACCTCATCCAGGCACTCTAAGGCCTCCAAAGGTGAGCTTGAAAATTTTTTTGCAAATTTTTCCACCAAAAATCCATAATAGTTCATCTTTGAAACTTAAGCTAGAGCAATTAGATTTTTATGGTAGGTTTATAACTCTAAAATGAACCTTCATATAGAAAATGAGAACATTTCAAGCTCGTATTAAAAAATCACTAAAAATACCAAGTTCCCATAAATAGTACCTCCCTATCTACTAGTCGTTATTAAAATAGAAAAGACCGAAAATAATTTTTTTTGGGTGATGCAAGATTGCTCATACACCCAGGATGCTCCTACATTAGACACTTGGGGAAATTTGAGAAGTGACTCTATCACGTCTCAAGTGTTTAGAGGAAAACCAAGATGGTGAACCTCCTCCCTTGCTAGCCATTATGAATCATCTACTTGCCTCACTTTCCATTTGACCAAGTATTCCTCATAAGTTTTGTTCCTTGTACTTTTGCCAACATGACTTTCTAGTATCTCCTTAATCTCCTTTGTAGCCGAACTAGCTACTGGAATAATCCATTGCGCTTCTGCAATGTCATCTCCATCACCACCTTCATAATACTTTGTGAAATCTAAAATATTAAATACTGGTGAAATATTCAATTTAGCAGGCAACTCCACTTCATAAGCATTTCTAAAATCATGCCTTTTCACTATCTTGCATAGTCCAAACTTCTTCATCTTCAACTTATTATATGTGCCCACTGGAAAATGCTCCTTTTTCAAATGAACCATGACTTCATCTCCAACATGAAATTCTTTATACCTCCTTTTTACGTCTGCCTTAGTCTTGTATTGTGTATTTATCTTTATGATGTGCTTCCTCACCTCCTCATGGATGTTCTTCAAATGTTCAACAAATTCTTCTGCTTTAGCACTATTTATCTTGCCTTTATCCAATTACCTAAATTCAAAAGCATTTTTGGGACTACTCCCATATACAATCTGGAATGGTGATTTACTAGTACTCCTAATGACAAAATTATTATATGAAAATTTCTTCTATGGCAAAATAATATGCCATCCTTATGGCTTGTCTCCAACCAAACATCTCAGCAAATTTCCCAAACTCCTATTCACCACTTCTGTTTGTCCATCAGTATGTGGATGATGTGTAAGAAGTCCATATTTTGTTCTCACATTTGTTTTTTTTTTTTTCCTTTTTTCCCTGTTATGGTTTGCGGTATTAAGGGGAGCACCCTTCATCAAATGCCATGGTTACAAGATATGTACAAATGATTATTGGGGATAATGATTTTTAATTTTTAGGAAATTATAGATGGAGCTTATGCCAAACTAATTTGCAAAGACTTCTATTCTTATTCCATATAAAATGAATGTTAATTTCTACTACCCTCGAGGTTTTCGCTAAATAGAGGGACATTAAGAAGATCTAGTAGCAGAGCCAAGAAATCAGTAATAACCACACAAACTTGCAATGAATTACCAAACTATCATGACAATATAGATATGTATATATCTGTCGATTCTCCTTTTCCACAATGAAATTGCAATTCTATGAGGTTTTCATTTTTAATAATAAAAATTGCAAAATATTAGTTACCTATCACATAGGCAGGCATAAATTATTTCTAACAGAAAAAATACTTTTGGATGTCTGGGAGCAATAGAAATTTTTTTAACCTATTGTATATCATGGAAATAGTAAAGCTAACATTTTTTTGATAACACTTACTAAAATTACACGTTGGTTTTGTAAACTAATAATTTTGGATTTACAATTTGAAATTGAGATTATCACCAAGTTTTTACTCGAAAATTTCAAGGAAGACGACGTCTTAAATACAATGCTAAGAGCAAAATCTTCACACTTGAATAGTAGGAAAGATGGTAAAATGTGTATAAAAGAAACATGAATAAAAAATGATTTCACATTATATTAAAAAAATAGTGTTACAAATAGGTTGTCATTAGATGTGAGCACATTCACCTGCGACTATAATATAGGTAACATTAATCGGCAAGGACACCAGTCATAGCCTATTAAACTTTGCTTTGGTCCTAGGCCCATCAATAGAGTGTTCCACTGCCTTGAAATATTATATTCATTTTACTCAATCAACTTGAATTTTTATTGAAATTAAAAATCACTTTATAAAGTCAGACCTAAAAAATGATATTAATTAATGAATCCAGGAATCCTAATTTAGATTAAAAGAAAATGGTCATAACTCACAAGCTTAAAGTGAATATTATTGGTCCCTGATGTAGCGATTGCCGCTCTTCTATTTTGAGCTTCTTAATTGCAAAGATCTTTGTTGAACCAAATACAAATTTTCCTCTTGATTATTGAAATTGGAGAGGGAAATATGCATTGTTGAATAATTTATTTATAAAATCTAGGTGGTCTTCTTCAGATGCTCCATTTATTTCCTGATGAAGCTTTTTTCAATATTTTGTTATCTCTACAAGTAACAATTGGGTCATGGAAATGATATAAACATTATAGGTGTACATATAGAATGGCCACCAAATCAAGAAATATTAACACATTCCTAATTAATATAGAAGGATTTGAATATAGTAAATCCCCATCAAAAAGCTAAAATCAAATAACAACACACTGGCCTAGGTTGTAATATTTAAACAATTTCATCATATTTAAATTTCATAAATCTTATGATAAATTTCATTGAGACATTATTATTCAATTAGAAAAAATAAGAATCAATGATCATTTAAATATTAAAAAAAGATAAATTACACAAAGTCTCATAACTGAACTCCATTTTTTTCTAATCTTAATTGTTCAAATTTTATCCATAATTAATTTCAAGAATATGCCATCAATTTTATTTTATTGATTTTAAATTAAAATTGAGTTAACAATATTAATTTTTCATATATTAAATCATATAATTTATTATTCATGAATATACTACTTAATTTAATAAAAAAATCTTATAATAATATTAACTAAATTTCATTCATTTTTTAATATAATAAAAGTTTAAAATATATATTACCAGTTTTCTAAGATGAAAACTGGTAGCTCACAATAACTAAGTAAATGTTTTAATAACTAAGAATGATAAGATGAGAGAGTCCTCAAAGGATGAAGAAATTCTTTCCCTGAAGAAATACATATTATCCAATTTTAAAAAGTTCCATTTACAATAACCATTTAAAGGAAAGTCTAATGCAAAATATTAAATCTTAAATACATCCAAAAAATTCTTACAATTTCACAATTTTACTTGTATAACAAACAAATATCACATACTTATCACTTAACATCATAACATGATTATAAATATAAAAATTTCATTGTTCACTTTCTATATATATATATATATATATAATAAGTAATTGTATTTAAGTGCTCACTAGGGAAAGAATCGGGAAAGAAAACCCCAATTCACAGCCAATACAAATGAAAAATTCAACATCAAATACAATTACAATGGGTGAAAGTATTTCTAGGGAGAAACACTGTAATCTTTATCTATAACAATTAAATGCGCTAAGTGTGGAAAGTCATTCACATAAATAGTTAGGGGACACGCTAATCTCCATAGAAAATGCACTAAAGAAAAAACAAAGTCAAATTTTTTTTCCCAGATTCATGAAACGTAGTAATTTTTGTTTCCAAATTTTTTGTTTTTTTTGACTACAAACTATGTAGATCACGAAGATTAAATGCTGAAATTTTCAACAAAAATCTATGATGTTTTCGATTTTTTGAAAATTGGTCAACTGTACAGTATAGCTACGTCCAATACTTAGTCTTGTAGAACCAAGATTGATACCACTAGGCTTCCATAAACTTATAAATCTAAATTCCATTACAACAATTTATATTATTCAAGTATTAAATTTAAATATTATAACCATATATTAATTATTTTCTATTAAATAATAAGTTAACCATAAACTATAATCTATAACTTATATATAATACCCTCACACTAATCTGGGTGGCTACAAACTATTTTAAGGTGGCAAAATGTAAAATGAACTAACATGAACCTTGACTAAGATTACAATTGTAGTGATAACAAAATTATTTATTTATTGATTTTAATTTTCCACTTACGAGTGACTGTTTTCTCATCACCAAGAAATGTTTATCGATTCCCTCCCTTTTCCATGTGTTGTTTTTCCTTGTATTGTAAATGTCTAATACTATCACTTTTTAAATTTATGGTACCATTTTATGATAACATATATCCTCCAATTAGAGACAATTAAATAGCGTAAGCACTGCACACAGAAGAGGGTAAAGTGGGTGAACAACATGCTGCTTAAGGAATGGTGAAAATGGAGTGACTCGTATCCCTCTTCATAGGAGCCTGAAGAGAACTTGGACAAAGAAAATCAAATAGTTCACATTCACTTCCAAATTCAGCATGCACAACTGCAAAGATAGTCACAATTGTGAGGTCTAATAAAAATTCCCCTTCCCTTATGCTATGATGGATACTTTACTCTTGCATTATTATTCATGATTTTGTTCCAAACTATTCTTCTTTCTCCTACAAGATTGATTGCATCTCATTTTCTTCAACAACTTTAACCGCATGCGAAGTAGCAATCACTTGTAATCTTTTTTTTTTTTGTAGTTACCATTTTTTCACCTTCATAACCTTGTTTGAGAGCTAACATTAACACCTTGCAATGTTTTAAAAATTTCATAAAAGACTGCTATCTTATTTCATGGCTTTACGACCAAAGAATTTAATTGTTAATGAGATCGTGTGACAATGTGATAATTGTGTGAAAATAACTGCTACCATTCATTGAAACCTCATAACTTGGAGCTTTAACTCATCTTTTAACCCTACAACGATGAGAATACATGCTTTTTCTCCTTTGTAACCTTAACCTTAGGTTACTCTTGACAGTATTCGACAATGCAAATACATTTTTTTGCTCCTTCGCAACCTTTATAAACTTTTCTTTATCAATTATCAAAATAACAAGATATTGCTTCGTTCCATCACCTAAGTCATTCGATCATTGACTTCAAGCTAACTTTGTTCGCACCATCACAACTTAAATTTCTGTAAGCCAGAACTAAATCATGATCATGCGATCTTTATCTTTCGTTTCTTCGCTGACTTAATTCTTGAGGTTAACTTTATTTAATTGTGAAGATGTGATAGCCTTAGATCTTAACTATTATGGTTGGCTCTTCACAGCTTTGTGACTTACCTTTCATCATGTGGAATAGAGGTTGTGATGTTGTCAAAACCTTTGATATGATCTTCATCTGACAGTTAGGAATCTATCTCCAAGGGAAATTGACCTTTCAACATGTGACATGGAGATTTCAATGCATTCTACATCATTGATTTTGTTTCCATCTTTGTTCTTTCCACCTTTCACCAAGGTGTTCACCATTGTCTAACAAACTAAGCATTCTTGAAGGCTTATGCTGCTTCCTCTACACTAGATTTGAATGCTCTTCCTTCTAACCAATTTCCATGATCTGTATCATATCCTCTGGCCTTGATCTCCATGTTCTTTGTTTCCTTTTCCTTTGAATGTAAGTGTGATCTTTTCGAATGAATCCCTTCATTCACCATGCATACTTGATCAAAGCATTATAGTTTTAGAATAACTTCCCTGTCATCTAGGAAATGCATAAACTTACCCTCCCTTTCCTAATCACCTAATATGGATGAATGCATTATATTTCTTTTGAATGCCCACCTAGATGCACACAAAGGGATAAATGAAAGGAGAAGTTCCTTAAGGGAAATCGAGACATAGTCATGACATCACATTGACTCATCCCTAATCCTAGAAGTTTGAAAAATATAGGGGGACTAAAATCATGCAATAGGATCCTAGGACCCCTAGGGACACATTATTCTTGTTTGTATGGGTCGTAAGAGGTCATTGGATAACAATGAAATTTGATGATGATATATGTCCCTAAGGGTCCTAGGACTCTTAGGGACACATTATGCTTGTTCATATGGGTCGAAAGGGGTCATTTGATAACCTATGACCCCTTTCAACACATTTGATGATGACATATGCCCTTAGGGGCCTTACGATCCCTAGGGATACATTACAATTGTTCAAATTCATTGAAAGAGCTCATAGGATACCCTACGACCCCTTTCGACACATTAGATGATGGCATATGTCCTTGGGGATCCTAGGACCCCTAGGGACAATTTAATATGGGTCAAAAGGGGTCATAGAATAACCTATGCCCTCTTTCAACACATTTGATGATGACATATGTCCCTAGGGGCCTAAGGACACATTACGCTTATTCATATGGGTCGATAGGGGTCATTAGATAACTTATGACCCCTTTCAACACATTTGCTAATGACATATGTCCTTATTGGTCCTAGGACCTCTAGGGACACATTTTTTTTGTTTATATGGGTTTAAATGGGTCATAAGATAATCTATGATCCCTTTCGACACATTTGATTATGACATATGTCCCTAGGAATCTTTGGACCCCTAGGGACATATTATGCTTGTTCATATGGGTCAAAAGGGGTCATTGGAGGGGATAATCATGACCCTTCCTCAATTTTCAATCCCTGCCCATAAAAACAATTTTTCTCTGAGGTTTCAATCTCAGATTTGACAACCAACTTGCATATTTGGAGTTTCCAATCAGTATTGTAGGTTCCAACATGCCATTGATGGACTTAGGAAGATGATCTAGCATTTGCATGTCATATTTTGGTTACTGCGGTCATTTTTTGATTTTTGGAGCCATTTTTTACTATTAAAGGCATCTAATTTACACTACAACAACATCTTTTATACATCAACAAGAAAAACAATTTTTGAGTTTTGTTCGCAGCCCCGAAAAACCATTTGGGTATCTTTAGATTTTGCAGAATCGAGCATGAAAGAGTACAGCCATACCCCTCTCCATTGGCAGTCACAAATTTGAATGCAGTTTTCAAATGTCTCGTTCTTGCTCATACGGACTCTGATTTTGATGACTGTTGTTATGAACTTGGCTATATTTTTGTGCTCTATCCACTAGTGGAGTTGTTTTTTATTTTCATACATGAATTCTTCAGAAATTCCAGATTCTCAGCCGTGACTGTGCACAGTTATCATTTTGGAAACTTCGGAGGATCATAACTTTCTCATACGACCTCGCATCGAGGTGATTCTTTTTCTGAAAGTGCATGATTTTTTGAGTAGATCACAGTGGCGCTATTTTTTTCCTTGATTATTGTGTCCAAGTTTCACCTTTAGCATATGCTCTTCATGAGGGTTTGTAATGCATTGAAATCAAGACCACTAAGTATTTCTTTCTAGTGGTAGTTGTAAATGCATTATAATAAAGTGCCAAATCATATTTCTTTGGGGGGGGTTCTTTGATTGAGTAAAAAGGGGGGGGGGGGGGGGCATTGTTGTGGCTAGGTTCTCTTCTTTTTAGCATTTCTTCATCATGGATCAAACAAATATGCCCATCCTAACTCCATTCAATTACTTTGACTGGAAATCACACATGAAAATTCACTTAAGGAAAGCTGGATTAAATAGGATAACTATGGGACTTGAAATTGAACTTGCTAAAGATGAAGATAAGCCTAAGTGGTTTAACAGATGCGATGAGGCATATGGAACATTGTGTTTGTCTGTTTCTCCTAACTTTCTATTTCACATTGAGTCTTTGGATACACCAAATGAAGTATGGACAAAGCTAGAAACACTATTTGGCACACAAGATTCAATGGGGGGGTCATATGTTGGAAAATGAATTAATTGGTTTGAGTCCAGGAAATTCAACACAATCCAAGATTTTTTCACCAAATTGAAATCGCTAAGGCTGCAGTTAAAACAATGTGGAATTGAAAAGAAAGATGAACAACTGATTCTTAGTATTCTCTCTAAGCTAAGTTCAGAATATTCTATGTTTGTGTCTATCTTCTATGCTACTAAGGGTGCACTTGGTACTCAATTCACCATGCTATCTTTAGATGATTTTTCTATCAATCTCACTCGAGAATAGGACACGCTAATCTAGATGGGCACTCTTAAGTCCTCTAAGTCGCATGCCTTAGCTGCCAACCAAGGCACAAAAGAACAACAAGAACAAAGTAGTAACAACAATAGAAAGGACAAGAAACAAAAGAATAGCAAGGAGAAGAAGGATCAGATACCAGTTTCTTCAAAAGAAACTATTGATACACCATCTTCCAAGGGCGATAAGCCTAAGAAAGAAAAGGTCAAATGTGCCTATTGTAAAAGACCTGGTCATGATGAACATAAATGCTTGCAGAAACAACTTGATCACTTGACATACATTCCTGAGAAAAATAATATCAGTGTTCCTGAGTCTATCACACAAAGTTCTAATGAAGGATCTAACAAAGAAAAAGTAAAATAGAAAGGGGAAAGGAAAGGGCAAGGCTCTTTTTGCAGTTGCTTCCTCACCATCCACTTGGGTTCTTGATTCAGGTACTTCACACCACATGGCTTCATCTAAGGAAGAAATTGCATCCTTAGAGCCATGTACTATGCCTTCTATGTTGATGGGTGATAACACTCCTATTGAGGTGTGTGGGAGATGGTCTGTTGATGTGGGGGATGGGACATTCTATGATGTTCCTTGTGTACCCTCAATGTCAACTAATCTCCTATCGGTATACCAGATCACTCACACAAGTTTAGGCAAGTAGGTTGAGTTCACTCCTAGTTTAGTGGAGATATGTGAGGTTCACAATGATTCTACAGTTGCAGTTGGGAGAGCAGATCATCAATCACAACCCTATATGTTTTCTCACTTTGTTCTTGATCCTCCTTTGACTATTTTTCTCACTCACTCTAATGTTGTGAGCAAATTATGGCATGAGTATTTTGGGCATCTTAACTTCCACTACTTGCATTAGCTTAACTAGCAAAGAATGGTCACAGGGTTGTCTTCTACTTTGACATTGGAGTCACTTGGAATACATGATAGATCTAATGGGTCAAATTCACTTGAGCAGTCTTCTACTTCCACTTTTGATGCAAAGAGTGATTCAGAGGACTCACCTCCTTCCTCTCCTAGTCATCATTCATAGCTTGATGATTCTCCTCTAGATTCTCCATCTTCTGGTTCACTTTGGACTAGACAGACCTTGCAGTTTGTAGGTGATTGGGTTGGGGATGCATCAGACACCAGGCAAACTCGTTCACAGTTCCAGAATGGTCCACATGTCTTCATTGCTACTGCCTCAAATCCATAGTCCTTTCATGAGGCTTTTGGTATTTTTGAGTGGGATATAGCTATGCAGGAAGAGTATAGTTCCTTGATGAGGAATCACACTTGGGATCTTGTCCCTTTTCCTAAGGGAAGAAAACTTGTTCGATGTAAGTGGATCTACCGGACAAAATTTGCAAGCTTTGTTGGAGGTGCGAGATGCTTCATCTTTTTGAGGGGCCTCTTCCTCTCACTTGGAGTCCTAATTTTCTTTGGGGATTCCCTTTTCTCTCTCTTTTGGGGGAATTCTATGTACATGGGTACCTCATCAGGCTTGACTTGTTGGGACCCATTTCTACAATCACCTAAGCTTCGCTTATGGGGGGTGTTAGTGTAGTTTTTTATTTTTCCTATTTTTCTAGGTTTTTCCAACACTTCTAGTAATCTCGCTTAGGTTAATAAAGCATGTCTTATTAGGTGAATGGTTGTGAGGTGTCACCTTCTTACATGTGAGCATCCATTAGTTATCTTGGGAAGATACATTTCTGTCTTTAGTCCGATAGATGATTGCTCCTCATTGGTTGGTGTTGCCACCTCTTCCCTCTTTCAAGCCTATATAAGCATGCTACATGGCTTGTATTTGCATCTTTTGTTTTTGCATCCTCTTAATGCTATTTTGTTTCCAGCATTTGCATTACTCTCTTGGAGACTAACTCTATGATGCTATTTTGATTTTGTATTGAATTTGCATTCATAGTTTAGATATTTATACTTTGCACTAGTTTTCTGAGTTATTAATCTTATTAGATTCTAACAGGTCAGACACAGGTCCTTTTTTCTTGATAACATTGTAGCAGAAAATTCAAAATTAATTGTTTATTTGGAATTAAAATAACAAAAAATATGTGTCACATCTAGACATGAGTCTCTTCTAATATTTAAAATCTTATTAAAAAGTATTATTAATTATGATTAAGGCATTTAGACATACACCTACTTCTTAATTTTGTCCAAAATTTTTTGTAACACTGTATTAAAATATGAATTTTTAACTATGCAAATTAAATTAATTTTAGGTAAAAGCTAGTAGTTTAGAAACCACATTCAATTTCCAAAAGATTTTATTCTTACAAATTTTAATATAAACTTCACAACTAGTTCAAAATTGCACACCAAGTTGACATAAACCTGATTTGCTAATTTTGCATTGTCACCTAAGGGTAGAGTTTCACCCACCATGATCCTGCACATATGCAGCTAGAAGAATCTGATGGTGGTGTGGTTAGGTTTGGAAACAACTCACCCTAGTTGGTAAAAGGTAAATGTTCAATCTTTGAATGGAAAAAAAACAATGTCGATGATGTCTATTTGGTAGAAGGTCTGAAACATAATTTTTTGAGTGTTGGTTAGTTAAATGAAAAAGTTTATTACCTAGAGTTCAAAGGAGGTATATACAGGATACTTGGAAGATCAAGATATCTGATTGGTGCTAGAAAGAAAACTAAATGTAATCTATTAGATCTGAATACTATTGTTAATATTTGTTTGGTCACTACTAGAGGTAAAGATAGTTCACTATGGCATAGAAAGTTCTATCGTGTGAATTTTTATAGCTTGATCAATAGTAAGTCAAATGCAGTTACAGGATTGTCTCAACTAGTAAAGCCAAACAATATAATGTGCAAAGAATGTTAGTTGGGTAAATTAACTAGTTCTATTGTTGCTAGTGAGACTTTATCATTTAGAATAAATTTTATTTGGTATATATTTCTCTTTGTGGCCTTATGAGAATAAGAAGTTATCATGGTGAAAAATAATTTATGACATTTATTGATGATTACTCAAGAATGATGCCAATGACCTTCTTGAAGAAGTTTGAAGCCTTCCAGAGGTTCAAAGTATAGAGAGCACTTGTTGAGAACACACAAGTTTTCAAATGACATTATGTATTTCAGACTTCTTCAAACATTACATCTATATAAAGTATGCCTACCTCTTGTTGGAAGGTGCATGGGAGATTTTTTGTCTCTGATTAGAGAAAAAAAAAATTTAATGATGCTCTCTCTCTAGAGTTGAAGATTTCAAAGAATACTTTTTTATTTAAAGGCATATGGTATACATCAACATGATATGTTTAGATCTATGTGCCTCTTTGTTGCCAACTTTTTGTTCAATTTTTTAATATAAAAAAAGGGCCAATATTAACATGTACAATAAGATAAATTATTAAAAAGAAAAATATTCTTATTTAATGTTAGGATGTTGCATAATTTATTACCATTTGAAAATATTATAAATTAATTAAATTAAAGATATACGTATTTGTTCCTAGTTTTTAAAAAAAATGAAGTTTTTATTTTTCCAATTATTAATTAATAAATTGTAGTTCATTATGGAATTCAAGTTCAACAACTTTGAAATACAACATTGAAAGGATCTTGTAATATAATAGTCTCCTTAAAAGTATAAGGCTTGAAAAAAAAAAATCTTGAACTATTAGAGAAATGATGTACATTATCCTTTATTAATATTTATAATTTTTATTTTTCCATTACTCATAGGCATTGCATTCACAAGCTCCTAGCCACTCCTCTAGTTGGGGTGAGATTCTTAGAGGTACCAACCAACCTCTCCACTCCATGGTTGTTTTTCCTTAGGTTGATCTTCTTCTAGCCCTTATCCTATCACTTTGAGTGGCTCTAGCTGGCCAAACACTGACAATGGTCGTCCCACTTATTCCAAGTGGCTCCTACAATTGTCTCTTGCAATTTCTCCCACCAAAAAGGATTCAATAGAAGAAAATATATGAGGTTGGATGGTTCCTCCTAGACCTAACTCCCTGTATATGCATGAGACCAAAAGGATGATCACAATCATCCTGGTTCTATTGAAACTACTTTAGCCACCTAGGGAAGATATAGCTTATATGGGCTCAACCCATGTTAATTTCATGTTTTTTTTTTCTTACTAGGATTAGTCTTGTATAATATCTCATAGGATGATTTCAGATACCCTAGATTTAATTGTGAATATGAACTTTTAAATTATAAATACTTAATGTTAAATGACTATTTATAAAAAAAGATATTGGATTTTTAGAATTTGAAATGATAATAAGATATGGAGAAGTCGATGCAAGAGAATATTAGGTTCAAAGAAATATTGCATCAACCAAAAATTATTCTAGTTTGATTTGCCAGTTTTTCCATTTCTTTTTTTCATTTCAACAATCATTTATTTGATCAATTCAACACTTGCAATGTTTAGTGTATAATTTAGATCTATTCTATTTCCTATTCCTATGTTCAAAGCTCTGTTAGTACATTGTTACTCAAGTTATGATTCATCTTCTCTCAAGTAGTGTGTCCTTGTGAATTTTGATCTTGCAATGGGATTCTACATCTGTGGATATTTGGTGGCACTTTCAACAATGCTATTAGATCATGTGTGAACCCAAATATGGGATAAGAAACTTTCAAACATGTTATGCCATTTTTTCCTTATGATTAAAAGGACTGAATCTATTTTCATGTAATAGGTTTCTTGGTATTTAGGAATGTCCCTTATCTTGAGGTTGACCCATGGCTCATAGTGCTTATATATTGTGATTGATGTACTACTAGAGGTAGTAGTATATTGATGAGTGAAGAACCATAAATTGTTTTATCTTTAGAATTGGGTCTAATGCCTCTGACCAAAGACTATAAGAAAGTAGACATGTATGAACTTGACTTATAAGAAGGTCAAATGTCCAACCTTTGTTATACATAAAATTAAGAAGCCGTTAAATTGATTATTATGAATCAAGTTGTTATCTTTAGAAGTGATCAGGAGTCTTTGCTTCCTTAATATTAGTGATTCATATTGAGGGAACCTTTTTGAACTAAAAGAATATTCTTTGTATATACATATTAGCATATTTTGGAATGGAAATTGAAGTGATACTTACATCTTCATTTGTGAAAAAGTAATTATTACTACTCGAATCTTTAGAATTAATCATGAGCTCTTGTTTCCTTAATATTAGGGGGATTCATATTGAGTGTATATTTGAACTTATAAAAGTAATACCTCAATCCTCATCTATGGTAATCAATTTTAGTTAGCTTTGGAGTGTATTATGAACCATTGCTTCTTTATAATTAGTGACTCATATTAATTTTTTTGAAGTTCTAAAATACTTCAGTACACATTAACACCTTGTATAATGAAAGTGAAATGAAGTTACATTCTACTCTATAACATCTTAATTTTTATATATCTTTCTAAGCATCTTCTTGAATATCAATGATCCATAAAATTATCAAGTTCTAAAAAGCTTTAATATAAATTCACATATTTGTAATAAAAATAAAATAAAATTTATATCTCCATAACAAATCATTTGTTTCCTATGATTTTAAACATCTTTAAAATTTATTATATCTAAAATCATTTACCATACCACTGTTAGAATGTCAATCCCATTTTTTTTGAGAATGACATCTTACAAAATTTACTCTTGTAAAGATAGTGCAACCTAGATTTTGATTCTTTAATTATTTTGTTTCCTCAAAGATTAAAGAAGGCCTATAAGATTCGCAATGGAGAACAAAGTGACAATTATTTCCTCTTTTAATGATTAATGAGTTGCAGACTAATCTTTTTTAATAGAAAAAACTAAGAACTATTGCATTATTGAAATTAGCAATTCATGTTAAGGGAATCTTATGAAATTGTGAAACATTTTAATATATATACTAGCATCTATTTTTAATAGAGGAAAAAGTGATAGATACATACCCTGCATGATAGATAGATTGTTAACAATCATATTTCCACGCTCAAACTGATATAAGCGATTCTAGGTATATTTAGAATAATCATGAACCAATATTTCCTCCTTTCATCTTCTTAAGTCCAAATATGTTTATTCTATTCTCTCAGCCAAGCCTGTTGTCCTCGACCACCTTAATTCTTGTTGGAATTTGTCCCTTGCCCAAGATGAATGGAGGAATATCTTATCTAATCTTTGGACTTGGTCCATTGAACCCAAGGTCACTTGCTTTTTGTGGAGAATGTTGCTCCACAAGTTGCCCTTCAAAAAGCCAGGGGAGTGCCTAATATCTATTATGTTTGCAGAAAGCCTGAATTTGTTTTTCATGTCTTTTTCCATTGCTTCTTTGCTCGAGAGATATGGATTCTGTTTGGTCTCAAACTTGATGACAATTTCTCTTTTGATAATATTATTTTTGACAAAATTAGTGCTAGCAATAAATGGTCTAACATGTTTTGGTCTATTCTTTCCTTTGTTATTCTTTGATTTCTATGGAACTATAGCAATAATGACAGTTTTCAGGGTAAAGGTAGTGCCTTATTGAGCCTTTGAGGAAACTCATATTTGTTGATGTTGCCTTGCAGGTTACAGCTGTCTTCAAGATTAAAGAAAATCAGTTTCTCCAACTTCTAAAAGATGAAAAAAGTGTATTGGAAAAGAAAGAATTAGCCCATGGTTATACCACTGAGAAAGATGTTGACGATTTTAATATCTCATTGGCACAGTTCATTCAAAAACTTAAAGAGGAAGGAAACTGGAAGAGGAGAGTAGAGGAGGAAGATGCACTTGTCAAATTCTATGCGCCCTCTCTGGTCCATTTCACTACCAAGGAGTCTAGAGAAGGAGAGGAGGAATAAGAAATGCTAGATTTCTAAAGTTTTATAATGAGTTTTGATGTATTTATCATTGTAACTCTATTGCAATCATAATGATTGTTGTTTTTGTTGTGTGGTTGAGTGGATCTTAGAAAACAAATGTTTTAGCATTGTAACTTTCTAAAAACTTTTCCATTAGATTCCTGATATGCAATAGCAATATTTCCTTAGTATTAGTGATCTATATTAAGTGTATTTTTATTAGTCTCCAGAATATTTTAGTACACGTGTACTAACCCATATTTGGCCAAGGTTGATGTGAAACGAACTGTTAGCTATAATTTTTGGTATCTTCAAACTGAATCAGAACTTTTACTTCCCAACATCTAGAAGTGTGCGTTCCAGATTTATTTGAGAGTGACATCTAAGACATTGCAACACAGATTTCCATTGTTCATTTATTTTGTATCCTCGTTGCTTTAGATTCCAATGTTTTGTTTGATTATTCCTTGCAATCCAACTTCCAATCACATCAGTTGCCCATAAGTATGAATGGAAGTCAGAAACTAAATGGGGAAAACTGAAACCTTAAAACATTCAGACGATGGTGAAAGAAATGTTGAAAGCAAATTGCATATAAAACTAGGCATTCAGATTAACTTCCCATTATTATTATTACCAGAGATACATTCTTAACTTCTATGATCAGATCTTAATACAAATGCTTTTGTTTCTCTTTGAAATGAAGCCAAAGCAGGGTGGTCAAGATGGGCCAAAAAGACATGTGATCGCTCAAGCACCCTCAGACATCTGATCCTCCAATTATGGCTTACAAACTTTAATCTGTCTTCACTTCTTCTTCAGCAGCAGGTTTCACAACTTCTGCTGCAGGAACAGATGTTTCCTCAGCAGCAGGGGTTTCTTCCTTCTCCACAGGAGAGTCAGCAGCAGCAGCAGTAGCAGGGGCTTGTTCTTTCTCAACAACTTCTTGTGTTGGAGCCTCATTTTCCTCACCTACTTCCTTAGAAACCTCCTTTTCTTCTATTTCTTCTTTGGCAGGTGTTGTTTCTTCCACCACATCTTCTTTCTCTTCCACAATTTCAGCAGGTGGGGCTTCAGCCTTCAGAGGCACTTCTTCAGTTGCAGGGCTCACTTCAGCGGGCATGGCAGCTACCAGCACAAATCGATCACAACATATCAGTTAACTCACATCATTCAAGACCGATTCTTTAGCATGCACGATCAATTGAATAGATCGATCCATGTGAGTCGATCTACAGACCTCAACATCGGCCATTTTGGAATCTCAGATGAAGATTTGACAATACAGTAAATAAGATCTATAAATCCCAAAAATCCTGATCGCTGGATCAATTCTGGTGGGTGTTGGACCGTAGAAATAATTCATGCAATACAAGAAGCCTTGGCGACCTATTTATAGGAGAGGATAGTTGGAAGGATGCTCTGGACTTTGCGTCGCTGGAAATATAAACTATTTAGTACTGAAAAAATAAAATCGGAATGAGAAGGCACCGTCCAAATCCACAAAATGTCATTTGACGTGGGGGAGTCTCGAGATAGTGGAGGGAGTGCGTGCAAACTAGAAAACGTTTAACTTTGTAACCGTAAAGCATCACCGCTGTAATCAAAACATATAATTTAAGTTTTTAAGAATGATTGTATTCGCTGTAATTATTATATATATAACAGTACTAAGTTACAATGCTATAGAGTTCAGAGTCTAGTTTCATTGTATTCATTTCTTTACGATGTTTTTGCTTATTATTATAAATTTTAAAATAATATTAATCTTATTAGTCCCACGCGAAGACTACAGTTTTCAATCTATTATTTTCTATTTATCCTTGCTTTAGTAGTTGTGCAGTTTGTAAGAAAATTCATTTATACTATGGTACCACTAAATTTTGTCATTAAATGAAATTTATGAATTTATGATATCACTAAAATTTGTCATTAAATGAAATTTATGAATTTAATTTTCTATAATGTGATTGGATGAGGCGATTTTTCCAAGCAATCTTTTTCATTTTTCTATTGTAGGAAATATAAGTGAAAATAAGGTTTGACATTTGGCAAAGGTAACAAACATGTCATTTTGGAGGTTTTGTATGCATTACGCTACATGCCTATGACATATGTAATCACACTATCCTATGTTTAATCTACCTCCTCCTCACAATTATGCACGTAACTTCTATTCTTAGTGAAATAGTAAAATTGGTTGTGGATTTGGGTACGTTAACAAGGTTGAACCTTCTATAATTTTGAGCTTTAGTATTTCTTCTATTAATGTGATTATTTTCATTTAAAAATATATGACTATTTCTTATGAAAAAATTAAAATGGTGATTCCTAAACTTGCTTCAATTTGAGAACTATTGTTGTTAATTTGTTTATTTTGATTAATTCAAAGGATAGATTGCAAAAGCTTTGAAAAACTATAGTTCCTAAGGTTAAATTTGAAATGGAAGCTTTTCATTCTGAAAGAAATTGATAAATTAAAGGTGTCTCCCTTTTTAAATACCCTTTTCATCTACAAGTATCTTAAATGTTTATAATGCCATGTAAAAAACTGTTGTTGTGTTTTGGGAAATTCTCAAATGGAAAAATGTTATACATTGCCTTGTTCGGAAAAATCTGATGATTTGATGTTATACAGTCTTCTATTATCTACAGTCTTTAACTTCATGATTAATTGTAGTAAGAAATTCAATTATATTTTTGGGCCAAGTTTATATGATATCCTTGTTGGTGTAAATAAGTATTTACTTATTACACTTAAGTTTACTTAGGTTACTGCATTATTATTATGCATTATTTTATTATTTCTTAGGCGAGACACTTAAGAGTTTGCATACTCTTATGAGTTGTCATGTTGACAACACTGGAGTAAGTGACTCTAATTCAACACATGGTTTCTACAACACTGGAGTTTGCATAATTAACTGAGTTGTCATGTAGACAACATAGTTATTCGCACTCCTAATTTAGCACATGGTGTTTACAACATTATTTTGTGTGCTACACCTTTGTAGGCTTATCCTCGCATCATCCCACTTACTCTTGTGCTTAATGGAGGATAACCCATATCTGGTGGGCATGTGCCTAGTTGTATGACTTATCATGTTGTCCATTCCTATGTATTCTAGAAGCATTCCAGAGGCCTTCATATATAGGCACTCCTAGTGTACTTTAATACATTGAATCAATATTATATTATCATTCTGATCATACTCTTTTGGTCCACTATTGTACCTGTGCTTGAGTTCCTTGGTCTTGGGTGAATTTTTCCCTAGGGAAAATTCTTACATCGTATCAAAGTTAAGGGAGATTATCTTCACATAGTCGTTGGAGACCATTCTTGCTTCAACACCTTGACCTAGATCCAAAGAATCTGCAAAAATTGGCAGCGTCTAAAGCAGAAATGGACCTTGCCATTGCGTCCAAAAAGTTGATTCAGTGAAAATTGACTATCAATTTGCCTATGCTAGGCCAAAGTCGATTTTGAGGCAATTTTTTTTTGTAAACCGGCACCCAAAGGCTTGATTTGCAAACTAGGTATGGTCATTTCTTTGATTTGTTGATTTATTGTTCAGATCTATAATTATTTATTCTCTGCAATTAATTCATATTTTTAATTTTTTTTAAGAATTTTTTCGCCCAATAGGGCTTGTAGAGAACTTTTTTTTTTACAGGAATCGGGCAGTGAATATTCCATCAGCATCTTCAATATTTGGCGGGCAAATATTCTGAATCCGACAACCACGTCTAGCCAAGGCTATCCATTTTTTACATTCTTCCTTTGTTAGAATATTGCGGGTGTTTCATTTTACACATCTTGTAAGGTTGTCCCCCACCGAATGTGGGACTAACCCCTACTAGTTGTTTTCAAAATTTCTAGCACAGTGATTTTGGCCATGGCAAGTGTTTTTTGACACTTGAACAACTCTGATGCTTGGCATCGGCCCCCGACATCTGTTCCACCTCCCACGATGGCTTGTGCTTTGTTTTCACTTATGCAGCCTCATGTTTTTATGCACTTCGAACATCTAGCTACCCATGCATGTGGGATTAAACCAATTGTCACCATCCACCATAAATTGTTTCCTGGCACCGAAATACCTATCGCTAGCCCACTCCGGCATACGTAACCACCATTGTCGACCTCTCAATTCCATGACAATTATGAAAGCTTCCTAGCAAGTCCTATTCACCTTGACTTGAATGTCCAGAAACAACAATGAACGTCTCCGACACTGCGCAAAATCTCTAGCAGCTTGACATATGGACATTGCCACATCATTGATAACATCAGCCCATCGTCACGCACGTGGATATTGCAAAATTAGTAGTACAGTCAGCTTACACATCACCATCTACATCCTTTCTCCGTATATCTTCTATACATCTGTATAGTACACGCAAGTAGCCATTTAATGCTGACATCATTATTACATCACCATGACATCACTAAAGGGGTCCAAATATGCTGACATCAGTAGTTTGCTATCCTAAATTAGATGGTCGTCTGAATGTCATCTAGGGGAAATTTGAATTGCTACAAAAACCTCTTCACTATCAAATTTAACCCCATCTTTTACTAATCCAACCCTTCTTCAAATTGATTTTTGATTTTGCAATCCAACTTTGGGAGGCCATATCTCAGCCATCTAGACTCCAAATTAGGTGCATTTTTTTAAATTTTGGCTAGAATTTCTTAAAGTTTTCAGTGGTGTAGTTCTTTTCTAGTTTTGGTGCATGAATTTGTCAGAAATTGCATCTTTTGGTGATTGTACCTATCCAATCCTACATTTTGCAACTTCAATTGCTCTGTATGGGCTCATCCGGACACAAAAATAGGTTCTATTTTTTTGAAAGTGTGTTACTTTTTGTCTACTTTCCATATCTATAATCATATTATAGGGTTGTGTGGACAAAAATTGTCACTTTTAGCATTAGGTCTTTTTCTGCATTGTAATGTTTTGATATTTCTTCTGAATTGTTGTATATCTGAGGTACATTCTAATGTTCCAGTTTTGAACTCCATAAGAAGGTTGTAAAAAGGAAAATTAGAAGTCCACTAAGGCCAAAATTGGCAAGAAACTATTGTAAACGCACTACATATAAAGTGTCAAATGCATCTTTGTTGGGGGGGGGTGTTTCTTGATTGAGTGAAAAGGGAGGATGTTCTTGATGTTGTGTTCCTCTTTTCTTGCTGTTTTCTTTCATTTTTTGCATCATGGGAAATTTCAAGTCTCCAAAATTAACACCTCATAACTATGCTACATGTTCCATTAAAATGTGGTGTCATTTAATGCACAAATGGAGTTTCTCAGTATGTAGATAGCACCCTTCCTAAACCAATAGGTGATCAAGTATCTAAAACAAACATCTTAGCTTGGGAAATAATGGATAGGAAAACCCTAGGTGATATTTGTTTGGGGGTTGGAGACAAGATCATCTATCAGGTCCAGAAGTCTCGTACATCCAAGGAAGCTTGGGATACCCTCAAAAACCTATATGGTAAAGTGTCTAAGGAAGATGTTTTCAAAATTGAAGATGAGCTTGTCTCTTTAGATCCAAAGACATTTGATTCTATACAAGACTTTATCATAAATGTGAATGAATTAAGAGTGAAACTTGATGATCGTGGGAGTCTTATTAAAGATGAAAGGTTAATCTATCTCATTCAAAATAAGTTGTCATCTGAGTACTTCACATTTGGTTCTTGTTATAACACCTCAAAGACTACATTAAGGTGTACCTATCATAAATTCTCTTTTCATCGCTATGCTATACTATTGGATGAATAAGAAAAGAAGTTGAAACCAATGGGGATTCTCAAGTCATCCAAGTCTAAGGCATTGGTGGCCACTAGTGAGGGTTCTCAATCTTCAAATAAAGGAAAGGGAAAGAAGAAGAAGTGGAAAAATAAAACACAAGAGGATTCAGAAAAGACAACACCACCATCAAATCAACAAGGCAAGTCTTCATCAAATTCAAACAAGAAGGGGGACACCAATAAGGAGAAGAAAAAGTTTGCTTATGGCAAGAAATTGGGTCATGATGAACATGAGTGTTATCATAAAAAGATTGATAAGTTGACAACCATCATAAACAAACACAATGCTCCACTACCTAATGCTTATAAGAAGAAAGGATCCTCATCTTCAGATTCAAAGGGCAAAGGGTAAGCACTCATGGAAAACTCAAGTTGTTTAATGGAATGGATTGTTGACTCAGGTGCCTCATATCATATGGGTTCTTGAAAGGGAGACTTTTCTTCATTGAAGAAATCAAAGGTACCACACATCTTTGTAGGTGATGATAGAAAAATGGAAGTTGAAGGGAAAGGAAATGTGGAAATGGAAAATGGAGAATTCAAAGATGTTCTCTATGTTCCTAACCCAAGTTCTAATCTCCTCTCAATTTACCAAATCACTCACCTTGGAGATGGAAATAAAGTTGAGTTCCTTCCAGATTTAGTAATGATGTGATCTCTAAAAGATGATTCAATTTTTGGAATGGGGAAAGTTAATCATGACAACAAGTTGTATTCATTCTCCCACTTTGTGCCTAAGTCTCCTTCACATGCTTTGTTGACTCAATATAATCCACAAACCAAATTATGGAATGAGTGGTATGGTCATCTTGCCTTCCACTATCTTTAGCAACTTTGATCACAAAACATGGTCAAAGGTCTACTTGCAATCATCTTTTCCAAAGGTGAATGTTCAACATGTTCAGTGGATATGCATCTAGAGGAGAAGTTAACTAAAGGGAAGTCTTCAAGAGCACTAATTGTTCTTCAATTGGTTGACATGGTACTAGCAAGTTCTTTTGTAGTGACATTAGTCAGCTAGGGTCGCTACATACTTAGTTTCATTGATGACTTTTCACGCTACACATGGATCGACTTTCTTCATCACAAGAATCAAGTGTTGGATAAGATTCTAGCCTTCAAGAGTCATGTTGAACAACAATCTAGGAAAGTCATCAAAGTTATAAGGATAGACAATGAAAGAAGATATGCGAAAAAAAGACTTAAAGACTTTTGCAAAGTTGAGGGTATTGATCTTTAGAATCCACAAGCATTTAGTCCACACAAAATAGATGTTGCAACACTGAGGATACAAACTCTTAATTCAATGGCAAGTTGCATGATACAAGCCAAGTCTCTCAATCCATTACTTGAAGTCAAAGCTATAAGTATTTCCAATCAGATACTGAGTAGGTCTCCTCATAATGCCTTAGATGGAAAGACTCATTTTCAAGCATGGTGTTGTAGAAAACTAGTCGTGAGTCACTTCAGAGTCTTCGGTTGTCCAACATGGGCAAACATATCTTCTATGGGATGCAAGGAACCACCACCTTGGCCTTGTACTTTCATTGGATATGAAGGCAGTGTTAAGGAATACTTACTTATGGATCCTGAGACACATGAGATTTTCATAGAGAGGAATGTACACTTTGAGGAAAGTTGACCAAGCTTATCCTCTAATCCTATCCACACTTCGTACATTGTGGAAACTAATAGTGACACCAGTGATAGTGGTTCAACATACTCAGATATGTAGAATCCTATTGACAGATGCAGGGAGAGGTCACAACATTAGCACATTCCACATGCATATATTGCCATAGTGATAGGTCAAGCACAATAGGGAACACCTTGTCTTCCAGCTCCAACATCAATGGATGACCTTTTGATAGACATTTCAAGTTTTTTTGTGGAGTCACACATAGCAGATTTAGGAGACATCATTGATTATATACATCTTCTCTTTGATGGAGAAGATCCTTCTTCAGTTGTTGCAAGGGCTCACTCTGACCCTCATGTCCATTCTGTACATGATTGATCTTCATAGGTTGATTTGATTGTGTATCCTTATGTACAATAGTTGTGGGAGGCCTCTTTATCAGTTGAGGAGATAGTAGATTATTTAGGATAGGTTCTACATACATCCTTGCTAGATCCGACATTGTTCTTTTCAGCAGCATTGAAAGGGTTGACAATCAATATGAACATAGGGACAGTTGAGCAAGTTTCAGAGGCATCATCGATCATCCAGATTCTTTCTACACATACAGGAAGCATCTCATTTGTACCTATGATATTGTTTCTTCCAAAGGGGAGGAACATTATTTAGCAATCCTCGATCAACTTTTGCATTAGAGAAACTATCACTAATTGACACACTTCATCGGGGGGGGACAACCTGGTCTCTCTTCTTCTTCTCTTTTATTGGGGGACCCTTTTCTCTTTTGGGATTATGTTCTTCTCATATTTCTCTATTGTATATACTTGATGTATGTCGTAATGGGGGGGTCTTGATTACTCCATCCATCCATGCATCTTGTATTTTCATCTCTCTTTTTGGGGGAGGGTTTTTCCCATGAGGTTTTCCCTCTTTTTCCACTTTATGAGAGATTGCATTTTATTATACCTAGCATGGCTTAGTAGAAGAGACCCATCATGCATTTCATCCTAGCTTTGTAAGCTTAAGTGCATTCCCCTAAGTTTCACTTAAGGGGGAGTTTTGGTGTAAATAAGTATTTACTTATTACACTTTACTTAATAGGTTAATGCATTACTATTATGCATTATTTTATTATTTCTTAGGCGAGACACTTAGGAGTTTGCGTACTCTTATGAGTTGTCATGTTGACAACATTGGAGTAAGCAACTCTAATTCAGCGCATGGTGACTACAACACTGGAGTTTGCATAATTAAAACTAAGTTGTGATGTAGACAACAAAGTTATTCACATGTCTAATTTAGCACATGTTGTGTACAACATTATTTTGCATGCTACACCTTTGTAGGCTTATCCTCTCATCATTTCACTTACTCCTATGCTTAATGGAGGATAACCTATATCTAGTGGATATGTGCTTGGTTGTATGAATTATCTTGTTTCTAATTCCTATGTATTCTAGAAGCATTCCAAAGGCCTTTATATACAAGCACTCCTAGTGTACATTCATACATTGAATGAATATCATATCACCATTCTAATCATACTCTTTTGGTCTACTATTGTGCTTGTGCTTTAGTTCCTTGTTCTTGGGTGAATTTTTCCCTAAGGAAAATTCATACAATCCCCTATTAGGATTAACAATACATTCTCAAATTGTGTCTAAAAATCTTACTCTTTTCCAAATTCAATACAAGGACATTATATCAAATAGTTTAATAGTATGTGTATAATTCCATCATTAGAATTTTTTCAATAGCAATGTCTTCATAAATGTTTATTTAGTTTTTGTAATGTTCAAGATTCTACCATCATTCAACTAGATTTCTCTCAATTACACTTCTAAGGATTCATTAATAAGGTTGCTACTAACTATAGACCATATAATTATGAGGATTATTTAGAAAATATATTAATCATTTGAGATTGTAGCATTTGTTGTCAACTTAACCTATTACCATGACTATTGGGTGTGACTTTCTTATTTTTGTAAATGGGTATTGTTGATTCCTAAAGAAAATATTGTCTATCCACATAAACTTGTCCATGTTCTATTCTTTTCCCATAGAATCCATATATTAGATCACAGTGTATCTATTTTCTTAATTGAAAAAATATATGAAATTTGGTCTTGATACCAAAATGATTGACTCACTCTTCTATTCCATTCCTCCCGTACTACTTCCATTGTTTTGGGTCAATCTTCAGTTAGCTTGAAATGCATAGCCAAGTGTTTTATAATACTTGCTAATATTGGTACTCATGATTTGTTCCCTTGCATAGTATCTTGTTATGAAGTTCCCTAGACTGTCCACAAAGTATGAATGAATGGATAGCCTTTAGTATTAAATACTCATGATACATTTTCATTCCATAATGCATTAGGGCCCTTGATATTTTCTCCTTCTTGTATGTTGATTGCAATATATAAAGTAATGATTCTACTAGTTGCTCAATAGATAATTTTTCATTTTATACCTTAATTTTCTTCATATTCTTCCATTAGGATTCTTCACTGCCTTATTAATGTCACTAGTGTTCATGTAATCTTCGTGGACTATGAGTTTCATTCTAGACACATGTAACCTCTATTTGTGAATGGACTCTTTGTGGATGCAACATCTATGCACTTCAAAAAGGCCATTCTTTATTTGCGACTAACTAAATACATAGAATCTTATTATCGGATGTAGTTTGGAGTGGTAATATATCATGATCACAATCTCATAATGGTCCAAAGTTGAACAAGTCCTAAGGCTTCCTTAATCGGTCCAAGGATGGGCTACTGAATTACCATACATTATAGTTTACTAATTTGATAGAATAATTTTAGGTTTAAAAAAATTTTTTGAAAATTATATATATATATATATATATATATATGTATATGTTGGCTTCACTTTTGAAGAAATTAAATGAAATAATTTATACTTGAAATTTTTATAAATTTTTAGTTCATGACATTCAATTTTTAATAATAATATTAGAACTTTTTCAATATTTTATATAAAAAAATTAGTTTCATAAAACATAGAGATCTATTATGAAACAATTAAGATGTGCATAGGGACAATGGTGAATATTTATTAGACATAATGTTCAATATTCAATATATAATTATTACCTTTATTTTTACTATATAAATAATTTTCTTGAGCGAATTCTCTTCAAACAACGATGTAAATGAATTGTATTCTCCTTTTTTTCCTAAAGGCGGGACTATAGCTCTATAGAGCCCTTGTTTTATAATACTTTGAAATTAATAATTAATTTAAATTTTAATATTTTATCCTTTGTAAATTCTCTATATATAACAAGTATAGTTTTATATTTTAAATATTTTTTTTGTGATCATCATTGATAAAAATAATTTAAGTTTTTAAAGAATCGTTGTATTCATTGTAATTTTTATATTTCTCTAATTAAGTCGATTGGTTTATTACTGCAAGCATTGATGTCGTAATCACCTATTTTTTTAGGATTGTTGGACACCATAAAATAGGAAAATGGCCTAAATCACAATTTGTCAGTCGTTGCCTTACGTTTGAGAAGGATGTCTAACAAGGGAAATGAAACCATAAAAATGTTGGAGGTCGATAATCGTCCCATTGTCTTATGCTATAAAATGCAAAAAGGATGTCAAAAAAATTAGCAATGTGCTGAAAAATATTGCCTTTCATCATTGGGCATTCATTTTTTAATTGTATTTTTCTAACAAAATGATTTTTGAATAGATTACTTGCTTGAAGTAACAAAAACATCATATGTTTTTTGTGGTGTTTAAGTTGGCATGGGAGAACTACTGCTACATTAGGGTTGATGTGGTTTTATTTTCGATGATGCCCTTTGACACTGAATCCTACATTTTTCCATGTTGAAGGTTGACAGAGAAATTGGAATAATAGATAGTGATATATGAAGAATGATTTGATTGGTCTATTTAATCAGTGTGAATTCAAGTATTTTAGCTCAGTCTGAATTATCTTGACTAAGCTATGAGATTGTTGTTACAATCACAATATACTTGGAGTAGCAAAAAGCATATCTCATAACTAGAAGATCATTATGTGCAAATTAACAAACTATTTGGAATAATTTGTATCAAAGAATTGGTCATCATTGTGAGAAGATTAACAACTTGGGGAAAATATTCAGTGATGAATAAGGAAGGTGGACTAAGTTCACAAGAGAGATACACCATATGGAGGGGTCAAATGGAGATTTATCTAAAAGGCACATGGCCATAGTTTTGGAATCATATTAAAACTAAAAATGTAGTTCCTGTTGGGACTCTTATTGTAAATTAGTTGAAGGAGCAACAAGAGAATATACAAGCATTGGAAGTTATAGTAAGTAATCTAATATTACAATGAATATATTGATATACATGGGCTAGATACTACTTATGAGGTTTTCGAAAAGTTGAAGCTAAGCTATGGTGGAGAAAAACATGTGTAAAAAGCTAGGGTAGATAGTCTGAAGGGAAAATATGATGGAAAGAAAATAGTGGAAGGAGAGAACATTGTTCAATATGGTCAAAGGAACAAGGAAGTAGTTGGTGCTATCAAAAGTGCTAGTGGTAACATTGAAGAAGAGGATGTGGTAGGTAAAATATTCAGAACCTTATTAGTAGTTAATGAAATTAGGGGTTCATCTATTCATGATTTAAGAACAATTCATAATGATTCTATTGATGGATTAATCGGTAAGATTACTTCCTTTCAATTGAGTAACTATGATAATGGTATTCCTAGAGTTAAATCCTCTTTCAAGGCATCTTCATCTATGACTCTGATAAAGAGGGAAAGAGAGAGAAGTTATGAATTAGCCAGTATGACAAGTTATTATAGGGATTTTGAATCTATTTTGAATGAAGAAAGAAAGAAATAACTTGAAGCATTACTTGCAAACATATTTTCTAGAGATAGTGGTAAGTACAAAGACTCCAAGTTACCATTAAAGTGTTTCTCATGCAACAAGATAGGGAATGTTAATTCTAGGTGTCCTAATGGTTCAAGAAGAAGGAAAAGATAAAAATATTCAAGGAAAAAGGAAAGAAACAATGTTATGTTGTAGTGAATGAAGGTATTCTATTTTGAATGAAGAAAGAAAGAAAGAACTTGAAGCATTACTTGCAAACATATTGGCTAGAGATAGTGGTAAGTACAAAGACTACAAGTTACCATTAAAGTGTTTCTTATGCAACAAGATAGGGAATGTTAATTCTAGGTGCCCTAATGGTTCAAGAAGAAGGAAAAGATAAAAATATTCAAGGAAAAAGGAAAGAAACAATGTTATGTTGTAGTGAATGAAGGTATACCCAATGAAGAGTTTGAAAATAATGAAGAAGAAGTAGTATTGGTTGCAATAGAAGAAGATACATCAAAAGGTGAAAAGGAATCAGTCTCACGCATAAAACATAATAATGAGTGGGTTATTGATAATGAGTGATCACATTACATGACCAATGATAGAAGAAAGTTCATAAAGCTGGGTATGTGCAGGATCATGGTGGGCCAAAAATTAGTAATATGATGAAAATTATTCAAAAAATGTCCCAAAAAAATTGAAATTCACTCTGACTTTTTTCTCCCTTTCCTAATATCAATGCAAAAAAAAAAACTACCTACGCATATCGGCTATCTGGTATATCAGATACCCAAAACATGTGCATAGGTATTTAAAAATATTGAATGCAAATTAGTCATATTCCTTCAATAGCAATGACTTTTGGTATTGGGTATAGGATAAAAAATTGGGTATACAAAAATATGTTTCCATTTTATCACTCCACCTTGCATCCAACCACAAGTGGGTTCAATTTTTATTGTTTTACAATTGATTTGATTTTTAAAAAAAAATTATTTAGATTTTTGGAATGAAAATAAAAGTCTTTTAGTCTGATTTATAAAATTCTATGGTTATTTTCATTATAAATAGGCATGAAGATCCTAACCAACCTCTAAACAATATCCTGCCAAATGATGATCCTCAAAATAAACCAAAACCACCACTACCCCCTCAAAACCTGCCTGAATTTAAGACCTAATTGAAGAAAGTCTAAACAAATTGAGGGTTTTGCAAAAAAAATATAACAATATCCATAGTTTATCTCTCATGCTAGCCACCCTTAATACTATTGTGGGTAATATTCATACCCTTTAGCAAGCAACATGATGCAACTCTTCATTGGTGTGATGAGATGCACTACCAATTCGATGATGGCTTGGATTATGATGGGGTTATGGCCCTTAATATTAGTAAAAATGAATTAGCTGACCTATTTTCTTGTTAGTTTGTGGTGACTGATCAAGGAAGTACTTTACATACTTCATAATTCTTTGGGCCCTATTTTATTGGGAATTTTGGGCCGACATGTTGTAATTAATTATAAACCTAAAGTAGTAAAAATACTTGCATAAAAGAGCTTAGGGTTAGTGTGTGATGTGATAATTGTTTCTTGTGGTGGTATTGAGTTGTAAGGGATTATGGATTGTAATCAAGTTGTAATTACTAGATCATAATAATATTGGACTTGTTGTTTGGTGGATATAGCTGAGGGATTGGGCAAACCACATTAAATTTTGGTGTCCTATGTTCTCTTCTGTGCGATTAAATATTTTTTGATATTTTTTATATTGGCATGTAATTGTTATTTCTTTCTAGGGTTTAATCCTAACATTTCTGACCTCAAAACTGGTAAAATAGTTGAACCAAAAAAACCAAAATTGTCAATCAAATGGTGCACTAATGAGGCAATTAGAACTCTTTTTTGGGTTTGTTGGTGGATGGTTTTTGACAAACCACCACACAATAATTTTGTGGTGCCCATATATTTCTTGAAAAAGTTATATGTTGTGTTTACCAAAGGTCTTAAAGTTAATTATTAGAGTATGAAGCCAAATATGGGCATAGGAGGTGGAGCTCTGCAAGATAGACCTAGGGCAAAGTGAAAGAAAGCCACCATATTTTTCCTCCCCCTGATATCCATGCCCCACCTTGAGTGTAGCATCTTGATTTCATCATTGAGGGTAGTGCAACATCTATTAGAGTCATTCACCATTTGAACAATCTACTAGTCACCCAAACTAGGTCATTGTTGCCTCCTCATGTTGATGATGCTAGCACTATTACATCTAGCAGCTCTTCACATGTTTGTGTATTACATACTTGCATTATGTGAAAGAATCTTTTTTTGGGTCCCATTATGGGTTCTAAGTTTCAGTTTGCTATTGGGTAAGATGACACAATAGACATGCTTGTAGAGACACACACAACTCCAGCGAGTGACAAGGAGGGGCATGTAGCTTGACATGAACTTCTTCTATTACATCAAGTCTATACATTTTATTCGTCATAGCATTGTTAATTCAAAATCAATAGTTATATTTTTAAAAAAATTGGCAACTTCATACTTATGTACATTATGTGATTCATTTATGTATAACTAATGACAAAGGAAGAGATGAGAGACTTGAATGATGTCACACTTTCAACCATTTCATTTGGCCTTGGGACCTCTATACTATTTATTATTTTATTTCTCATTAATTTTCTATTTGATATTATATTTTACATGATTTATCATCTTCTTTTTCTCTTGTACCTATTTCATATGTCAGTGGGGGATAGTGTGAGGAGGTTGTGCTACCAACCATTGACAAGGGGAAGGTATTTATATATATTAAAGTAATTAAGTGAAAATATAGATAGATATGTACTTTTTAGTTGTTTGTACTAATAAAATTTTATTGTACTGTATATTTTACAAGGGGTGGCCTCTGATGATGCACATACCCAGAATCACCATCACAAACCCTTGGGCATTTCCATTCATATTTAGGTTAGACTTAGCAAGGTGTGTGCTTTGATGAGGACATATGCGAGGACTCTTTGAGTGGCAGAGGAAAGTGCAGAGAGATGTAAATGAAGTTTCCTTCATTATTGATCAATATGAATTTAAATAAATTTATATTTGATATGTACAAATCATTGAATTAACTAACTTGGATTTTGTCTCTTTTATTCACATGAGATAGATAGTGAGTTCAGAGAGAGCATCAAAGAGGTTCCATTTTGACGATCCTCCACCAACCTAGGATATAGTAGTTTTTTAGGTATGGCTTAGGGTAAATTATTAGATGGCATATGCTACATTTTATGTGTCAACTTTGATTTCATAGACATATATTAATGGCATGCACCATATTTTTTATACAGATGTACATTTTGAAATACATTTGCATCGAATTTATATATGATTATATATTTTGATATATTATATTGGTGTGAATTGTTGTGCATGTGTTTTTGGATAGTGTATGGAATATTGTTTATTTTAATCATGTTAATTATAATCTTGTTAATTGGATTCTCATTCGTTGGAATCTTGTATAGGGTTTATGAAATCTTATTCATTTTAGTCTTGTTCATTAGAATTTTGTTCATAGTTTATGAAATCAATATCACAATAATAGAGAAGGATTGAACTCCTCCAAAGATTTAAGTGACCCCAAAATCAAAATTCCTCCTTAGAAAACATGGCCAGAAGTGAAGATAATCTTTTAAACATTTTCATTATCCAACTAACTAGGAACACAATGAACAAATAAAACAAGGGCTTTGAATTGCTACCCTCCAAGATCATTGCTCAAATGTGCTTAGTGCACCTTGTGGTAACTTCAATGTGTGGTGCTCATGAAGGATGAAACAACTATGTTAGTGGGGTTTACCTAGCCATCCAAAGCTAATGGGGCTGACTAAATGATGCCATGAAGAATGTTTTAAAAGTTGTGTAGTGGTGCACCAATTTACTAAGGAACATTGCAAGGTTTAGCATCGACCAAGATCATTGTGCAAATTTCAAATGAAATTAGATCTCCCAGAACTGAGAGAGGTTATTCTAGATATTGATATCATGGTCATGTAACATCTAATATTTTATTGATAGGCCTCACTATATTTGAATTACAAGCATTGAAGGACCATTGCACAAATGTGCTTAGAGTACCTTAGAGACGTTCTAGTTCAGGGTGCTCATGAAAGTTCTATGATCTCTTTGGATGAAATAGTGGTGTCACTGGGGTTCACTCAGCCATGTAGAGATAACTTGGCCAATCGAACAATGTCATGATGAATGGTTTGAAAGTTGTGCATTGGTGCACCAATTTATTAAGGAACACTACAAGGTTTGGCATTGACTTAGATCATTGTTCCAATTCAAAGGAAATTGAATCTTCTAGAACTCAGAGAGGTTATTGTAGACATTGATATCATGGTCTTGTAGCATATGGTACTTCATTGATAATCCTTATGAGCTTCAAGTTACAAGAATCTAAATATTTTTTCCTAAACATGCTTAGGACACCTTGGAGATGCTTTGGTTCTAGGTGTTCATGAATATTATAGGCTCTCCATAGATGAAATAGTGGTGTCACTAGGGTTTACAAAGCCATCTGATGCTAATGAAACCAATAAATTGATGCCATAATGATTGATTTGAAAGTTGTAGTGGTGCACCAGTTTACTAAGAAACACTATGAGGTTTGGCATCAATGAAGATCACTATACCAATTTCAAATGAAATTGAATATCCCAAAAATGAGAGAGGTTATTATAGAAACTGATATCATTGTTCTATAGCATCCAATAGTTTTTTGGTAGGAATCATGAGCTCTAAGTCACAAGCATCAAAATATCAGTGCCCAAATGTGCTTAGGGAACCTTGAAGATGCTCTAGTTCAGGGTACTCGTGAATGTTTTAGGATCTTTGTGGACAAAATAATGGTCTTACTAGGGGGCTCACCTAGTCATCTAGAGATAATGGTGCCAATGAAATGATACCATGGTGAATAGTTCAAAATTTGTGCAGTGGTGTAATGATTAACTAAGGAACACTACAAGGTTTGGCATTGATTGAGATCACTGTACCAATTTCAAAAAAAAAATATCCCAGAATTGAGGGAGGTTAATGTAGACATTGATATCATAGTCATGTAGCATCTAATAGTTCATCGATAGGACTTACAAGCTCTAAGTTACAAGCATTAGAAAATTGTTGCCCAAATGTACTTAGGACACCTTGGAGATATTCTAATTTGGGTGATCACAAACCTTCTACTGAATCCATGGGCCATCTAGAGCTAATGACACTGACAAAATGATTTCATGATGAATGGTTCAAAAGTTGCGTAGTGGTGCACCAATTCGCTAAGGAACATTGCAAGGTTTGGCATTGATTGAGATCATTATGCTAATTTCAAATAAAATTGAATCTCCCAGGAGTGAGAGAGGTTATTGTTGAAATCAATATCAAGGTCCGATAGCGTCTAACAATTCATTGATAGTGTACTGTGCACCCTAGAAATGCTGAAAACATTGAACCAACTGCTAATAGTGATTTTAATGTCTTTGCATAGATTTGAAACCACATAACATGAACAAGATGGAATTTAAAAAAAACTAATTGAACTATTATTGAACTATTATTAGTTTTCAAGCTAATAAAATCAAATACATAGCAAACTTTCCAACTCACTAATTACTCCAGCATTATAACATGTTATTCCAATCATGATTTCCCATCCTGCTGCTATAGCAATATGAATAGTGTCACACTATAGTAAAAAATACCTTCAATCAATCTAAGACCCTCATAAAAATATTCCTCCAAAATGGCATAAGTATCATACGAGGAATGAGAATGGTATGAGCAAACACCCAATCTGCCTATAGCTGGAAATGCACCCAAGCTGCCTATTAATGAAGCTAATAATAATGAATTCCACAGGCCAAACCCAAAGGGAATGATGTCTAAAATGACACAAGAGAGGATAGACATCCTCTAATGCAAAGAAAATATGTGTAACTCATGCATCCAATTTATTTTCATATTCAACTTGCCTAACAATAGCCACAAGCTCTCCTTTTATTCCTACTTCATAGGGTTGAACAATTTTAACAATCAATTTGGGATAAATAAAATAAAATAAAAGGCTAACGGTCATACAACTGGACAATTGCTAAAGTGGGGACATAATGGTCCACCCCCCTTGAAATTTCTTGTCCTTAAGCAATCTCAGTCCTGTTTTCTATAACATTTGCTCACTCTCCCAAGTAGCATCTTCCTTCGACATGTCTCTCCATCTAACTAAATATTCTTTAATCACCCTAGTCTATAGCATCCTCTCCCTGGTATCCAAAATAGCCTCAGGAATCAATACAAGCTTCACCTCCTTATATAATGGTGGAAAATCTATAGTAGGCACAACTCTCTGACCGATGGCTTTCTTAAGCCTTGAAACATGAAACACATTATGCACCCAACTACCCTCTAGAAGCTCAATCTCATAGGCGACCTCACCCACCCTATGAATTACTCTGTAGGGACCATAAAACCTAGGCTTCAATTTCTTTGCTCTGCTCTTCTTGAGTGATGACTATTTGTATGGTTGTAGCCTCAAGTAAATCGTATCCCCAACCTCAAAACTATGCTCTATTTGGTGTTGATCAACACACAATTTCTATTTATTCTAGGCCTGCTATATATTCTCCCTAAGCACCCTCAAAATATCTAAACTATCCTGTAACAAGTCTTTGGCTTTGAGCACTCTACGATCCCCCAAAACTAGATCCATGAAGCTAGGTGCTTAATAACCATATAATGCCATGAATGAAGTCATCTTGATGGACATATGATAAGTGGTGTTATAATAGTACTCTCCCATATGTAGCCATTTGACCCAAGCTCTCTGTTGTATATTCACATAGTTCCTCAGATATCCGTCCACCCATTTATTCACAATCTCTATCTACCCATCTATCTACAGATGATAACTAGTGCTAGGTGTAAGATTTGTGCTACACAATCTTAAAAATTCCTGCCAAAAAATACTCATAAATTTACTATCCTGGTCACTGAATATGAAACTAGGTACCCCATGTAACCTAAATATCTCTCTGAAGAAAAGATCAACCACTTGTGCTATTGTGTAGGTGGATAGAATAGCAAATAAGTGAGTAAAATTTGTCAGCTGGTCAACTACCACATAGATGTAATCTCTCCCCTACAATCATGGTAACCTTTTGATGAAATCCATAGAAATACTTTCGCATTTCCTATTTAGAATAGAAAATTTTTGTAAAAACCCTGCAGGATATGTGTGCTCTCCCTTATTTTGCTAACAAATTGCACACTCTCTGAAATGATTCTAAATAGAATCCTTGAGCCCTTTCTATGTGAACCACTCACATATCTACCCATGGGTCTTAAAGACCCCTGGATGTCTAGTTGTAGGTGCATCATGAAATTCCTTTAGTATTACCTCCCTAAAATGTCATGAAGGAATAAAATATATCCTACCTTGGAACTTGATCAATCCGTCCATCCACATAGAAATCATCCTGTATGGTACCTGTAATCACTCCAAAAGCCCAAGTGTCCCTCACATACTCTATTTTAATCTTATTTCTCCAATATCCTATAATATCAGCTAGAGCACAAATATGAGGTCTCTTGGATAAAGCATCAGCCACCACATTCTTCTTCCCTTTGACAAACTCAATGTCAAATTCATAAGCTTGCAACTTCGTAATCCACTTCTGTTTCTTATCATTCAAATCTCACTAACTCATGAAGTATTTGATGTTGTTGTGATCAGTCTTGATACCAAACTTCCCCCCAACTAGGTAGGACCGAAACTTGGCCAATGCATGGATAATCGCCAAGATCTCCTAATCATAAATGGAATAACTCGTCTCCACTCCAAGGAGCTTCCTACTCTCAAAATCAATGAGATGCTTCTCCTACATCAAGACTGGCCCAATCCCATCACCTAAAACATCACAATGAAGCTCAAATGACTTTGTGAATTTCCATAGAGCTAATATTGGACATGATGACATTACTTTCTTTAAATGATCGAAGTATCTCTGTAAGCTTCCCCTATCCATACAAAGTCTCCTTTCTTGGTAAGGTCTATCAATGGTGCAATGGTTTGTGAAAATCCCTTAACAAATCTCCTATAAAACCCATAGAGACAAAAGAACCCCTTAAGCTATGTGAGGTTTGTAGGAGTAGGCCAATCAACAATAGCTCTATTCTTTTTAGGATCTACTCGAACTCCATCTATGCTAATGATATGCCCTAGGTATAGTAACTCAGTCAACCCAAACTCACACTTAGATTTGTTGGCATATAGTGACTATTTCTCCATAATAGAAAACACCATCTCAAGATGTTGTAAATGCTCCTCCCAAGTCTTATTGAAGACCAAAATATCATTAAAGAAAATCAAGAAATATTTTCTAAGCTGTCCCCTGAATACCTGATTCATGCAAATTTGGAACATACCAGGGGCATTGGTTAGCCCAAATAAGATAACCAAAAATTGAAGTGGCCATAGTAATAGCGAAGGTTTTTCTTCTCAATGTCCTCCACCCTCATCCTAATTTGATGATACCCTAACCATAAATCAATATTCGTAAAGAAGCATACACCATGCAACTGATCAATTTGCTCATCTATCTAATGAGATAACTATTCTTAATGGACTTCTTATTTAATGCCCTATAATTGATGCACATGTGCATCATCCCATCCTTCTTCTTTACCAATACTACTACTAAATCAAAGGGGCTCTTACTAGGCCTAATCTCCAACAAATCCTTAATTGCCTTTTCTATCTCATCCTTGTGTTTCTTAGGATGACAATAGGGAGTAATCTTAACTGGTTTAGCTCCCTCCTCGAGCTCAATAAGATGCTCTATCCCTTTGTTAAGAGGAGCCCCATGCAGAATCTCACCAAAAACTTTGGCATGCCTATCAAGTATCTCCTGGATACCTAGTGGATGATTCTTCACTTATGCCTCTTGTGAGGCTGGCATAGTGAAACATTCTGCTGCCCACTCTATGTCATCATGTCAAAAAAGTCTCTTCATTCTCCTCAAGGAGATTACTTTGTAGCTCCCATCTAAAAGTCCTCTAAGTGTAATAGTTCTGTCCCCATGCTGGAACATCATCTCCAAATTTTCTACGTTGAGTATGAACTGAACTAGCGAGGCCATCCACATCATGTTGAGGATGACATCATAGTCTCCCATGTCTACTATATAGAACTCATCCTCTAACTCATATCCATCACCAAACCTGATGTGAAGATTAGATATCTTCTAAGTGCATAATAAATTGTCAGCATTAGCTACCATGACTCTAAACCCGGCATGCTCCTTGATCTTTAAACCTCTCTTGGGTATCGATTGTGCATCTATGAAATTATGTGTAGCCCTAGTGTCAATAAGTAAGATAAATTTCTTACCTTGGATAGTACCCCTAACCTTAAATGTGATTGCCTTTTGAGCCCCCATTAATCATGCCAATGACTTCTCATCCTCAAGAATGTTACTCTCCTCTATAGTGCTATCCTCGTTTGAATTAGAGTGCTGATCCTCCCTCTATGACTATGACTCCTCTACTAAGAAATACTCTATTTGATTTTCCTTAGCCTTGAGAGGGCACTTATGAGATAAGTCCCAAGGCTCTCTACAATGAAAACATAGCTTCTTCCTCCTCAACTCATTCAGGGTGTCATTATCCAACTTATTATCCCCTTTTGGCTAAGTATCCTTGTGAAAATATTTTTGTCCTCCTCCTTGCCCTTCTTCATATATGAATCACTGTGCTAAAATCTACTCCTAAAAGAAGAAGGTGCTAGGTCACGAGCCTTTTTAGTGGCCTCTTGTAATGTAGCTAGGTCATTCCCCTTGAACCAACCCCTCAAGTGACCTGAGAGTCTGTTCATAATCAACACTACTAACCTCCTCTCAAAAATATCTATGACCAACACAACTAACCTTTGAAATTCACTAATATACGTCTCAACTAATTCCCACTACTTGAGTTGTGCCAACTCCTTAAACTGTAACTCAGGATCTTTGGTATCAAATATCTCTATGGGTCTCTCAGTGAACACCTTGTAAGATGTGATTTGATTATGTCCTAGAGTTAACATGCCATGATGCCACCACTCATGTGTTGGACCATCCAAATGAATAGTCACATACTTGATAGCCTCCTCCTCAAGCATAGGATTCAACTGGAAGTATGTATCAATCTTCTGCACCCAAGCTTGTGCAGTCATCTTCTTTGAAGCATCATAAGAAGGTAAAGAAAATTTCCTAACTTTCTTTCTCATCTCAAAGTTTTGAATTCTCTCTCCTAATTTGGGCATGTGTCTCATCCTTAATTCTATATAATCTGAGGGGAATATTTTCCTGAAACTCTAGTCCACTAGCCTCCCAATGCCTCTTGAACTGATCCTATAGCTTGGTGATTTTTTGCTCATTTACTAGTTGAAATAAATCTCTAGGTGGGAAGGTGGGTAGAAGAGGTCTCAAGCTTGTTGTTTGAGCTGGGTGTGCAACATGTCTAAAGTTATCAACCTCATTCTCATTGTTGCCATGTCCATTATTACCATTAGTGTTATTCTCAGGATTGTTGTTGCCTTGGCCTCCATTATTATCATTGCCCCTGTTGTTATCATTTCACCCATTGTTATTGTTTCCATTGTTAGTATCACCTAGATTAATATTAATGCCCATCTATCTAGCCATAAGCTGCAACATCATATCTATTCACCTATTATTCTCCTATTGCATACACTACCCCTCCTCTAATGTACCGAGTAACCATTTGAACATTACCTCCTCTTGATTTGGACTGGTATTCATGCCTCTACCTAATCCTATATTCATATCATCTTGCTCACCCATATCATTGTTTTGTTCAAAGAATATATTCTCTATGTCTGTATGACTAGATTGTATGTCCCTTTGCACAAATGAACTAGACTATTTGCTCTGCCAGTTTGAACTCCTACTTTGTCTTGCTCTAGTATTGCAGAAATTATAAAGCCCTTGTCACATGCTCAAAAATAAATGCTTAGCCTTTTTAATTTCTAATTTTAGTGTTTTGACATTTTCTCAAACACTTTTCCCTCTATCTGGCTATTCCAAATTCCCTATAAGACCTTCACAAGATGACAAGACTTATAGCTCTGATACCACTATAATGGGCACCCTAGAAATGCCCAAAAATTTGAACCAAGTACTGATAGTGAATTTAATGTCTTTGCATATATTTGAAACCACATAACATGAACAAGAAGGAATTTATGCAAAATTTAAGATGGAATTACTATTGAAATAATAGTAGTTTTCAAGCTAATAAAATCAAATACATAGAAAACTTTCCAACTCACTAATTACTCTAGCATTATAACATGTTATTCTAGTCATGATTTCCCAACTTGCTACTACAGTAAAAACTACCTTCAATCTATCCAATACCCTCATAAAAAAATTCCTCCACGATTGGATAAGTATTAGACAAGGAATGAGAATGGTACGAGCAAACATCCAATCCACCTATAGCTAGAAATGCGCCCAAGCTGCCTATTAATGAAGCTAATAGAAATGAATCCAAAGGCCAAACCCCAAGGGAATGATGTCTAGAATGTCACTAGAGAGGATAGGTATCCTCTAATGTCAAGAACATATCTGTAACTCACACATTCAATTTCTTTTCATATTTAACCTACCTAACAATAGCCACAACCTCTCCTTTTATTCCTACTTCATAGCGTTGATCACTTTTCATAAGAAATGTGGGATCAATAAAATAAAATAAAATAAAAGGCTAATGGTCACACAACTAGACAAATTCTAAAGTGGGGACATTACAGATAGGCCTCACAATTTTTTAGTTACAACCATCAAAAGATCTCTTCCCAAATGTTCTTAGTGCACCTTGGAGATGTTCTAATTCAGGGTTCTTGTGAATGCTTAATGATCTCTATAGGAAAAATAGTGGATTCACTTGGGTTCACCTAGCAATCCATAACTAAAGTGTTGATGAACCAATTTGAGGATGAATGGTTCGAAAGTTGCATAGTGGTGCACCAAATCACTGAGGAACACTATGATATTTCACATCAACCAAGATCATTGACCCAATTTCATACACAATTAAATCTCCTAGAACTAAGAGAGTATATTGTAGACATCAATATCAGAGACCTTTAACATCTAATAGTTCATTGATAAGCCTCACAAGCTCTGAGTTACAAGCGTCAAAAGATCATTGACCAAACATGCTTAGGGTACCTTGGAGATGCTCTGGTTTGGGGTGCTCTCGAATGCTCTAGGATCTTTGTAGATAAAAAAGCAGTATCACTAGGGTACCCCATCCCATCTAGAGCTAATGATGTTGATTGAACAATATTGACAAATTTTTACAATAATTGTTATTATAGATAGTATTAGGTAAATTCCACTTTGAACATTGTAAACATGACCAATATTATTTAGATGAACTAAAAATATGTTTTTAATGATCCCTCCATGTTATTTAATTACTTTGACTACTTTTACTAATATAGACTAACATGGTAAATGGTTAAATAGATGTCCATAAGAATTTACGATTAATCCATTAAATATGAAAACAAAAAATAGTATATCTTTTCCATAAAAAGTAATGTATATGGAATAAAAAGTATGCAATTTACATCATTGTGCATACTAAATCCCTTGTGTGTATCATTGACACTACCATATTATATGTACACAACACCCAAAAATCCGAGAGACTAAACTATCATAGAATTGTCTTCATTCCACTCCTTAAAATTGTTTGTATCTTCATGCACTGCTACTATTGAAGACACCTACAATTCAAAATTATACTAAATGTTAGTATTATAGGCATTTAATATGACGTAAAAGTATAGGCATATAGTTAATATATGAAAATAAATTTAGAGCATATAATGAACATATGAAACATTGTTGAGAGTTAGTATTACCTAGTGAAGAGTTCCTAAAGAGTCGTCTCTTGACTTGAGGGTCTCCAATAGGGATTTGTAATCAACATTAGCAATAGTAAAAAGTTCTTTAATTTTTGTTCTTCCTTTATGCTTCACCAACTTTACATTTGATTCTATAATAAGTTGTGAATATATGAGAATGGTTTTATGCTTCTCATAGTCTTCGAATGTCAGAATTCCATTCCTTTTAAGCATATTTGTCTGTAACCATATTCTAGAAACAATAATTGAACTAGTAGGATATATGAATCCATCACCATCAGTAATCTCTTAAGCAAGATTTTGTTTACCTCTTACATAATGTGCTAACCAATAATCTAATTTCTAATCATTCCCTATGGTGCAGCCAATTCAAAGACCTATCCTAGCTGAAGAAGATTTGATAGATGGTTATGGTCAACTGAACTTACCATTTCATCATTTTTTATAGAGGGCATGAGAGATAATGTGGAGCCCATGTATCCACCCACTCATTCGAATCACAGTGATCCCAATCAAATAAAAAATAACTAGGACAAAAGTAACCTACTTGTCATTTTCAAATTGTGCATGTACTACAATTAGAGCTATGGAATGAATTCACACTACTACATTTGGACCTGAATTGTGATGTCTAACAGTCACCCTAGTGACAAGACCATGAATTGGCTCCTATCAGACGGGTATCAAAATTTTTCTCAAATTTGTCATAATAGCAATGGAGAGGTGATCTATCATAAAATTTTCTAGTCAGTCATCATAATTGTGACTTTAATGTGATAGTTGTGTTGTAGAGGCAATGTTCATCCATTAAGACTAGTCATCGTAATTGTGATGTTGTTGCAATAGTTGTGTTGTACAAGTGACGACTAGTTGTCGTAATGTCCATTGCAATTGCAATGGCTAGTTGAATTATTTAAAAAAAGCTATTGCTACATATGACACAGATTGTGGCCTTTAGTTCAACACATTTTGTGGCCTTTTATTTCAACTGAAATGCCTCATATCTAATTTTTGTTGCAGAACACCAACGTGGTTAAAAGCTTTGTTACCTATGGGATGCTTTATTCATAGTTTATGTGAATCACCCAAACAAATTAATATAAAAGAAAAAATTAATATTGTCCTACTTTAAATTAAAATTTATTTGGACAAAGGAAGGAAAAATAGATTTCTTTTTAAATAGAAGGTGAAATTTGGTAGAGGACCAGGATATCTCAACCAGGTAGAGGAAACATAAATGAGGCAATTTGGAAAAGGTGATTGAGATGATTTAGTAGATAATTGTGCATGAACTTGGTAATAGAGATGTCAAATTCATCTATAAATTGTTTAGCATATAAATAAAATAGCAAATGCAAGTATGCTAGCATTCATGTCAAGTGACATACCCATGAACGATTACAAGCTTAATGAAGGAAAAAACTTGTAGATCAAAGAATGAATTGAAATGTGATATACTAAGAAATCTAAATATTATTAGTTCAAAACTATTTGGGATAAGGTTATTTTACAACTGACATAAGTGAATTTTGAATATTTAAAAAATAGCAACATGTTGGATCCCCTAAACAGATAGAAGCCTCAATAGAGTTTGTCTGTCAAAGTCCATACAGTCTAGTCATAGCTACATTCAATAGCATTTTAAAAAGGGTGAGACTTGGCAAGATTAGTGGCTATCCACCTTGAATCTTCAAAAATACACAATTTGTAAGAGGGAGACAATTGAGAACTGAAATCAAGGTTGTAAAAAATGCATGTCAAATAGAGTATCAAAGACAGTGGAAGTAGAGATCTCCATGTGTGTGATGAAATTAATGCCTTTAGTGTTACATTGAGACAATTCAAGTGTAATATCCCCCTGCCCCTCCACTTCTATAATTTTAAGTATATTTGGAAAATGGTTTTCATCTACCATAGTGATTTGCTTACTTTTAGGATTCCATGCTAAAGAGTTGGTCCTTTTGTTATTCATATTGATGAGACTAGGATATGGTCTATCTTGTCATTTCATTTTTAGTTTAATTTGTAAACTCTCTAAAAAACTTTGATGTTTAAGAACACGATGTTTGTGATGATTTCAGAAAAATGTGTGCATAGTTACTCTTCAAGATTAAAATGAATAAGCTGCGAAAATATATGTCATTTAATTACAAAATAGTGATTCTTCCTTAGCTACGTTGGGTAGCTCTCCTATACCAATGTGACATAGGGTAAACTAATTTTAGATAACATGTTTTGAATAAGTCTTGATGTATGTTATTGTTTTGGAGGTACTAATATTTTCTAGATATAAATGCAAAGCCAAGTCAACCAAGTGGGAGTCAAAGTGGTTGCTCGTGTTAATAGACTAGCCCCTAGAAAAGGAAATTAAGGGGTTGTGAGCTCCTTAATCACTGTTCTATATGGCACCAAAATTAATGTGTATATTGTAATAATAAATGCTTTCACTTGTTTCAGTAGTTGATGAGTCTCGAATTTAGGAATTTTGTTCCTAGTTTGTGTTTTAAATAATTGGAAGTCTGTGTTCTAGAGGTGCTAGGTTTTAGTCAGTCAATTTTTTAGTAGAAAGAAGAAGTTGCTAAGATTTTAAGTACTGAATATAATCTTGTTGTTCATCAGTATGTAAATTTTTTTTGTTATGGATAAAAATATTATTTTAGGTTTCCATCTTTGAGTTGTTATACTTCACTTCTCTGTGGGGGCCCACATAGGGAGTGAACTAATTAGTTAGCATAGGATTTATGTACAGTTCATAGAACCCAAGTAGACTCTATTGTTCATATAGCCACTAGTAATAGAATTAGTGGACTATTCCTGTAGCATAGGTAGTTCAAGTAATTCTTAGCTGTATTTTCATGCTTTATCAATAATAGATTTCATTCTCAACTTTAGCATAAATTTCCTATAGTTTAAGCACTTGAATTTCAGTAGAGTAGTTCTTAAGTTGAGATAAGTTTCAAGCATATATTTTGTGATCACCATTTCAAGTTTACATCCCTAGTTGATAAATTAAATGAGTCCAAATGAGTTGGATAAGAACCACTTGAGATGTCCAATGTTGGGTTAAGCAACCCATTGCTGTAGGATTTGTATCCCTTGCTTTGGCCAAGCACATATATTGATTTTCTTTTGTCTGTGATAGCATAAGGTTTGAAGCAAGTAAATCTTTCAAATTTGTATCCAAAGTGATTTTTAACAAAATCTCTTATGGCTTTTTGTATATACATGTTACTCTAGTTTAACTATAGATAGTAAATAGACATCCACTAATTAAGAAATAACCAATGAATGTGAATAATTGAAACCATAAAATCTATGAGCAGAAGCCAATACATAATTCAAGAATTTCCCAAAGAGATAGTTTTGCATAAAGAAAATCAATTGATATTCCACTGAACCTAAATTTTATGACCAATTCATGTGCGTTTGGCACAGGTTGCAACTTTCTCACTTCTGGCATCTCTGTTAACATTGCAAGGAGCTCAATAAAGAAATCCTCTTACATTCCCATTATAGGAAAGGTAGGTATTAACTTGTAAATGAAAAAGCATATCAAAACAAATTAACTCTAAAAAGTTAACATTATGACTCACGTCTCAGGTTGCATGATGAGGCCCAACACAAAGTGTAACAATATATGCACCAAGTCGATGAACCTATATATAACAAGAATTGCCGAAGAAATGTAAAGGAACTTATTTGAGCTTTTACAAGAGAGAATGATATCTCCAATAGAAGACAAAATTACACAAAGTATACTTCTTGTTAAAAAAATATGCAACATCTTTAGTAGAGTTTGATGATTAATAGTTTCTGAGATCATAGTTTCAAATCAATTTAAACATATTTTTTGGGACTTAAATTTGTAGTGCATGTAGAATAAAAATAATATCTAAATATATTGCATGTTATGAAATAAATCATACAAATAAAAAATTTGTTGCATTGGACTAATGCGACTCCAGGAACATAGATTTCACTGTGCAATTTGGAACTTAAAAATCTTACATTTGATGGTGATCCCAGCTCTTGATTACAATGAATGATGGATGCAATTTTAATATTCAACAACCACAGACATAATTTCTCAAATCTATTTTATTATCATTTAAGATTAAGAACATAATTTGTAGGGCTAAGCATAAATTTCATAAAGTAAGAAACTATTGAAGGTCACCAACATTAAGTAATTTGATTTAATTGTTTCAAATTTCAATATTAAAAGCACAACAACAAAAACCCTCACCTTCAATCTCATTAGTACAAGTTTATAGATTATCTTAGGAGATGATCTTCTTTGTAATTATTTTAAATAGATAGAAGGATGCTATCATATACAACAAGGTGTGATAAAACAAAATTAGATATACATGTGGATATTTACTGACCAAATTATTATTATATATAGCTATAAGCTCAATTGTAATAAACCATCATATTTCAAAATTATAAACTCCTAAAAATGTTCATATCTTTGTAAATATTATATCTACTTACACTAGAATGACATATATAATCAAATGTTAGAATGTTCTTCTGAGAAGAAAAATCTAAAATCAACACTCAAAAGAAAATAGAAGAGAGAGCTACCTTCATATGAAAAGAAATGAACGACTAACAAGCACAGAGAAGGAATTTAACTTACACCAAGCTAGTAAGACCCAAATGTAAATATTTTTCATTAGCTTCATGGACAAGCTACTTATTAAAGCCTCACTAGTAGAATTAGCCTCTATTTTTTATGAAAATTGGCTAAATGTTCTACCCAAATTGGTCAAACTTTTGACCAATGGTCTTGTCACTATCTTTCTTGTCAAAATATTGACACATCCTTGTGGAGGTTGAAATTTCTACACCAATCTTGGTCAAAATTGGCATCTTCTTTTGGCCACCAATTTTGGTTGAAATCTATGGCCCATCCAATGAAGATGCACCCACAATGCCAACTATGTTGATGCTTTGGTCAAATTTTTCACAAAGAATGGTCAAAATTTTGACTGGCCTTGGTGAGGGTTTTGACCAAGCTACATCAAAATTTTGACCAATATGGAATTTTCAAAAAAAATAACAACTGAAGATAAATATCTAGAGTAATTATCAATGACATCCTAGTCAGTGATTAGTCTGGATATTTTTCTTCAGGTGTTACTTTGCATTAATATATATGGTTGTGTATTTTGTTGCTGCAAATATTTGATGAGCTTAGATTGTTGCAATTATGGTATTATGTGAGGTACTGATGCCTACAATACATTAAGTGTCAGCATCACATTCAAAATTATTTTATGATTTTAATGGCTAGAAAAAGGTGATAGATGCCCTATAGAGTTCATTCTTGACATTGTTCAAGCTATGTGACATATTTATGCCTCTATCACTTTTGGCATTATATTAAAGAATGTTCAAGTGGAGTGTCATCTAGAGTCTAGTCTCACCTAAGGTCTTGTAAACATCCAAATGTAGTTTCTAGCATATCTAGATCTACCTCATTTGTAAATATGAATTTTGGTAATGATTGCAAGCAAAATTAAAATCAGTTTCATTGACAAGACTTCCTTCAAAACAAACTACAGCTATGTATTATAATGTTACACATTAAAACTAGAATTATAATAAGAAATATGAATGGGATAACAAACATTTGCATGATTTTTCTTATAAAAAGGAAACTTAATTTTTGCATGTACTATAATAGTAAGAAATGCTTCATAATATTTATACCCATTTTATATAGCCTAACAGGGGGTAAATCTTGAAGATATATCTAATATAACAAATCTTCATTTTGTGTGGAACTTTTAAGTGAGCAATCAAAGCACAATCACACAAGACACTAGAACCTTTTCACACACAAAATCTTTTGTACTCATCTTTTCAGCATTTACAACTCATAAATTTCATTGTCATCAGATATCACCACACATAAGACAATGTTATCAAGTTAGAAATGCCACATGATCATCACACATTCCCATGCATAAGAAAGCATAACCCCACAGAGGATACCTGGAGAATTTAGTAGTGTTATACATGGACACATTTTGGCCGTGGTACATAATTCAAATTGTTACGAACTTCAACTAACAAGGCTGTAGAATGTGGACAATTCAGAAATGGATCATTACAATTTTTATTTCTTATTTTGTAACCATATTGTATTCTATTTACATCCATGTATATCTCACATTAAGAAAGTTGTTAGTGGACATTGTACAGATATAAACAATAGAGTTAGATGTGTTTCCATCTTCTAGTTCACAAGAATCTTCATTCTTAGCTTCCAAACTCTAAGAAAAGAATGTACCATATTCATTTACTAGTGAAAATGTTTACAACATATTTTCTAATATCAGCTACTTCAATTGTGAGAATGGTTTATTGTTCTTGTTTTCCTTTAGCATTATATATAAAAACTAGTCTTCATAAGTGTGGTTTGTCCTCCATGCATCTCCTAGGCTCAACAAGAATCCTTGATATGAAAGCAATGTTTTTGCATGCTAGTACAAACACATACAATAGAAGAGGTAAGGTTATTTTCTTGCTTCATCTTCAAGCTACTATATACATAATGTAGCATTTGTAATATGGAAGATGCAAAGAACTTGTCAAAAATGTCTTCCAACATTCAATGCATGATCAATGAAGCTTTGGAAGCATAGTGCTACAAATTCTAGAGTTTCATGACTCAACTTAGCCTTTCACTACAATGCACTAAATAGCTTTGGACCACACAAGAACAAATCCTTTCAAGGTAGATGTAAATTTGGATATTTTGACTTTCAAGGAAAAATTGAAAATATTGGATATTTGGGCACAATGATTAGAAGCATTTCTTTGTAAATCACTTCAAAGATATAAAGAAATTTTCTTTTGCACGATCAAAAATATCTATATCAATGTCTCATCGATGGCATGGCTTGGTGTGCACCACATAAGAGATCATGGTAAATTTGGACATTGTCCATACCAAGTAAGAATGAGGGAAAGAAGAAGTGTAGTGATAAATGATTCCATCATTAATGCACAATTTCCTAGCAATATTCAATGCCACATGAACAATCTCTTCAGATGTAATTCACATCAAATCTCTAACAACCCAAGTCTTCTAATTAGTAGGTTTACTGTATCAACATAAGTTTCATGATAATTTCTAAGATAGATTTTGGCATTTCCTACTTTAGTAATACAATTATAATAGGCAACATCCTATGGTTTTCACAAAGTGAATGTTTTTTTTTAGTTGATAAGGCTCAGTAATCAAGCACTAATCCATGTTTATGTGGAAAATAGAGGGCATGTTGCTAGAGGGGAAACTATTCTAATATCAAAAAGATAAAACTCACCTTCATCAAAAACCATTGCTTTGACTCCAAATGCCAGCCACTTTCCCCCTAACTTCACTTGCATTTGAAACTTGAAAGTAAGCTCTAGTACCAAATGAAAGGAAATCAAGCATGCAAAGGAAAACTAAGTACTTCTTACATTAATCTCAGGAGAGGAGCTATGCAAAAACTTTATGGACGTGAACTTAAACAACATAAAAATACATCATAAGATATATTTTGGGAAGCCTTTTTGGGGAACAATAAATCTCCAATGGACACAATAATATATTATTCAAAGAAGTAGCTCCAATATATTCAAAGTATTAGTGCTCTATCAAGAGTACAAGGAGATCTTGAACTATTGGCTTCATGGAGTTGATCCACTTCCAACCCATGCCTTAAACATATGCTTTCCACCTGGATACAATTTGAAAAAATCAGCAACATTTTATCTATACATCCATGACCATACTACAATGTCAAAACCATGAGAAACACAAGATAATTATAGTGGAAATCCAAGAGCATGACTCTACATTACATACATCCAAGACCATACTAGAATGCCACAACCAAGAGCAATAAGGTCAATATGCTAGAAATCCAACATTATAACCCCACATTACATGTAAGCCTCATTCTTTCTACCACCAATGCATAGATATAATCTCTAGACAAGTTCAAAATTGGAAACCAATGATAGTTTAAATTAGCATGAGTGAAAACCATGGGTAGATTCTTTACCCAAATCAAACATAAATCTTGAACATATCTTCTTTCTTAGAACAATAATCTCACGTGTTAACCAATGAACTTTGTTGATTTTCTTGTCCACGTTGAACATTCTCTTTTCATGCTCTTTTTAGAAAGTAACATTTTGACAATTTATGATTATCAAAGCTGCATTTATGACTTCAATGACACTAAACACTACTTGCAACTTGCCAAATACAAATTAGAATTTTTATGACAGATAATTTTTGGGATTTGATTGTGTGTGAACTTTTAACATCTTCATCAGCATTATCATGACCATCATCACCTTTATCAACACCATCTTCATCACCATGATCATGATCATGATCATCATCACCATCATCATCAATATCACCAGAATCATCATCATTTTATTCTTCTTCTTCTTCTTCTTCTTCATTCATCATTTACTTCATCTTCAGATTCTTTAGTATCTTCTTGTTCCATCAAATTACACTTTATCAACCTCCCTCTTGGATCATGTCTAACAAAAAATGACCAACCCGATTTATGTAGAATGCTAAAGAAAAATAATTTCTTGCATTGGCTTGGAAGAACATAAGGCTCATCGACCTTGTATTACTCATTGTAAATCTACTCTCGTGTTCAATAATAATCCTATCAGGATCATTTTGATTCAGTCATAGCCTATACTATTTGATGAAAAATCAAACTAATTTGAATGAATTTAAGTCACACTCAAGTGTATCATTCAAATGCCATAGTATATATTTTTTAGATTTTTTGGATGTATGCCATTTCTAGATGAAATATTAGTGACCTCAAAGATTGCACTTATCCCGAAATCACAAGTTTTATTCATGTTATCTAACTTTTTTATGTGAAATTTATGGCTATGGTAGTACATAGCTTTGTGGTGCTTGATGTACAATTATTCAAACATGTCAAGATTATTTGCATCAGTCCATGAGTTGATATTAAACTTATGTGTCATGGTTAGTAAACTTATACATCCCTTTCTACCTCATAAACCATACACTAGATCAAGTACCATTGGTGTAACATTGTGACCCTCATTGGGATGAGCTTCTTTAACCAATGATGCAACACCATCCCATGTTAATGAGCAACCATTTTCTTGAGATTGTTGAATCCATACCATTATTCAATCAAGATATTTTGCAATATATAAATGTAGTGCATCCCACTCATGACCAATTGTAAAAAAAACAAATAGACCACTTAGAAACAACTTATATTGAAGATTTGTAAGAATTAATAAACTATAATAACATCATATAATTACCTCTCACTTTTGTCAATCTACCTTTCCCCATAAAGTACTCCCCTTTGAATTTAGCCATAGAATTGGGATCCCAAATATGATCTACATGGATATTTTTTGCAAACTTGGGATGATATTCACTAATGGACACCATTTTCTAGTATACCATATACCCCTCCACCATAGAACCCTCAAGATGTTCTCTTTGTAGAACTAAGCCCTTCATAAATTTCAAGTGCCTCTCAACCATCCACATTAACCTAGTTTGTACAAATCCACACAATTCAATCTCTTCAACTTGATGTATGAGGTAGTGTTCTTGAGAATTGAAAAAAGTTGGAGGTAGACACTTTTGTATTTCACACATAAGTAGAGGAATTTTTCTCTGCCAATATTTTATATATTTTTTTATCAATTTATTTAGATGATAACCACCTAAAAGATATTCAACTTGCAAGAACATATGAATGAGATTTTAGAAAAAAATATACAACACATTACATAAATATTAAAACAAGTTGTAAATATAATATTTGAACAAAAAATCTAAGAAATAACACTTCTGAACTCATGTATTTTTCAAGATCATATATAATTTGTTTAACACTGTTGTCAAATTTTTGTGGGAGGGATAGAGGTAGGACATATTGCAATAATTAAAAATTATCTTTTCAATATATTGTAGAAATAATACAATAAAAAGTACATGCAATTTTACAAATATATTGTAAATAAAGAGCATGATTTACCTTGATGAAGGTATGCCAATCAAGTGTTTTCAACCCTAACCTAAAATCACCTTTCTTTGATACAAGACTGCTTATAGTTGCAATGAATCCTGTGGATTTTTTTTTTTTTTTTGACTTTTTTTAATGCATCACTTTGTTGCTCTGTTAATAACCAAGGAAGGGCACTCGTATTTATGCGGTCTCCATTGCTATTTGATTCAATAAAAAATTTCAGTGCATGATTGGATTCATGAATGTCATTACAAACTTTGGTAATTTTTCTCTGTCACACCTTCCATCCAATATTTTCCCTAGTGTCTCTATTACATTCTTTCCAATATGCATAGCATCAAACAAATGCATGATTGGGAGATCCATATGGTAACCTACTAAATTGAGAAGGATAACTTTTTATTCATGTAAGATGTTGGTCATTGATGCCTTGATGACCTTCAAAAGTATTAATTACATCACTACTAAAGAAAGACAATATCAAAATATAAATTTCAAACAAAAATCATTAGGTAAACATTACCTCGGTGATTTAGTTGATTGTATTCCAAATTCTATAGATGAGTTGTCCTTCTTCATGGCCTTGATGTTATCTCTTCTTTCCTTTTAAAAAGATGTTTTTTAGTATTTTGATACTTATGATTATTATGGACAAAGTGTTTAAACTCATCAAACACCGACTTTCCTAAACTTCTTGAATGATGAGATTTCATCTTCAGACCACAAACTAAATCTCATTAGACCACAAACTAGATATGCAAATTTTCCTTTTGTTTGAAGACCAAAAAGATCATGTACAATTATCTTGCACAACTTTAAACATATGACAATAATGTGTAAGCACTATAGCATACCAAAAATATGTGACCTTAACAATATAAAATACCACAAAAATGAGTTAGCCTAGGGGCATCATGTATTGTCCATACAAGCATTGCATGAAATTGAAATTGTATTTATTCTATTGGTCTAGATATGCCATACACAGTGACCCCATTCCATAACTTAAACAACTCATCAATAAGGGGCTCAATAGACATGTTCATATCTTTAACTTGGTACATACCTAGTAATTGAATGGACATAAATATTACATAATTATTATGACCATTTTGATGCAGTGTTTATGAATTAATTTAAATGATTATAAATGAAATAATACCTAGTACAATCATTGAAAAAATTATGTGCTCCCTCTTTATGGACATCCAAAAATAATGTTATTATTAATAACAAAAATAGGCCACACTGAGTAAAGATTATATATCTCCCAATGGATTGACATCGTTCATTGCCAATGAAAGCTTGAGATTAAGAGGTTCTTCTTCAAAGTGTGGCCATGTTTTTTCTATTTCTTTAATATTAAAATTTTTATATATGTAGATATGTAAATTTTGTAATTAATAGAAACACATGATGTCCGTGCTCGTAGAAAACCTCAAAAATAAAGATACATAGCTTTTTGGTAGTCAAAAAATTATCTAAGTATGAAAATGATTTACAAGAGTGTATTGTTGTTTATATTTTGTTGCTCTTTAAAGAGAAAATATATGGAAATAATATACATTTTGATGATGATGTGTATAACCTTGAACATTAGTATAGACAATACAGAAAAGAGTTTTTTAAGATTTGCTGGACACTAGAATGAAAGGTAAAAAAATTAGTTTGTTTACAAAATAATTACTTAACCAATTAGGGACAAAATTCTATATGTTTACTCTAAGTTGAAAAGTTTATTTTGGTCTTAGTTGACCTAGAAGAACTTTGTGAAAAGGCATGGTATTTATGCAAAAGATATCTTGCAAGATTATTGTGAAGTGATGTGTGAAAGTTGTGAATGCAAAGTTTTGTATCATATACAAAAGAAGATTTTTGATAACCTAATTTTGTGATCCAAGAGTGAGCTAAAGTTAGAGATCAACTAAAATAAGGTACACCATCTACTTCTATTACTTGTTTGGGTAGTGAGCTCTTCTTGTAATTGAAATTGCATGTTTGGGTAGTGAGCTCTTCTTGCATACATTGTGCCACAACTCCTAACAGGGTTGGAATCTCCTAATAGGGATTCAAAGTCTCCTAACAGGAACTCATATGTATTAAATGTGTTTATGGACTCCTAATAGGTCCATCATCTAACAAGGAATATGTATATTAGTACATAATCTTGTGGGTATCATTCCCACTAGTGTTTTCCCTTGGCCAAGGTCTCCCTAGTTAACAAAATATGGTGTTATGAGTTCTCTCTATGCATGGTTAATTTTATTATTCAACATTACTTACTTACTTTTTTATGCATGGTTCAAAGTATTAAATAATATCTAGTTGGTGACAAAAGTTTGTAGAATATTGATTCACCTCCCCCAAGTATTTCCTATTTCTAACAACTAGTATTAGAGCACAATTACTCAGATGAGGCTTAATAGCTTGAGTAAGATCCCTATGGATATAGAATAGTTGATGAAGAACCTTGAAGAGACACATTAACAAATTGATATCCTTACTAAAGAAAGAGATAAGCTCAAAAATAGATATGAAGATTACAAAGTGTACATTGGACAACTAAAGGACAAGATTGAACATCTCAAATCCAAGCTTGAATCTGCTAAATCTGAAATTAGTGGTGATGAATATTCAAAGATGAAAATAGAGTGCAAGATCTTGAAGCATGAATTGAAGATTACCAATATAAATTTGAGTTTGAGGAATGATCCTAGCAAAGTTGAATCTGATTTGAAGACTGAAAATTGAAATCTTAGAGTCAATCTAGCAAAGAGGACATCTAAACTTGAAGTATTAAAAGAAGATCATGAAGAACTTCATAAATACAAAACTATTGTGAAAGGTGAACTAACTCAAAGCAAGCTACAACTTGAAAAGCTTTATTCTAGTAGAGAAAATCTTGATGAATGAATGTCATTATAAAGACCTACCTATAATAAGATAGGTCTTTGTTACCTATTTAAAATGTCTACAAAGAAACTTGAAAATGGATCAGAACTAGAAGAAAAAGAAAAATCTAATGATAAGACTAAATCTAGTCAATCTTCCCATAAATCTAAAGAATTTGAGAAATTGGATGAACCTAAGTAAGTGAAATCTCCTAAGGAAATCATATATGAATTTAGAGGTAAGTGTTTTTCATGTAATGAAATAGTTCATATGAAAAGAAATTTTACAAATAAGTCATTTAATCATGTTACAAAATTTTATTGTCAGAAATGTCATGGTATTGGTCATAAAGAAATTGATTGTAAGAAGCCAAAATATGATAATGATAAAAAGGAATAGTATAATGTCTAGAACTACCCCTGTAGATAGAAGAAGATCTAATGAGAGGACATAAATAAAAAACCTTTTGAAGAAAGAAAGCATATCATGTGTTATAAGTGTAACAACTTTGAACACATAGCCTAGAACTATCAAGAACCTATTGATCAATAGAACCCTATAAGCAGAACCCTAATATGTCAGTTACACAACAACTTTTGACATATAGAAAAGTATTGTAGAATGGACAAAAGGAATAATGGAAGAAACTTTGGAAATAAAAGCAACAATGGAAGAAACTTTGGGAATAGAAAACAAAATGAAAGAAACTTCAGAAAGGATAGAAGGAATCATGAAAGGAACTTCAAAACTAACAAAGATAAAGAAGATCAAAGAAAATGTAGTTAGTGAACTTTGAGAAAAAATTGATGAGACATTTGAAAATGAATTAACTATTGGATCTAAAGAAAAGTTAGATTATGTAGAAAAAGGAAGATTGAAGTCAGTAATTGAGTTCGATTCAACGAAGTTAAATTAAGCTTATTCGCAACACCATAATTTTAAATTTCATTAAGAGATCGAACTAAGAGTGGTGAGGTTGAGAAAAGATGTAACTAGATGAGTTTAGACTATAGCTAATCTCACTTGCAATTTGGATCTTATTGGAACAAATTGTGAAGGAAATAAGAGTTACTGTTATAAAAGAGAAATTTTATTCTATGATATAGATGAAATCTATGTTTTCATAGAAAATTTCATGGAGCATTTTCATGATGAAAGGAAACTATGGTTAACCTCAAGTAGCGTTTGAAGATTAGAGAAATGATTTTGAGCAGATATTTGATTTTAGAATGAAATTAACAACTTTTTGTGAATTAGAAAAAGTATGCAATTAATGCAGGTTTAAGTTGAATAAATTCACTAAAAACTTGGTTATTTCCACATTGTGATCATCTCAAAAGCTTAGAGCACCCATAAGTGATTTTTCAAAGTAATTTTGAGTAAAACTCAAGTTCAAAAAAAGGTATATTATCATTTTTTGCACAAAATTTCTTCGATAAATTTCTATTTGGTGAAATCATGGATATGATAGTAGTTCAAAATATTGAGAATATTGAGAGACCCAAATTAAAGGTTGTATCTATGGAAACCTTAGAAGGAAACCTTAATCTGACTCTATCAACAACTCTAAACAATGTAATTTACTTGGAAGACATAGGAAGTTACTTGTCCAACTAGTTTGAAACTATTGGAAGTGAATTTATGGATAAGGATATGGAAATTTTTTTCAACCATGATATGATTTTGAAGCCTAGATTTGAACATCTAAAAGATTTAGATTTATTCAAATATTACTTCTACCATGTCCTTGATAATGAAGAATGGACTTAGATTATATTAAGTAGAATTCATAATGGGAAGTTATGGATGGGAGACAATGTAGTTGATATTTCTACTGACCTTTTTCATGAGGTTATTGGTCGTAGAAAACAAGGTAGTGTACCCATTGGTGAGAAATTAGTCAAGAAGAAAGTTAAATCAATACTAATTTAGTTTATAATGGCAAGGCAATGGTGATTAGCACCATCACAAAACATGATGTGAGATTCTTGAGTACAATCATTGAATAATCTATTTGTGCAAGTTCTAAGAGTGATGAGTTGTTAGTAGGCTTTATCTATGTAGCCTAAAAGATTTGTGTTGAGAAAGAGGAAGTGAAATTGAGTGAGATGAGAGTACAACTCCTTGAGAATCTGGAGAAGATTATAATGTAGTATGCTCTGATACCACTGAAAATGGTACGTTCTGATACCACTGACAAAGGGCCACACCACCCTTACTAACTCATGAAAAAGAATGCAACAAGATCTCTCAAGATCCAATCCAAACCCAAGCTAGCCCAGATCCACACTCTGGTAGAAACCTCTGAGATCTCAACTTGTGCTCGCAAGCCACCAAGCAACCTCTTTGTTTCTAAACCGTAGTCACTAGCTCTTCTCACAAACCTAATCCAAGATTCAAGTGTAAAATACCTCACATTCGGCGGTCTATCTACACACTCACAACTCCATCAGAATCTTGCTATAAACTGCCTCACATTCGGCACTCTGTCCACAAACTCAGGAAAACTCACTCTTCACTTTCTCCTTCTGTTTCACACTTTCCAACTTTCTCAAGCTTCAACTTCTCAAGCTACACTTCTCACGCTACTACTCCTTGAGCTTCCCCTTGAGCTTCTACTCCTTGAGCTTCTCCTTGAGCTTCCACTTCTCAAGCTTCTCCTTGAGCTTCTACTCCTCAAGCTTGATTAGAAATGCTCATATGCCTTGATTAAATAGACACTTACCACCCAATACATGACTTATCCACAACCTTCTAGAATTCCTCCACAACCTTCTACAACTTCCACAACCTTCTACATCTTCCACAACCTTCTAAAACTTCCAAAACTTTCTACAATATTAATAACTTTCTAGAATTCTTCCCACACACCTCGATAAATGGAATGAAAACCATTTATTTTTTATTTTTTTGTATTATGCCACCTATGCACCTCGAAAATAGAAATCCTCTCTTCCTTTCTTTTCTCCTTTTTCCCTTTTTTTTATTTTTTTATTTTTCTCCTCTAATTTTCGTCACTTTCTCTCTCCTCCAGTTTTTTTTTTCTCCCCTTTTTTTTCATTTTTTTTCCCAATAATTTTCCCATGAAAGATGCTCCTGGATTAGACTCCCCTGGTAGATAGAAAAGTGTGTCCCATACTTTGATGCCAAAAGAAAGATCTACCACCATCTTCATCTTCATTAAAGGTTTCCACCGCAATAGGGACAACAAAACCACGATGCAAATCTTCCACATCTGCATTACTATATCAAACATTAGAATCTCAACCATCCAATCAACATGCTCATTCCTGGGAACAAAATGAACATAATGCTTCAAAAAAAAACTCCCATCCACATAAGCAACTAGTGATTTCACACCCATAGCAAGAAACCCCACATCAACAAAAATAAACTCCATATCAGTACCAACTTGTAGATCACCATCAATACATGCCAAACTCTCAACACTAGAAACTTCACTACTCACATCAAGATGATTTGCAATACATAACTCACCTCCACCAACTGGATCATCCACGATCAAGTGCTTTGCAACAAACAAGTCACCACCAACATTAACTAGATCATCCACAACCAAATGCTCTACAGTCTCCATGTCAGACTCAACTAACTAATCATGAAAACCACCCTCTGTCCCAACATCAACAACATTAGGAATATATTCAACAACAACCTTAAGTTGCTCTGTGAGTTTTGGATTAGACTCCACAATCTGATTAACAAAACCATCCTCTTCCACCTTGACCTTCTTAGCTTGATCAGCCAATCTAGCATCCAACCGAGAAATCATCTTAGAAAAATTCCTCTCCACTATATCATGGATTTTGGCAATCATCTTAGGGTCCAATCCTCTTGGAGCCATCTTCCAATATCTTCGTAAACCCTCTACAACAAATCCTTCCCACACTCCTTATGACAACCTTGAATTGTTTGCAAGTTAGATCACAACTTGCCACCTCGCATGAACAATCAAGAACCACGTCACAAGTCTAGGACAATGAATTTGCAATCCACAAGCTCTCTACAATCATGCCTCAACAAGTTCAGTCTTCCATCTCTGCATCAATCAATCAATCTGCATGTCCTCCCAAGGTCCTAGTGCAAACTGCCTCAGCTTCGGCGATCTGTTTACATGCTCAAGAACCCCCACTCTCATAAACTTCACCCAACCAAGGTCCTAGTACAAACTGCCTCACACTTCGGTGATCTACTTGTACACTTAGGATCTCTCACTCTGATAAACTTCACCCAACCAAGGTCCTGGTACAAACCGCCTCACACTTAGATGATTTGCTTGTACACTCAGGATCTCCTACTCTGATACCACTATTAGACCTACTCTGATACCACTGACGAAGGTACGTTCTGATACCACTGGCAAAGGGCCACACCACCCTTACCAACTCATGACAAAGAATGCAACAAGATCTCTCAAGATCCAATCCAAACCCAAGCTAGCCCAGATCCACACTCTAGTAGAAACCTCTGAGATCTCAACTTGTGCTCGCAAGCCACCTTGAGCAACCTCCTTGTTTCTAAACTATAGTTCCTAGCTCTTCTCATAAACCTAATCCAAGATCCAAGTGTAAACTACCTCACATTCAGTGCTCTGTCTACACACTCACAACTCCATCAGAATCCTGTTGTAAACTACCTCACATTCGGCGCTCTGTCCACAGACTCAGGAAAACTCACTCTTCACTTTCTACTTCTCTTTCACACTTTCCAACTTTCTCAAGCTTCAACTTCTCAAGCTTCACTTCTCATGCTTCTACTCCTTGAGCTTCTCCTTGAGCTTCTAGTCCTCAAGCTTCCCCTTGAGCTTCTACTCCTTGAGCTTCTCCTTGAGCTTCCACTTCTCAAGCTTCTCCTTGAGCTTCCACTTCTCAAGCTTCTCCTTGAGCTTCTACTCCTCAAGCTTGATTAGAAATGGTCATATGCCTTTCTTAAATAGGCACTTACCACCCAATATATGACTTATCCACAACCTTCTAGAATTTCTCCACAACCTTCTACAACTTCCAAAACTTTCTACAATATTCATAACTCTCCAGAATTCTTCCCACACACCTCGATAAATGGAATGACAACCATTTATCTTCTATTTTTTTCTATTATGCCACCAATGCACCTCAAAAATAGAAATCCTCTTTTCCTTTCTTTTCTCTTTTTTCCCTTTTTTAATTTTTTTATTTTTTCTCCTCTAATTTTCATCACTTTCTCTCTCCTCTACTCTTTTTTTTTTTATCCCCTTTTTTTTTCATTTTTTTTCCCAATAATTTTCCCATGCAAGATGCTCCTGCATCAGATTAAGAGAAATAAGAATTGTGTATTCAAATATTAGTTACTTATCAATCATATTTTCTTCCATGTACTTAAAAAGATTTCCATTTCTATTAATTCCAGAGATTGTGAGCAGTGAAAGATGTACTATGGATAAGATAATAGATATATGCAAAAGGAATCTTGCAGATAAAATCTTGGATAGTGGCAAATTGATTATGAGAAAATTCCAAAATGAAATGAAACAAAGATTTAGAATTGCACTAGCAGTTGTTGATAGATTTAAGGATGACATATGTTTCATGGTAGATACTAACCTAACTTATGTTAAAGCATTAGAACCAAGGGAAACATTTCTTGAACCCTTAGGTTATGAATTGAGTGATGATGTAGCTATTGGTTACATTGATCTATTGTTAAACTCTAGAAAGGACCAAGCTTCATATAGATCTAGAACATATGAAGAGTTAACTTAATCAACTTACCAGGCATCTTTAGAAAAAGCATCTCTAAGAAGGTTGAGATTTTGATGAAGAGAGAATTATTTGAGGTCGGTATGACAGAAGAAGAATCACAAGCATTTAGACAAACAATCTCTGGATTAAAAAAATCTAGTGAACAATGTGTGATGAATGTGACACCTCTATCAGTTGGCCAAGCATTTGGTGTATCCATTGTAGTGACTCCTATAGAGTAGAGCATCACATATGTTGTTGTATCAATTAAGCAACCTAGTGAACCCAAAAAGAAGTCAAAAAGGCTAGTAGAAGTTGAGAATCTAAAGTCAAAATGAGTTAAGCAACTAGCTACTGTACTTGAGAAAAGGAAGAAAACATTGTTGACAATTACAAATTCTAGTGAGGAAGAAGAGGAGGAATAAGAAGTCAAAAAACCAAAAAGGGTTTCTTCTAAGTAGCCAACAAGTAAAATAAGGCAACCATAGAAACAAAAAGATAGAAAATATTAACGTAGCTATTGTTAATGAAGGAAACTCTGTGCAAATAAATAAGTTTTATTATTTGTACAATGATATTGAGAAAGAGCAGATTGATATCTCTACTACGAGATATATGATTCTTAACAATTTGAAATTTTAATACATTGAAGGCATTGTGAATTAGAAAGTCTATGATAGACTTATACCAATTTAGGCATCAGTTCATGAAGAAGACATGGAACTTTAGAAATCCATGATAAGAACTATGTAAAAACCTAATGATAAAGAATAAATTAGGAAATTGATGAACAATATAGCATCTTGCTTACAAAGTAAGATGAGGCCATTTCTGTTTATGGGAGGTGAGAAGAATGTCATAATAAGTGAAACAACTATAGTCATTGACCAAAGGATGATTGAGATCAAGATAACACCTACCATTGCAAAGAAACCTTTGGAAGTATCAGTAAGTGGTGATAGAATGCAAATTGGTCAAACTAATATTACTATTAATATTGAAGATGATTCTTTTAATTAGCATGAGTCCCATTCCAAAAACATTTAAGATTAGTTTAAACTAATTGAAGAGGAGAAAAGGAAATTAGAAGAGGAAAAGAAAAAGGTTGAAGAAGCTAAACTAAAGTTGCTTGAGGAAGAGAAGAAGCTAGAAGAAGAAAAGAAAGAATAGGAAAAGAATGAAAAATAAGAGAAGGGAGAGGAAGAAAGAAGAACAAGGGAGATAGCAGAGAAGAAACAAAAGGAAGATGGGACTAAAGCATCTAGCTTATCAACTCCACTATCTCTCACCAACCTTACAGGTGATGATGATGATCAATCTAATTTGATCTCAACTTTGACCAAGTTGATTGAAAAGAATAGGAAAGTCAAGAGTCTACAAAGGACATTAATGAAAGTGACTAACAGATTGCATAGCACTATGATAGACAAACATAGAGAGAGCCAAAGTAGTCATAAAATAATTTGATGATGAATTTACTAATTTTTTGAATGTTGTAGAGTCTAAGGCTCAAATTTCTCATGATGCTAATCTTTTTAGCATTGTTTCTCAGAACATAAAGAATGATTTTTTGAGTCTTGATACTTATATCAGGGAACTTTGAAGATGCCAACAAGATGACAAGGTATTGTACATAAAATTTATGTTATCTCACAAGTTGACTAAATTTCTTGGTAATAAGATGGAAGGGAAGGTGAGTGAGGTAGAATCTTTGACAAGTCAGTTACAACAACCCTCTAGTAGAGTTGATGATTTTTAAGGAAAAATTACTGGTATTCACACTAACATTAGGAAGCTACAACTTAAAAATCAAAAAATTTTGAGAAGATTATTAGATTTTAGAGAATCTGTTACTCTAAAACTATCATCCATTGAGAGACAATTGGAGGAATGTGTTTAAGCAAAGGAGACCTATTCCAATTGCATATATTCTGACCTTAATGTAGTTGAGATTGGATCATATTCTTTATCTGCAATCCACACTATTGTTGAAGTAGCCAAGGACACATGGGTGAAAGTTATGGAAAGTCTAAAGGAAAATTTTGATGAATGTATGAAGATCAGCTTGAGGCAGTAAGACATAACTTCTAACAATTTTGTTAACAATAGTTAGAAAGAACTTTTTGACAATTTTTGGACACTTCGACCTTTATCACTGATGTCAAAGGGGGAGTGAAAATTATAAGTAAGTTATCTATTTTGTATTAATAGAAAAAGGGGGAGCATTTATAATAAATGAAGATGAAGCATTTGTAATAGATGGTAAGGGTAGTAATGTTGTAAGTTTTTGTAAACTCTTTGATACTTAGCCAATTTTCCTACTTTGTTGTCATCAATGTCAAAGGGAGATATTGTTAACAATTGGCTATATGTAGATATGTGAATGTTATCATTAATGGAAAAACATGATGTACATGCTTGTATAAAACCTCAGAAATAAAGATACTTAGCTTTTTGGTACTCATAAAATTGTCTAAGTATGAAAATGTTTACAATAGTGTATTGTTATTTATATGATGTTCTTGAGAGAGAAGATATATGGAAATAGTATAAATGTTGTTGATGTTGTGTATAACCTTAGGGATTATTACAAATAGTATGAAAAAGAAATATTTAAGATTTATAGGACAGTGGAATGTAAGGTAAAGAATTTATTTGTTCACAAAAAATTACTTGACCAATTAGGGATGACATCCTAGATGTTTACTCTAAGTTGGAAATTTTATTTTGCTCTTAGTCGACCTAGCAAAAATTTTTAAAAAGGGATGTTATTTATGCAAAAGACATCTTGTAAGATTATTATGAAGTGATATGTGAAAGTTGCAAATGTAAAGTTTTTTTATCATATATATAAGCGAATTTTTGATAATCTAATTTTGTGATCCAAGATCAAGCTAAAGTTAAAGATCAGTTGAAAGATGGTACAGCATTTACTTCTATTAGTTGTTTTGGAAGTGAACTCTTCTTGTAATTGAAAGTGCATGTTTCAGCAGTGAGCTCTTCTTGCACACATTGTACCATAACTCTTAACAAGATTGGAATCTCCTAATGGGGATTCAATGTCTCCTAACAAGGACTTATATGTACTAAATGGGTTTATATACTCCTAAAAAGGTCCATCCTCTAACAAGGAACATTAATATTAGTACATCATCTTGTGGGCATCATCCCCACCAGGGTTTTCCTTTGGCTATGATTTCCCTAGTTAACAAAATATGGTGTTATGAGTTCTCTCTATGCATGGTTACTTTTAATGTTCAACATTACTTGTTTAGTTTCTTATGCATGGTTCAAAGTAATAAATAATATCCAGTTGGTGAAAAAAGTTTATAAAATACTAATTCATGCCCCCCCCCCCCCCCCCCCTAGTATTCCCTATTTCTAATATTTAAATGCAAAATCATCTATAGGCATTTGTATAATGCCATCTTGACTTCTATTGAGTGCATGGTAATACATAAATTGTGCCATGCTAGTGCACTTGAATAATTGTTTAAGACATGGAATAATGAGAATGCACCAAAGAACCTTGTGAGACACCTTTTTTGTTATTTGATCTTACCAATATCTACTAATATGACAATCAGGGCATTCTGTTGCAAATTTATGGTGTTTATGATATAGAATATGATCATTGGGACATGCATATATTGTTTGATACTTCATTCTATTTTGATTCATAATGGTAGATAATTCTTGGTAGGAATGAGGCAGAATGTTTGATGATGGTAATAAAAAGTCACCTACCAACCTACAAAATAAAATATAAATTGTTATTATTATGAATAGTAATGATATGCTAACATTGAAGATGACAAAAAATGGCATACCTTAGCATACGTGACATTGATACATTGGATAAACCATTCATAACCTTCAAGTTCACCAACAACAATATAGTAATTAGAAGAGTTATTTGGGAGCCTTGGTATAGGGGCTCATATGCCTTCTCAAGTATGGGTATATCAAGACCATCTTCATCATCATTATCAAATGCACTAGTACCATCATCGTGATCATCTTGATCAACTATGCTAATACCATCTTCTTCAATCATTTCCTCTACCACATTATCAACTATGCCTATACCATCATCTTCAATTTTTTTGTCTATCATATGATCATCTTCTTCCATGGGAGAGTTATGCTCAGCTTGGATATTCACACATCCATGTTCCTCTAGTTGGAAATCCACATTCACCAATCGACAAAAATCATGCCCCCTTCAATGTGACCATGTTGCTTATAATGACTCCGGGTTGTTGTCATTACAATTCTTTGATTCTTTCAGCCCTTGTACTTTTTGCAAGGAAAATTGCATTTATCAACTTTTCTTCAGAGCTGAGACCACAATCTAGCAATTGTCTCATTATTTTGTTCTAGGTTCATATTGCTAGGCATGGTCTTTCTTCATAGGAAAATATTTGGGCTATAAACATATAAAATGTAAAAATACAACATTAGTAGCATCTTATATATAATAAAAATTAATAAAATCTTACAACATTATACAAGATTTACAAATACACAAACAAATCATGCTCACAAGATTAGGCCAACCAATTTGCACATTCCTTCCCAAATCATCTTTCCTAATATCTTTCCTCCACCATAATTTAGACTTAGTATTTTAATGTGGTTAAGGATTTTTTCATTCTATAATACCTCATAGATGTGTGTACAATACTTATTAGCTCTAACTATTCTAGTTATTACTCTCCACCATTTAAAGTAGCATGGTTGATATTGACTTGGTAGTCAGTGGTTGATTTGGTTGCTACATGGTTTATAATGTAGTAACATTTGAAGTCAAGACTTATAGCATGGTGGTAACTTGATTCCTTCCATAAACAAAAAATAAAAAATAACTATTACAACTTGAATTGGCTTTTGGGTTTTTAGGTTTTTTTGAGTTTTTAAAGCTTTTGAGCTCTCTATAATTGGTCAATTCATTCATTTGGATTTTGAATGCGACTTTGGTTTCTTGGTCTATAATCTAGGTTTTCATTTTCATTCTTGGTGATTGCCTCTACATTTTTTATTTTTCTTTTGTGTTTTTGGGTGATTTTGATGATTGATTTTTGTGGGTTTTCCTAATCATGGCCATTGTTTGATGTTTGTAGAGGTGAATAGTCACCTTCAAGATCTCTTTATATTTTCCTTAGTAGGTGAATATAGAAGCTTCTCTTTATGTATATGTATGTGTATATATACATGCATACATGCGTATGTGTGTGTCTATGTATGTATGTATATATAGAGAAACTTCTCTTTATGTATATGTATGCATATATATACATAGGTATGCACACATATGTGTGTGTCTACATTTATATGTATGTATATATACAAAGAGATCTTTTTTAAGGTGCTTATTACATCTTAGCACAATAGAAAAATTTATCCAACTGCATACATATTCCAGAATCCAAATAATAAAATAATAAAACTCTCTCAACCTGTGCTAAGTGACTTACCTTCAAATCTTGCACACAAATAATGCAAACCAAGAAAAATGGTTAGATTTTGCAAGAAATTTTACAAATACATATCATAGCAGATAATTTTAGAAAGAAACAAGTCATAACCTAGTTAAATGGGTCTATTTTCTGATTAGCTAGGTTGATTACAAATTCGTGTAGAATTGTCATAATATTAGGTACAATAAAACAAACAATCAGTTGTTCCTAGCTAGTAGGATCAAATACAGTTTTCCAAGGTGATAAAATTGCATATGCAGATGTATATATGTATGTATGTATGTATGTATGTATGCATGCATGCATGTATGTATGTATGTATGTATGTACATATATATGTGTATATATACATACATGCACACACATATGTGTGTGTCTACATATGTATCTATATATAAAGAGAGATCTTGTCGATTGTGGAGATCAGTGGAGATTTAGTATTTTGTTTCCATGCCCTTGTGATCACTACATTTTATTGTTATGCCCTTGTGATATTTATATTAAGTGTGTGTGTGTGTGTAAAATGAAATGAAGTGATCATAAAGGCATGACAACAAAATTTCCACAAATGTTTAGAGCTCAAATCTCTCCACCAGTGTTCAAAGCTCTCCACCCTCTTTCATGCATAACTCTCCAAAATCAATCAAAACAAATGGGGAATGATTTATGTCATGTTTTTTTTAATACTCATACGAGCATCATAATTATGATGCCAACATCAGAATTGTGATGACATCATGGACAATTGCAAAGAAAAACATGGAAATCACCCACAAATTACCCTGTCATTCCAATTTGATTCCAACTGTTGTAGTGACATCTTTAAAGAATCTCTCACTATAGCACAATCCAATATATCACCTAAGGAGCCCTCCTCAACCAACCTAAAGAACCTTCACAATACTTAAATCAAGAGTCCCCTCATGTGATAATGTAGATGTACAATAATTGACTATGGTATGAGCATTAAGAAGTTATGCTGCTAAAATCTTCATTTGCTCATTGACTAGAGCTCTCTTCACACATGCCCCCACTCCATCATGCTCCCCTTTCCCATGTATAGACTCAAAAAAGATCCAAAAATGAGGTACACCCATCTTTACATACATTCGACACAATCAATATAACATGTGAGCATTCTTGAATTGACATGTGCAAATATTTGGCCAAATGACCCCTATGACACCTTTTGACACATTTTTCCCTATATATAATATGGGTTTAATATCCTATATACTATATCATATAATATAATTAAATATTTTTTAAATTTGATATAATATATTAAAATACATTATAATATAATATGTTGTACTATGTATAATATAATATGTTATACTAAGTCTAATAGAGTATAGTATAAATACATATTGTATAAATTATATATATATATATATATATATATATATATATATATATATATATATATATATATATATTAAATATCACAATTTGTAATCACATGAATCATGGAGGCGATAATCACAACCCTTCCTCAATTTTCAATCCCCAACCTACATTTTCCATGTGATTAATTAACATATTTCCATGGGAGGATATCAGGTATCTGATACATTAGGTATCCAATTAGGCTTGGTAATTACCAAGCCTCCTTGGTCAACTTAGAAAATTTGAATTTGTAGCATTTAGGGGTGTTCTAGACTTCCATGACATAGCTGATGACTTTTAATCTAATGGAATTCATTGAAATGAAAAGGGTTTGTAGGGGATATTCTCAAATTTGCAGTGATATATTTGTTGTCAAGATATTAGTTTGATAAATATTTATTACTTATTTTTTAACAAAGATAACTATAAGATGATAATTTACATACTAATTGAAAATAGCTATAACTTCTAAACCGTAAGATATTTTTGAAATATGAAAGATGTGTCACACTCTATGCTTTGCCTAATACAACTTAAAAATAAGAAAAATTAAATTTCCTAATGTTTTGAATTACTTAATGTGGTCAAACACAAGCCCTTTTTTCATGATAATATTGTAGCATAAAATTCATAATTAATTTGTAATAAAAATACCCAAAAATATGTGTCACATCTGGGCATGAGTCTACTTCTGATATCTAAAATCTTATAAAAAAATATTATTATTTAATTATGATTAAGATGCTTATACATACACTTATGTCTTATTTTTCTCCTAAATTTTTTGTAACAGTATCAAAATATCAAATTTTGACCAATGAAATTAAATTATTTTCAAATAAGACCTAGTAGTTTAGAAAGTAAATTCAACTTTCTAGAGATTCTATTGTTACAACTTTTTAATAAACTTCATAACTAGTTCAAAATTGCATGTCAAGTTGACATAAGCCCGATTTGATTATTTTGCACTACCACTTCAAGGTATAGTTTGGCCAACCGTGATCCTACATATACCCAGCTAGAAGAATTTGATGGTGGTGTGGTTATGTTTGGAAACAACACACCTTAGTTGGTAAAAGGTAAATGGAAATTCAATTTATTTGAATGGAAAAAATAATGTTGATGATGTCTATTTGGTAGAAGGTTTGAAACATGATTTTTTGAGTGTTGGTCAATTAAATGACAATGTTTATTACCTAGATTTCAAAGGAGGTATATGCAAGATACTTGAAATCTTAAGAGATCTGATTGCTAGAAGAAAAAAACTAAAGGTAATCTATTGGATCTTAATACTATTGTTGATAGATGTTTGGTCGCTAGAGTTAAAGATAGTTGGCTATGGCATAGAAAGTTATGTCATGTGAATTTTGATAGCTCAATCAATAATAAGTCAAATATAGTTAGGGGATTGCCTCAACTAGTAAAGCCAAACAATATAATGTGCAAATAATGCCAATTAGGTAAATTAACTAGTTCTAATTTTAGTACTAAGGCTTTGTCATTTAGAATAAATTTGATTTGGTACATATTGATCTGTGTGGCCTTATGAGAATAAGAAGTTATAATGGTGAAAAATAATTTATGTTATTTATTGATGATTACTCAAGAATGATGTCAATGACCTTCTTGAAGAAGTCTAAAGCCTTCTACCAGTTCAAAGTGTTTAGAGCACTTGTTTAGAACACACAAGTTTTCAAATGATGTTATGTATTTTAGACTTCTTCATATGTTACATCTATATAGGGTATGGCTACCTCTAGTTGTAAGGTGCATGGGAGATTGTTAGTCTATGATTAGAGAATTTTTTTAAATGATGCCCTATCTCTAGATTTGAAGACTAACTATTAAGAATACTTGTTTATTTAAAGGTATGTGGTATATATCTTGTATACTTAAAAAATATGTAACTTAATATGTTTGGATGTGTGTACCTATTTGTTGCTAACTTTTTGTACAAATTTTTATAATAAAAAACTGAGCAATATTAACATGTGGGAACAAGATAGATTATTAAAACATAAAATATTCTTATTTAATGTCACAATGTTGCATAATTTATTAATATTTTTAATTGTTATAAATAAATAAAATTAAAGATATAAGTTTTCGTTCCTAGTTTTTCAAATAAAAATTAAAGTTTTTTTTCCAAAATTTAATTAATAAATTATAGTTCATTACAAAATTCAAGTTCTGTAACTTTGAAATACAATATAGAGACTGTAATATAATAGTCTTCTTAGAAGTATAAGGCTTGAAAGAGATAATTTTCTAAGTATTAGACAAATGTTGTACATTATCCTTTATTAATATTTATAATTTGTATTTGTATGTTACTCATAGATGTTGCATTGATAGGCCCCTAGCCACTCCTCTAGTAGGAGATGGGATTCCTAGAGGTACAACTCAACCTCTCCACCCCATGGTTTTTTTTTCTTAGGTTGGTCTTCTTATAGCCCTTATCCTATCACTTTGAGTGGCTCTAGTTGACCAAACACTTACAATGATTCTACCTGTCCCACTTATTCCAAGTGTCTTCTACATTTTTCTCTTGCAATTTATCCCACCAAAAAGGATGCAATAGAAGAAGATCAATATGAAGATGGATGGTTCCTTCCATACCTAACTCCCTATTGATGCATGGGACAAAAAATATGATCACGATCACCCTCCTTCTATTGGCACTGGTTTAGGAACCTAGGGAAGATCTAGTTTATATGGGCTCAATCCATGTCATTTTCATGTTTTTGTTTATTTTTGGGTTTAGTCTTGTGTAATCTCTCATGGGATGATTTATATCCCCTAGCTTTAATTATGAATATGTACTTTTAAATTATAAATACTTAATGGCAAATGGCTATTAAACAAAAAAATGCTAGATTTATAGAATTTGAAATGATAATAAGATATGGACAAGTTGATGCAATAGCATTTTAAGTTCAAAGCAATCTTGCATCAACAAAAAAAAATTCTAGTTTAGTTTGCCAATTTTTCCATTCCTTTTGTTCATTTCAACAATCCTTTATTTGATTGATTCAACACTTGTGATATATTATATTTCTTATTCCTAGGTTTAGAGCTCTTTTAGTACACTATTACTTGAGTTATGATTCATCTTCTCTTGAGTAGTGTTTCCTTTTGAAATTTGATCTTATGATGGGAATCTATGTCTATGGATATTTTGTGGCACTTTCAACAATTTTTTTGGATCATGTGTGAATCTAAATTTGTGAGTGCAAACTTTTAATCATGTTATGTCATTTTTCCGTTATGATTTAAAGGACTAGACCTATTTTCATGTAATAGGTTTCTTGGTCTCTGGGAATATCTTTGATCTTGAGGTTGACCCATCTATCACAATGCTTATATATTGTGATTGATCTACCTTAGAGGTAGTAGTAGATTAATCAGTGAAGAACCATGTATTATTTTAACTTTAGAATTGGGTCTAGGGTCTCTATCCAAAGACTGTAAGCAAGTAGACATGTATGAACTTAACATATAAGAAGGTCAAATGTCAAAGCTTTGCTATACATAAAAAGCAAGAAGATGTGAATCTTTTCAATTAAAATTGGTTATACTTAAACATTAAGAAGAAGTGAAATTTTTGTAATGGGAACTATTTCTTGTTTTATCATTAATGAATCACTACCAATAAACTTAGCTATTTCTAGAACAAACTAATAGATATCCCTTCCTTAATATGAGTAATTCATATTAAGTGAATCTTGTGAACTTATAAAAATATTTATCATAAATTTACTCCCATCTATTTGAATGTATATTAAAATGATGGTTATAATGCATTCATGTTAAATTGGTTATTACCAATCAAATTTACATCTTTAGAAGTGATCAGGAGTCTTTTCTTCCTTAATATTAGTGATTCATATTGAGTCATATTGAGTGAACCTTTTTGAACTATTTTATATATATATATATATATATATATATATATATATATATATATATATATATATATATATATATATATATATATATATATATATATATATATATATATATATAGACACACATACATATTCACATCTATTTTGTAATGGAAATTGAAGTGATATTTACTTCTTCATTTGTGAATAAAATAATTATCACTACTCAAATCTTAAGAATTAATCATGAGCTCTTGTTTCCTTAATATTAGAGGGATTCATATTGAGTGTATTTCTAAACTTACATAAGTGATACCTCCATTCTCATATGTGGTAATCAATTTTAGTTAGCTTTGGAGTCTATTATGAACCATTTCCTTTTTACAATTAGTTATTCATATTGAGTTTTTTGAAATTCTAAAACACTTTAGTAGACATATTAACACCTATTTCAATTTAAGTACACATATTAAGACCTATTTATAATGAAATTGAAATGACATTTACATTTTACTCTATAACATCTTAATTATTATCTATAATTGTAAGTATCTTCCTAAAAACTAATGATCCATAAAATTATCAACTTTTAAAAAGCTTTAATACAAAATTTACATATTTGTAATAAATAAAATAATTATAGCCACCTCCATAAAAAATGATTTATTACCTATAATTTTAAACATCATTAAAATTTATTACATCTAAAATTATTTACCATGCGACTATTAGAATGTCACTCCCAAATTATTTTGAGAATGACATCTCACAGAATTTACTTGTATGAAGATAGTGCAACTTAGATTTCTATTGTTTAATTATTTTGTATCCACAAAGATTAAAGAAGCCCTATAAAATTTATAATGGTGAACACAGTTACAACTATTTCCTCTTTTAATGATTAATGTGTTGTTACTAATCGTGTTTAATAAAATAAACTAAGAACTATTGCAATCTTAAATTTAGTAATTCACCTTAAGTGAATCTTATAAGATTGTAGAACATTTACATATTTATACTAACAACTAGTTACTAGGAGTTGCATGCTTTTTTACATGCAACAATTAGTCAAAGGATTTCATAAATGTGAAAAATAAATTATTAATAGCAAGTAAAGAAATTTAAAAATCATACTAAATAATATTTAGATTGTGAGATTTTCTAGTAGTTTCATATCCATGCACACTCAACACTCAACAAATCTTATCATTAGATCCTCTCTATGATTATGAATAGATACTAAATACTATACAAAAACATACAAAATGCACGGATCAAACATGTTTATGAAAACAAGGAAACACAATAGAATGTCGCTACAAAGCTCCATGGAAAGAGCAACCAACATCTACATTGACTTGTGACAATGACAAAAAAAATCACTTACAATCCAGCGAGAACTGATGATTGCCTAAACATCCATAATCCACAAATGCTTACAATTTGGCGAGCTAATGTTGGTTGCCAACCAATCATGTCTCGAAAAGTAGTTCTCAATTACATCTCAAAATATGCTTCCAAAGCAGAGAAAAAATTAGAGAGTTACAATACAATATTACATAACATAGCAAATACAAGCCAAACAAATGATGATGCATTGCTCACATATCAAAGGTTCATGATGGGAATCATTGCAGATCGTGATATTGGGGCTCAAGAAAAATGTCATATGCTTCAAAAATTGCCCCTTGTAATTTGCAGTCGTTCATTTATTTCATTGAATGTAAGCAAACAATGCCTTCACTGAGTCAATAATTCAAACGATGAAGAAAAACTAGGTAATACTTATATAAAATCATACATACAGTGCCGCATAGAGCTAGACTCATTATCACTCATTCACACAACCCAGATGTACACATTCTCAAAAAATCGAAAAAAAAGGTCAATGGCAAAAGAGAAAAAGAAATGCAATCATTACTGTCTACCCCCTATTCAAGAGTATTCCAAATAAAACTGATCAAAACTTTGAAATCTTTTTTTGAAGTGAACTCTTACTATACAAACCGTTTCCTAATATCCCAATAGATATTGGTATTAAAATAGAGCAAATAATATCGAACTAGAAAATGCTACGTAGTAATAATTACTCTCCTTGGCATGTAACAAGAGTTGAAAACACACCAACAAATGAAGAAAATGGTAGCACTGAAACTGATGAGCATGAAATTGACCAACAAACAGACCTATACAAATGGGAGTTACTATCCCAAATGGGTCCCTCCAACAACTTTACAATCAACGAGCTTGATCTCCTAGGAAAATGAGACATTGATATTAATCACCAATGGAATACAAACAACATTTTCAATGAACTGAATGAATCAGCAACAAAATTCATTCTTACAAGCAAATTACAAACAAATGGAAATTTTTTATGTTCCTCAAATATCCAACCAAACTACTAACTAGCCCCCAAACAAAAATTGGCTTTAGACATCATCACCAAACATCATAAAAATCCATTCGCCAATCACCCACTATGGATGATTATTCAGGGAACATCAGGCACTAACAAATCATACTTTATTGATTGCATTAGAAAAACCATAAATATTACTGAAAACAATTAAAAAAAACCATTGCTTGCTCTAGCACCTATAGGAGTTGCAGAATATAACATTCAAGCATCAACAATCCACACATGCCTCCGAATTCCAACTAAAGAAATACGTCCCTTACAAGGTCAATCATTAACAAACCTTCGAGAAGACTTCAAACATATTAAATACATTCTTATAGATGAAATGAGCTTCTTGGGACCAAAAATTCTTATCAAAATTGATACTCTTTTACATGAGGCATTCCCACATAAAAAAAAAAGAACCTTTTGGTGAGCTTTCTATCATCCTCATTGGTGATTTAGGACAACTACCACCAGTTCTACACAATTTTTCAACAACAAGGACAAACCCAATCCCAACGACAATTTCAAAAAATCCTACAAAATATTCGAAATGCAGAACCACTAAAAGATGACTGGGTCATACTAATGACTCAAACAAACAACTACTTAACTCCCAAACAAAAAGAATATTTTGATAAAGCCACACATCTATATGCAACTAATGAATTTGTGAAACTACATAACAAAAAAATGCTCAAACAACTGAACCTCCCAATAGCACTTAGTTCTGCTAGAGTTTCTACACAAAAATCATATGAACGCAATGAAGATGATCAACTTCAGCAAGAGGTCCTACTCTGCATTGGCCAACAAATCATGTTAACAAAAAACCTATGGACACAAGCTGGACTTGTCAATGGATCACTTGGAAAAATAACATCAATCATTTGTGATACAAATTCAAACCCTCCAGATCTACCAAAATATGTTGTTAATTTTAAAATTTACATTGGACTAGCTGGGGATACACATAACCCAAACAATGTACCCATTACTCCAATTACCCGAGGAAATCATACACAATTGCCATTGGCTATGGCTTGGGCCATTACAATACACAAATCCCAAGGACTCACACTAGAAAAGGCTACAATAGATATTGGAAAAAAAGAAAGACAGGGATTGACTTTTACAGCAATATCGAGAGTCAAATCTATTAATGGCCTTCGCATTCAACCACCATTCTCTTTCAAAAGATACTGTAAAATGAAAAATAATTTTTACACAGTTGCCAGAAAGAAGGAAGAAGTACATCTTCAGCTACTATCGCCACTTGAACAAACAATACACTCTACAACACAGAAACATTAACCAACAAAGGTAACAAAAAAAAATTATATTCATCATTTCTACAAATTCTTAACAATTTTTTTTTTAAAATAAAATTACTACACACATTTTACTCACTTTAGTTTCTAACAAAAAATATACTTATCATGCAAGTACAAAAGATATCAGAATTCAAACACAACATATGTGGAATACAACAATCATTCCATAAAATCTACCAATGGAAAAAGTAAGTAAGTATATCCACTTTCAATTATTTCTTTCACTAAACTAATTTCCATTATCCAACTATACTTGTCAACAACAACTATTTGATGCCATATTCCATTGAAAACAACTTCATCTTACATAATATGATTCTAATGTTTGTTTGCAGATCAAAGTATACTACTTGAACTATATGCCATTGCCTTTCTAAATGGATCACATGTGCTACATCAATACAAGCTTCAACACTATGAACATTTTTTTATTTTAAAAAGTTTCGTATAGCCTCCTCCCAAGATGATTTCTATTTCTTTTTCTCCATTACATTACTCTTACTAATGTTCACATTATTAATTCTACATACATTTTACAATTACTTTTTTAACTTTCTTAATTCAATTAACCATGAATTAAAGATTACAATTTAGTCCCTCTAGCAATCTCTTCATTTCAACATGACATTCAATCATTTCATTGGTTTTGATTCTTTATTATAAGAAAACATTGTGCTGCAAAATAAGTTCTTCTTTCACCTTCTTAGAAAAAATTTTCAACTTCTCATTGTGTATTCATACCTTCAATATCAATTTAATTGCTTCTAATTTAATACACATAATTAAAATTCCTATCAGTACCAAATACCATGTTCTATTATTCTATGACTGTAAGTTAATACCAACTTTCTTGCACTATGAATTATGATATTCTTTCGAAAAATACATCTATCAGCTAATCGTTGCACGTACATAAATGTACAACTGCTAGTCTAGTAGTTTCATATTTATTTAAAAGTCAATCTTGTGAATGAAAGACAATATAAAATCTGACAATAATCTATCATATACAAATAAAGATTTAAAAATGATAAAAACAAATTCATGTGTATTTATTACAATGTTGCACAAATAATAAACTAAATTTAATTGAAATAAATATTGATGAATGCATTTTTTTTACTAAATTAGAATAAAACTTTAAAGCTATTAAAATAATTTACTTTAATAATTTTTTTAACAATAAGAAGTCAAAACCAAGAGAACAATGATAACACTTCAACAATTTTGGTGTTAGAAGTTAGATAAATGATAAATAAGGTTATCACCTTATAGTAGTGATCTTACACATAAGAAAGATTATCACCTTTAACAACAAAAGTGTGCAAATAATCTAGAACCAAGACCTCCCACATAAGGAGCTCACTTGCCTAACATTAAATAAAAATAATTTAATTTATTAAATATACATATTTAAATAAAGTCATTGTTACAAATTTATACAAGAATACCCTAAACATTAATCAATGATTAGCACTATTAATAATTTTTTTATTAAAATCGAATTCAAAAGATCAATTAGTACTTTATTGTGTTAATTAAAATAATTTTAATGTAACTTGATTTAAATAATCACAACCTTATATGACATTGGAATTTTTAAATATATTTCTTTAGAAAAAATGATTAGTTTACTAAAAATACAAATTCAAAAATTTATTATATTTTAATTCTAATATAAAATATCTTTATATTGAAGATTAAAATTATATTACTTTTTAAATATTAGTGTGTATGGATGTCATTTTAATTTTTAAATTTAGTAAGTAATATTTCATGTTAAAAATTTTGAAACATTTTATTTTTTAATCTTTCTAAATTAAACTTACAAATTAAATTCTATGTTTAAAATTTAGAAACATTATTATTTTTAATGTATGCATGCGTATTAAATAATATTTTTGTATCACAAAAATTAACAACAATTTCAAAGCATAATAAAAATAATTCATAAATGAAACTTTAACAAAACATTAATTCAAACTATTCATTTAGAACAAATATTTACCCAACCAATAAAAATAATTTATAAAAGAAACTTTGGCAAAACATTATTTCAAACTATTCATTTAGAACAAATGTTTACCCAACCAAATACATATTTACATTACTCATAATAAAGAAATATAGTAATTAATATAATGCATTAAAACATGAATTTTTTTAGGTACAAGATTGTTGGATTTCCACTAATGCATCTACTAAATGCAATCTAATGAGGTAGAAATCCTTTCTTTACCTAAATTGTAAATAAGGTAAAGAAATAAAAATCATTTTTATTACAATGTTCCAAAAATAAAATATTGAATTCAATTGAATTAAATATTGATGAATGCATATTTGAACTTTTTTTTAAAATAGAATAAAACTTTAAAGCTATTAAAATAATTTACTTTAATGGGTTTTTTAATCATGAGAAGCCAAAACAAAGATTAATTATTATAATGTGTTATGAAATATTATTATTATTATTTATTAAATTTGAGTTGACTCGAACAAAGACCTCACACATAAGAGGCTCACTTGCATAACATAAAAATTATTATTACTACGGTACTTAACATTAAATAAAAATAATTTACTTTATTAAATTTACATATTTGAAATAAAGTCATTGTAAAAAATTTATACAAAAATATCCTAAACATTAATCAACAATTAGCAATTTGAATGAATTTTTAATCGAAATCAAATTTAAAATATCAATGATTACTTTTAGTATGTTAATAAAAATAATTTTAATGTATTGATTTAAATAATGACAACCATATGCATGATGCTAATTGAAAGTTTAAAATATATTTCTTTAGAAAAAATGATTAGTTTACCAAAAATACAAATAGGAAAATCAATTTTATTTCAATTCTAATATTAAACATTTTTATATTAAAGATAAAAGTTATATTTCTTTTAAAATATTAGTGTGTATGCATGTAGTTTTAATTTTTAAATTTAGTAGGTAATATTTTATGTTTAAAATTTAGAAACATTGTATTTTTTAAATTTTCTCAATAAAACTTACAAGTTAAATTTGATTTTTCTAAGGGTTATATAATATTATATAATAGAAAAAATAGTAATTATAAAAAATTAAACATTAATTATATATTACTTAGTATAATTATTCTATAAAAAAAACTATGATTTAGAAACTTTTAACATTAATTCAACTATTTATTTAGAGCAAATGTTTACACAACATGTCATGCCCAAACTACGAGGGCAAAAAAACACAATTTTTTTTTATAAATAATAATGTTAATAATTAAAAGTCACTAAATTGATACACTTACTTCATAGTTAAAGCATAGGTTCACTACATTTACTCTAAAGTTTAAAATCATGACAATAAATCAATCGTTATATTAAATTGATATCAACAATAGTTATGTTATTACTTTAACTTTACAACGATATATTATAATTTATTTTAAATAACTAATCTACCTTTAAACTAAACTACATCCAATTCTACTAACTTAAAAGTTAAACAAATCTAATACTAATTTAAATTAAAACTAAATCTAAATGTCATTTAATTACTACTCCTATTTAAAACTTAAACTAATATAATAAAACAACTTGCAATCAATTAAATTACCAAATGATACAATTTAAATTAATAAAACTACTATGTTAAATAATTATAATAATCTAAACTAACATGCTAACATAATTTAAACTATCTAAGATTAAAAAAAACTTTACATAAAATAAGATATATTAGCTAACATAAATAAATCATTTAAATTAATAAAATGCATATCACTAATCACTTAACAAACTTAAAACTAATATTAAATAAACATCAAACATTTATTACATGCTAACATTTATAAAAAAAAACTTAATACAAAGTAACACTAACTTAGTAAAACAATTATAAAAATAATAACATTAATTTAAAACCATTTTTTTATACACTAAAAAAAAAACACAATTTAAAACAATATAGTAATAACTAACTATATTCAACTAAAAATTAAATAAAAAGAAGTCTAATATTAAAACATATTCTTACACACTTTACTAAAAACTAAATCACAAATAAAGCATTACTAACTATAACAAAAAAATAAAATACTAACATATATTATATTTAAGGTTTAAAGTCAATTACATAACGTGATTATCTAAAAATTTAAATCTCCATTTAACATATTATTCTAAATCCCTACTAACATCAAATCTTTAAATAATACTAATCTAAACTTTTATTTTTTTGAAAAAAAACTTTATTTAAATAAATCCTAACTAACTTACCAAAAGTAACCTAAGCTTACTTAAATTAACATTAAGTTAAATGGCAACTAACTTAATTTAAAACTTTTTAAAATAAAATAAACAATCTAAACAAACTAACATTAATTCAAAAAAATCTAAACTAATATAATACTAAACTAATGTTTACAAGACTAAATTAATGCAAACTTAATGATAAATAAATATTAACTATTACAAAACTTAACTAACTTAAATCTTTAATAACATAAACTAACTTACCATACATAATAATTAAAACAAAACTTTAACTAAATTAATTCTTAATAACATCCCATTGATTTCTAACACCAAACAATTTTATTACTAAAAAGAAAAAAATAACTTTATCTACCTCCTTCGTAATAACTACAGACTTCCTTACCCAAGAAACAAGGCACCTGTATGTACTTTATGCCGCCACCTCACCTTGACTAAAGTGGGTAAAAATACTAAGTTTACATGGTCTAAAAGGTAAATCTAAAATATCCCCATACACCAAGGTAGGCGCCCAAAAAGTGAAGATGGGAGATATATTTTAAAACACAAATAAATGTAACCTCACTTGCCATCAACAGGTACAAATTAGGGCTCGTGCAAGACTTTCTTTGCTGCATATTAATAACAAAGAGGCCTAGACCCCACGTAGGTAGTTAAGAGTGGGAGGAAAATAAATTTAAAAGTTTATTAGGTGGGGAGGAAGTCTAGGATATTTTAGGATTTTTAATTAATATTTTATTTTTCTATTATATATATTTTTTTAATATTAAGATATAAAGTGAGTCATGAATAAGGAATATTCTTTGTTTGTAGATGAGAATAAAACATTTTGCCATACAAATTCCAGAGACTATTTGGCTCTTGGAAATGTATTTTTTTTAAGTTCAAAGTTTCTAAGTGTTGATTTCCTCCAAGCCCATGATTTTTTGACATAACTTTTTTTTTTGGAGGCTATTTTTAATTTAAGTGTAGATTTTTTCAAGCAATGTCTTTTTTTGTAACAAGGGAATTATATATATATATATATATATATATATATATATATATATATATATATATATAACATTATTAAATTTTTCTAAAACAAAGTTAAGCCAAGAAATTGAATAATTTCTTTAAACAACATTACAAGATTGATTTCTTTTGTTTTCAATAATCACAAAAATGAACCTACGTTCATAACATAATTTTCATCTCAACATATATGAAAATTGATTTTTTTCTTAATTGAACATTTATCATTTCATCTTATTTTTGATATGCATCCATCTAATTTAAAATTACGATTGAATCACATGCTAAACAATTATACTCAACACCAATTTTATTGGCAAACTTGATTCAAAGGCTCAGCCGAAAAAGAACCAGGAAGAAAACCCGACGTCGTTGCCATTACAACAAAGTTTGAAATATAAATTTACATAGGATATCAATCCCAAATTTCAACAATATAATTGAATTTTCATCATGACCCTCATCAAGGGATTCATAACAATTTCTGCAACACCTTTCTAAAACCATGGCTGGAACCGAATCTGATCAGGGTGACCACAAACATGACCAAGAAACAAATCAAACATGCATATTCATAGAAGGTTATCACTATAAGATTCACAATGAATCAACACTAGGAAAAGATGGATTCTTCCAACCAGGAGAAGTCAAGCACAACACCAAACAGATGCCCAATCGGGGCTATAAACCAAGAACTTCCATTCTTCCATTTCAACATACCATAATCATGCAAGGTTTGTGCTGACAAGTAGGGGCCCATAACACGCTACCCTTTCTCCCTCTTCTCATCTTGAGAAGAGACTCTACACTGATTGGAGTCCAACTAAACAGACCTTTCCCAAAATTGGTCACTTCTATCGTATCCAAGGGTGAGTAATACCAAAACACCCATGCAAGAAAATATCAAAATTTCAAACATAAACATGAAAATAAATCATCCAAAAATAACATAATTTTCAAATCTTCCCAACATACCCACAATCATACAAACATTCACATAAAAAAAAGGTAGCATAAGCATGAAACAAACATGAAAATTTGCACAAGGAAGATGAGAATTCCTACATTGACAAAGAGGTAATGGAAAAGAACAAGTTTGAGTAGAGCTTTTCCCTTCCTTGCTCCAATCTTCCAAGACTCCTCTTTAAATGTAGAGATTGGGTCACAACCTCCACTACTCCAAGAAGGGCTTCTAAATAAGCCTCAAACTCAACCACCAAAAGGATCAATAACTTCTCCCACCCACTTACAATTCTAGAAACTCCTAACTCAACCCATACTATGGTTAAACACTTAAGTGGAGGTGGAATGAAGCAACTCATGGTAGCCATAGTCAATTTTCGCACAAAGGCAAAAAGGGACTTTTTGAGTGACCTCAAAAGTCAATAAAAGGGGCTTAGGGGTTGGAAAAGACCCCCAACCCATACCCATACCCCTTGGGTATAATTATTTCATGCTTTGAAGCCTTAGGAAAAGGTTTGGAGCCAAACAAAAGCTAGCAATAAAATATGACCATCTAACAACTCTAACAATGTAGATTAAACACTAATCCAGATTAAGGGTGACTAAACTCGATTAAGAAACCAAGTAGAAAACTGACACTAACTTAAACTGACTTAGGTCCATGGGTGACACAGCTAACCCTAACTAGCACGCTAAAGAGCACAAACAATTCACGAGTGTCAAGTGACACTAAAAGAACATTGTTATGAATATTTACATTCACTGAACACAAAAGGAAAATACATACATCTCATAGTTAAAATACTTGAATTACAAACAACAAGGTTTTCAAAATTAACACATAGAGATCAGTTCTATTCCTCCGTCGATTTTCTCGGCTAAAATATCTACACACTCATTGAACACATCAGTAGTCCTGAAAAAAACATGTACATATGTATGTATACGTATCATAAATTCACATAAATTGAAAAATACATGAATCAGGGTTTCTTGCATCCTACTTATATCCTTAACCATTTAAAATCTGTTAAATCAAAGTATCAATCCTACATTTACTGATTTCATCAACATACATATACATAAAACATTAAATGACAAACATCAAATATCTGAAGATAACATCACACAACAGGAAATAATATAATATGTTCTAAGCATCAGATAATGTCTCGACATCTCGAGTCGTGAGTATCAAAATGATAAAGTAACAACTAAGGCTACGAAGGGTCAGGGCGAGGCCTCACACAACCAAATGCATATTTACATTACTCATAACGAATAAAGAAATAAATTAGTATAATGATATGAATATTAACAAAAACTAAAACACAAAAAAAATACGTTAAAACATGGATATTTTATAGGTACAAGATACATGTGTTGGATCTCCACTAATACATGCACTAAATGCACACTAATGGTTGGAAATCCTTACTTTACTTGGATTGTAACCATAATTTTTTCTTCACTGTTAAGACAAATAAACAATAAATCTATTTTGCAAAATAAACTATTGAAGCTTCTTTAGATATAAAATATATGAACTTTTCCTCTTTGCTTCCTAACACAATAAAATACATAAAGACATTTTTTATTTCGGGCCAAAAAACTTGACCCTCTTCTTGATCCATCCAATAGAACAAAAGTATCGCAACCTGTACATTAGTTCTTCATCATTTAACAACAAACTCATTGTTAAATTGCACAATATTTTAGTGATCCAAATTTTAAAAATTGAAGGCATATCCTACCATTTCAAGCAAAGAAAACATAAAACTTCTCATGACATATTCAAATCCTATGTTTCTAAAAGAGGTTTGGAATCTTGCCAAAAACTTGCAAAATTTCAAACATGTATGATAAATAAACGAGTATATAAAAAAGTATTAAAATGGATAAATTTTATTTCAAATCTTAGACTTGATCCACAATCCATGAAATTGAAAAAAACATACCACCACCTATGTTGAAAATAAATTTTGAAGAACAAAGATGGTTTCCGCAAATGCCTATCCACAAAACATCTAACAAAAAAAGTTCCTTCTTGACACAATAAAATACATAGAGACACTTTTTATTTCGGGCCAAAAAACTTGACCCTCTTGTTGATCCATCCAATAGAACAAAAGTATCACAACATGTACACTAGTTTTTCATCATTTAACAACAAACCCATTGCTAAATTGCACAATATTTTAGGGACGCAAATTTAAAAAAATTGAAAGCCTATCCTAACATTTCAAGTAAATAAAACATAAAATTTCTCATGACATATTCAAATCCTAAGATCCTAAAAGAGGTTTGGAATCTTGCCAAAAACTTGCAAAATTTCAAACGTGTAGATAACTAAATGAGTATATTAAAAAGTATTAAAATGGATAAATTTTATTTCAAATCTTAGACTTGATCCACAATCCATGAAATTGAGAAAAACATACCACCACCTATGTTGAAAATAAATTTTGAAGAACAAAGATAGTCTCCACAAATGCCTATCCACAAAACATCTAACAAAAAAATGCCACAACTTAAAGAATAACATTTGTGTTGAGCATGATAAATAGAGGAAGAACAAAGTAGCTTAAGAGGGAGAATTATCTTTTTAGAATACTTTCTTTCAATTGTATGATTTTTGCATTCAAATTAGAAACTTACCAATCTTACAAGATGATGTTTACATTTGAGTTAGAAACTTATTAGCTAAATAGAGTTGAAAATAAAAAAACATAAATATGAAATAAAATCTAAATATATGATCAGAAAATAAAAATAATGGGAAGGTCTTACAACTTTTTTGGTGAAATTTTATTTTTTAGGGAGCAAAGCTCCCACAAATAGCCTATTAGCTAAATAAATAATATAGAAACAAGTGCCATAGAATGGCTAAGTACTTGCCTTATAGTTATATAGTAGTTTAGAAATAAATATAAATATAAATAACATTTTAACTAATATTTTTTTAAATGAATAATTTATCTAAATTTAATATAATATAATTAATAAATAAATTATATATTTTACCTCTTTTTTGTTATAATTATTTAAATAATTATTATTTATAAATTATAATTATTATAATTGTATTTTTATTATGTCTTAAGCTTGTTTTATTTTATTTATACATTATTTAATTATATATGATCAATAGGCGTATATATATGATATATTATTATACCAGGAGGTATAACCCCACACAATGGCATAACATCCTTATATAAGAGGTCATCAGAAAAAATCATCGTAAGAAAAAAGAAACCTTTTCAATTCTATTGTTAGCTCCACAATTACTATCCATGCATGTAAGAAAAAACCAAAAATAAGGAAATGGTCAATAGAAACAACAATTAAATATGAATGGTTGGCCCCTTACAGATTCTTCATGCACACCTATATGGGCCTCCCACATGGACATGACAATGGGATACAAATGGGAAAGGGTAGTGGTTAAATTTAAATTCATCGGTAGGAATACAATTGGCACATGCATGGTGATATTATATTATCCCTCTATACAATATTGAGCAGTTACAAAACACTTCATCATTATTCATACATGTCGTAACAAGTGGAAGTGGTAGTAAAGAAGAAAGAAATGCATTGAAAAGGCATTTTTGCCCAAACTAGCTCTATTTTTTGGTCATGTGTTTCTTGAAACAAGGACATATATTTTCATTTGGTAATTCAATCAAGTTTTACTGAGATTTTTTATCCTTCAGTATAGAGTATTTTCCAATGTAACTAGAGCATGGAAGAAGCCACTTTTATAGTGAGATAGAAGATAGAGTAAATTGTGTCAGAAAACAGATGGAACAATACTATGTTGATTGCTTACAACCTCGGAGTACAGAAAAGCTTCCATGCATAGCAGGTATACCATAACACATTACAAATTTGTTGTTATGACTATGAAATCTAACTCATTTGCAATATGTCTTGTAGATGTGGGAAATACAATATTCATATTGAGAAAGAACAATCTTCTGGCAACTTTATTTGCATGCCTTCCTTTCAATGAAATACAAGTCTTCAATTCTCTAGATCATGAGTTGGCTTTTACATATGCTCTTGGGGTGGGGTTCAAGCAATCAAGAAATTGTGGTTAATATTTTTAAGGTGAATGTAACTTTTATAATTGTGAATATCAATTTGATTGATCATTTTTTAGCTTTCATTTCTCAAATTGCAACATCCATATCTTTCACTAAAAATGCAGCCTTCTATTTGATCTTTTCCTTTTATTAGTTTTTTTTTTTTTCAGTTTTCAATGAAAGAATCTTAATTTTTTAATTTTTTTAAAAACAAATTATTATGTACCAAACAAATTAGCAACATTAGAAAAATTAAAATTATATAAAGTTGGTGTATGACAATTATACATCCAAAGTTTTCTATGATCATGAAAGTCGAAATAATTTAGATGAACATTTAAAGGAAAAATAAATCTTCATTATTCTAAAAAGACAATTTAAAAAAAAAAAAAATCAAAATTAGATTATATTTGTTTCCCCTATATATAGGTCACTCTAAAGATTAAATTTTACCAAATTCTTGAATAACAAATTCTAAGAATGAATAGTAAAATAAATTATATTTCTCTTTATTATTTCTTATATATTAGGGAACTTAATAATTTAAATTTAGTTTCAATGTTATGTTTTCTTTAGTCTTTTAATTGTTTCAAACAATAAGTTCTATGATTTATTTCCCTTTTTAAAATATTAAACATGTATTTATTGATCACTATATAATGTCTTCAATCATATTATAAAATATGTTGAAAATGAATTTGTAGCATTTGATTTTGATTATTTATATAAATCTTATAATTTAAGAATTCTTTGTACAATAAAAAAAAGTATAAATAATTATTTTGTATAATTTTTCATTTTAGGTTCATTACCGGTACTTGTGGTAAGGCAAATAGTATTGACTATTATCAATTAGTTAACCACTCTCCACCAATCAACAATACTGTATTATTTTTTATCGTAGGTAAACTATAATAACAAAGAATATTATTTATAAAATCTTATTTTTAACTTAAATTTCATTGGTTCAAATCCTTTTGCCTTGTAGGCCTAATTTTTTAGGGATACTTCCCTAGAAGTTGTCTTTTTTAGTAGAATGTGATTGTATTATAGTAACATTTATAAATAAATTTCAGCTTTCACATATAATTATTTCTAAACTTAGATTTAATTTTATGGAAATTCATTATTATTTAGTCAAGTTTTTCTTCCATACAAATTGGAAGTTTTCTTGCATGCATATCCACCTTTTCAATCTTGAAATGTCACACGACATTCCATGTGCTTACTTTATCATATTTTATATTTTTATTTTATTGAATAGAGTAATGCCACATAACAGTGGAAATCATTCGATATAAATTTAAATTGTTTGGATTAAGATGGAAATACTTTTTATCTAATGATTGTACCATAGCATCTATAATTTTTTATTTAGCTCTCATTCTTTCATCAATTCAATCTCCCCTTCCTTCAATGGTTATTGCACCCACTCTCCTTTTATTTAAAATAAATAAATACAGAGATCTATTTATATTGGTTTTATTTATTTTTACTTTTCTTTCCCTTTGTAAACATTATCAATTCTAGGTCATTGCTAGCATCAATTTCCAACCAATTTGTTGATTTGGAGAATGAAAGTGGAAAAGTTTGTTTACATTTTAAGGTACTATATGTTTTATAATTTTTTTCACACCTTGGAACTGTCTATCTTGACACAAAAAGTGACATGGATGCCACATTTCATAGCATAAAAACATGATTCTATAAATAAAAAATGAAATAGAACATACATAAATTGCATGCAATCATCATTGTTATTAGTAGCAGAGGTAAATAGTGGAAGTAGGAAGTACAAATAACAAAAAAGTGAATAAAGGTAAAAAGGGAGTAAAATCGGCAAGAACAACATTGTACATTGTCACTTCAGTCATAGACCATCTGACATGACATAAATATTATTTATTACCACTCACAAAAAAATTGAATGTGTTTAGTTTTATGAATTTTTATGTATGAAGCATTATTTTATTTTATTTTTGAATTTGTACTTTGTTAGCTTTTTCCTTTCTATTGTATTTAATCTTTTTCAAAATATATTATGTTTTAAATAGTAGTTCTTTTACTATTTTTTTATTCACATATGTAAAAAAATAATTGTCATATTTTTTTAAGACATGATATATATAGAAATATATAAATGTGATATATTATGTATTATATCTCTAAATATATATCAAAATTATTATTTTGTATTATTATATTATATTTTTGTTTGTTCAACATTTTTTTTGGATTGGTAACTGGCCAAGGCCTTGATTAATTTTATTAATTCAAATAAATAAGTTACATCAGCTTTACTCCATTCAAACGGACACTGGTAGGAAAGAATAGAGAAGAAAACCTCCAGTCTAGCCCGGGACAAATGTCCTTTATAGTTACATCTTAAAAGGGGCATACCCTAGTGAGATCATGTCCTATTTAAATATATCATTGTAATTACATCATAAAGAGGGGCATACTCTTGACAAATTACCTCCAATTTGGTTACAAATGATCAATACATTTATCAAGATCCACATAAACTAGAGTCGAGTACCAGCTAAGTGCTCACTAACCTCTTGATTAGAGAAATCATCCCTCCTTTTAAGCTTTACCGATCAACATGGTTAGAAATACATATAAACATAATAACCAAGAACTTCCGTTCTTCCATTTAAACATTCCATACTCATACCAGGTTTGTGCTGACGGGTAGGGGCCCATAACACCCTACCCTTTATCCCTCTTCTCATCTTGAGAAGAGACTCTACACTAGTTGGAGTCCAACTAAGCAGACCTTTCCCAAAATTGGTCACTTCTGCCCTCTCCAAGGGTGAGTAATACCAAAACACCCATGCAAGGAAAAAACTCAAAAACTGTAACATAAACAAGAAAAGAAAACAACCAAAATAACATAGCTTTCAAATATTCCCAACATACCCAAAACCATAGAACAGCGAAACAACAACAAGGTAACATGAACATGAAACAAAACATAAAAACTGAATAAGGGAGATGAGAATTCCCTACCTTCACAAAGAGGTAATGGTAATGAATAAAATTTGAGTAGATTTTCCACTTCCTTCTCTCAATCTTCAAGAAATCTTCTTTAAATGTAGAGATTGGGAAACCACCAACTAGTCCAAGGAAGGCCTCTAAATAAGCCTCCAACTCAACCACCCAAAAGGAGCAATAACTATTTCCACCCACTAGCAACTCTAGAAACTCCTAACTCAACCTATACTATGGCTAAATCCTAAGTGTATATGAGGTGAGGTAACTCAAGATAACCATGGTCAATTTTCGCACAAAGGCAAAAAGGGACTTTTTGAGTGACCTCAAAAGTCAAAAAAAGGGGATTAGGGGTTCGAAAAGACCCCTAATCCATACCCATACCCTTTGGTTAGAATAATAACATGTTTTGAAGCCTTAGGAAAGAGGTTTAGAGTCAAATACAATCTAGGAATAAAATAGGTCCAACTCACTACTCTAACTTGCAAAAAGCACTAATCTGGATTAAGGGATGACTAAACTTGATTAAGAACCTAATAGTAAACTGACACTAACTTAAACCAACTTGGTCCAAAGGTTAAACAATTAACCCTAAACAGCACACTGAAGCACATAAACATTTTTTGAGTGTCAAGCGACACTAAAAGAACATAATTATGAACATTAACATTCACTGAACAAAGAAGATGCATACATACATCTCACAGTACAAATATGTGAATTACGAACAAAAAGGTTTCCAAAATTAGCACATAGAGATCAATTTTGTTCCTCCGTGGGGTTTCTTGGCTAGATATCTGCACACTCATTGCACACATTAGTAGTCCCATAAAATCATATGTACATAAATGTATACGTATTAGAAATTTACATAAATTAAAACATACATCAATAAAGGTTTCTTCATCCTACATAATTCTTAACCATTTAAAATATCTTAAATAAAAATCTCAATCCTACATTTACTGATTTCATCAACATACATATATATGAACATTAAATGACAATTATCAAATATATCTAAAGTAACATCAGACAACATGAAATAATAAAGTATGTTTTAAGCATCAAATAATGTCTTGACATCTCGAGTCTTGAATAAAAAAATAAGAGTAATGTATCACTATGCTACGATGGGTCAAGGCAAGACCTCACATCCTCCCCCACTAGGCATGAACTTCCTCCTGATGTTCATCAAAAAGGTACGGGTACTGAGATCGGATTTGCGCTGCATCCTCCAATGAAGCCGTGACCTCATCGTAACAATCCCATTGGACCCTAACCTGGTCTAGCTCTCGGCCTCAAAGTGCTAGGGTCCGTCGGACAATAATGCGAATAGGCTCTAGTGCTAGCTGTCCGTCTAACTCCACTTGTAAAGCATCCCAATCTATAATATGAGACTCATCATAAATGTATCCTCTAAGTAGTAAAATATGAAACACATCATGGATGTGTGACAGGCTAGGTGGAAAAGCTAAATGGTATGCAACAGGTCCTATCCTCTCAAGGATCTCGAACGACCCAACAAAATGCGGTGCCAACTTAGAGCCCTTTCTGAATCAAATCGGACACTTGTGTGGTCGTACCCTCAAGAACACTCTATCACCAACCTGATACTCTTGATATGTCCTCTTCGCATCTGCATACTTCTTCTACCTATCCTATGCCTCTCTCAGGCATTTTCTAATCAGGGTTACCTGCTGCTCCATCTCCTTTACTAACTGGGGACCAATAGATACTCGATCCTTGATCCTATCCCAACTCAAGGGTGTCCTGCATAGTCTCCCATACAAAGCCTCATACGGCGGCATACCTATGGAAGAATGATGCCCATTGTTGTAGGCGAACTCAACAAGATGTAGGTATTCCTCCCATTTGACCTGATGATCCATCATGTACATACGTAGCATGTCCTGCAAAACTTGATTCACTCGCTTGGTCTGGCCATCAGTCTGAGGATGGTACACTGTACTAAAATTGAGCCTAGTGCCCAAAGCTGACTGCAACTCTCTCCAAAATGAAGAAGTGAACAAAGAGTCTCTGTCAGATATGATCTTATGGGGAACACCATGAAGTCTAGCAATGTCATGTAAGAACACCTGAGCTATGTCTTGTGTTGTGAATGTAGTATGCACGGGTGAGAAATGGGAAACCTTGGTCAATGTGTCAACTATCACCAAAATGGCATCATGGCAACAAGATGACATAGGAAGACCAATAATAAAATCCATAGATATAGTGTCCCATTTCCACACTACAATCTCATGTGGTTGGAGAAGCCCGCTAGGATGACGGTGCTCCACCTTCACCCTCTGGCACTTGAGGCATCTCACAACTATGCTAGCAATCTGCACTCTCATGCCTGGCCAATGATACAACTGCCTCAAATCTGCATGTAACTTCTTAACACTGGGGTGTGCTACATAAGGTGCTCTGTGAGCCTCAAGTACAATGAGCTCGCGCAAACCCCCAATGGAAGGTACATACATACATCCCCTATGCCATAAAAGTCCATCAGACTCCAAGGAATACTCTACAAACTTCCCTTCCAAAGGTCTCTTAGAATGTACTAACTGACTAACTTCTGCATAAAGCTCATCAACTAGTAAGTGCTGGAAAATCCACTCTCTCAACTCAGTGCAAGTAGTCACCGATGAAAGCTCATGGCGCCTTCTACTTAAGGCATTTGCAACCACATTCTCCTTTCCCTTGATGTAATGTACATCGAAATCATACTCACACAGAAACTCCATCCACCTTCTTTGCCTAGCATTAAGGTTCGGCTGAGAAAATATCTACTACAAGCTCTGGTGATCGGAATGAAGCTCGAATCTATGACCCAGAAGGAAATGTCACCATCTCACCAAGGCATGAACCACTGCCACTAGTTCTAGGTCATGAGTAGGATAATTGAGTTCATGAGTCTTCAACTTCCTAGACTCAAAGGAAATAGGTCGTCCTTCCTGCATAAGGACTGCTCCTAAAACCATCTAAAGATGCATCGGTACACACCACAAAATCTGCAACAAGATCTGGTACTGCTAGAATTGGTGCACTTGTGAGGGCTCTCTTGAGCTCTTCAAAATCTCTACCGCACTTCTCCGTCCACTCGTACTTCTTCCCCTTCCTCTGAACAGAATTGATGGGGTGTGCCAATCTAGAGAATCCTAAAATGAAGCGTCGGTAATAACCTGCTAGCCCCATAAAGCTCCTCACTTTAGTAACACTGGTGGGTGCTGGCCAATCCATGATAGCCCTAATCTTTGATGGGTCTACTGAGACACCATCACCTGATATGACATGACCCAAATAATGTATCTCAGGTCTGAAGAATGCAGACTTCGACAAGCTACCAAACAACTGATTCTCTCTCAGCCTCTACAATACCTGTCTCAAGTGCTCTTCATGCTCCCTCTCATCATGAGAATAAATCAGAATGTCATCAAGAAACACAACCACAAACTTATCCAAAAAGGTATGAAATACTCCATTCATGAGGCTCATGAATACAACTAGAGTATTTGTAAGGCCAAAAGGTACCACGGTGAACTCGTAGTGGCCATACCTAGTACGAAAAGCTATCTTGGGGATATCACTATCCACAATCCTCAATTGATGGTAACCCAATTTTAGGTCAATCTTTGAGAATACTTGGGCACCCTGCAATTGATCAAAGAGGTCATCGATTCTGGGAAGAGGATATCAGTTCTTGATGGTCACCTTGTTCAATTGCCGATAATCGATACACAACCTAAGTGATCCATCCTTCTTCTTGACGAAGATCACCGGTGCACCCCAAGGTGACACACTAGGTCAAATATGCCCCTTCTCCAAGAGTTCCTCCAACTAAGCCTTTATCTCACTAAGCTCATGAGTATTCATCCTATATGGTGCTCTTGAAACTGGCTCAGCTCCTGGCACTAGGTCTATGTGAAAATCCACTGCTCAAGGTGGAGGCATACCAGGAAGCTCTGAAGGAAACACATCTGCAAACTCCTGAAGGATTGGAAAATCATCAAGGGATGGTTCCATTTTTGAATCTTCCTCTCTGTCACTAATAGTGATAGCAAACAACTGACAACCCTTTCGCATGCACTGCCTAGCTGCATAGCAGAAATCATACGAAGGGACACTAGCCTCTTCACTCCAAAGATCTCCCTAGAGATACCATCATCACCCACACATTCCACCCTCTTCTGTCGACAATCCATCTTGGCGTTGTGGGCATAAAGCCAATCCATGCCAAGAAAAACATCATAAGAACCTAGAGGGGTAATGCGTAGATCAGTCCTAGAGGACATGTCTCCAATCTGCATCTGACAACTCCGCACCATGGAACTAACTGACACTCTGGCTCCTGAGGCTAACTCTACCTCCCAACTAACATCATGTCTAACTACCACTAGCCCACAATGCTCCACCACAAATGGAGATATAAAAGAGTCAGTAGCCCCAGAATCAAATAAAATTGCAACCATATAGCCCTACATAATACCTATAGCCTCGATAATTGTGGCCTGATGCTCAGCTTGGTGGTTGTCAACCACTGCAAAAACTCGATGGGATTTACCCATGTCACCAACTGTCGGCTCTGAAAAAGCCCTGCTCTGACCACTGGATGCCTGTCGCTACGGACACTCCCTAGCTATATGACCCATGCCTCCACAAGTGTAGCATGGTCCGCGAGTATAAGATCATGCACCCTATGACCCAGACTGTTGTGGGCCTCCTGACCTGCTAGATCTACTAAATCCTCCCCTAGAAGAGTGCTGAGTCTTCACTGACTGTGACTGAGGGGCCTATACTTTCTGATCCCACCTAGGACCCTGTGACTACCACTGCTTGGGCTTAGATCCCTAATAACCCTGAGAAGGTTTTTGTTGCTGCTGCTGCTGGGGTTTTGGCTGCTGAGACTGATGGCCCCTAGAGGACTCTGTTGTATAGTTCTGATTCCCTTTCCAAGGGGGTTTCTACTGAGAAGAGTTTCAGATCTGAGATCAATCCCGTGACTCCTGCCTCCCTCGAGTATCCTTAGCAACTAGTGTTATCTCCACTGCCTATCTAAAGGTGGTAGGGAAGGCCATCCTAACTGGGCCCTGAAGAGAGAAATTTAGACCCATGATAAAGTGATCCACATAAGGAAGGAGCTCGAGAAACCTACTCTCGTACTGATCCACTGTAAGGCCTCTCTGATAAAAAGAATGGAACTCCTCTATCTGTTTCTACCGAAAATGCTCTAACAGCTACCTCTCTCAGAATCTTTCTAAGAAAGATTCCCATGTGAGGGTGTCCATCCTCACTCCACCAATGATCTCCTCCTGATGCAACCAGTTGGAGATATCCCCTCTCAACTGATAAACTTCTAGGCGTGATTTTAGATTACTCCCATAAGGGCAGAACCCAAAGCACTGCTGTAAGCTCTACAACCATGCCTCTGCTACTAAACCCTCAGTGGTACCAGTAAACAATGGTGGCCCAAGTCGAATCAATTCCCTGATATCATCTCTTACATGTCTAGGAGGTCTGTCAAATGGGGGTCCTCTCTGATGAATGGAGTCTTCCTCGTGTTCACCCTGACCCTCTAACTGTCTTGGTGGGGGACTCCTAGTCCTCTCTCTGACTCTGGGCTTGCCTCTTCCGAGTCCCTCTGCTTCCACTACTGGAATCTTCTGAACTGGCTGAACTACAGGTACTACTCTTTGTTGAACTACACCAATCAAGGTCTGAAGTGCATCTATAATGTCCTGGTTTGGGTTCGGTGGTGGTGGAGGTGGAGGTGGTGGTGGTGGAGGTGGAGGTGGTCCAGCCTCCTGTCTCGCTCTACCACACCTAGTCCTACGACCTCTGCCTCGCCGACTATGAGTAATAGGTGGCATCTACACAATTAAAAGTTTGAGTTAAGTTTAGGAAGCACAATGGTTTAAGGTTCCTAGTGTTGAAACACGGGCTCTGATACCAAAATGTCATCCCCAAACTACGAGGGCAAAAACACACTCCAATTTTTTTTTTTTTGAATAATAATTAATAATTAAGCATGCTCTAAGTTGAAATGATTGAGATAACATTTTAAGTACAGGTTCTCTACATTACGTCTTAAGATTATAAACATGAGGACGATTACATCCACAATATCTAAAATTGAATAAATCGAAATGAAACTAACTTTCATTATCTAAAACTTTACTAACCGAAATTAAATTTACTAATTACATTACAAAATTGTAAACCTTCCAAAATAAATATCCATTTTACTTAATTTAAATTGTTTTAATTAGAATCTAATTTTAACAATTGCTAACCAAGTCTCGATTAAACTAACATAATTACATATAATTATTTAGTGAAACCTTAAACATCGTAAATAACTACTTCCTAACTAGACCTACTAGATAATATTAACTAAATCCAATTTAATCTAAATTTAATTATATAACAACTAACTAAATTTAACTAATCGTTAAATTAAAATTTTTCCAAAATAGTAAAATAACTAAATTAATTAAAAGCTAAACTAAAATATATATATATATATATCTAAAATTTACAAACTTTAAACAATACAACTAACTTAACATAATGAATAACTATCTAATCTTTCTATCAATTTATGACTAACTTAAAACTTTAGTAAATTAAATTAACACCACATAAACTAACACAAATCTAACTTAATTAAATTTCAAACTAACTTAAACCCTTAATAAATTAAACTAACTAAAAACTTTGATAAATTACACTAACTTAAATACTAATATGGTAAATCTAAAATATCTTACAAGTTAAATTAATTAAACTATCTACTAAAACAACTTAGATAATAACACAATAATAAATAAAACTAAAACTAAGTATCATAAATATAAAATACTAACCTAACTTACTAACACCTATTAACCCTACATCCCCCTAAGCCTACCCTACTCTATACCCTATGCCCCACTTGCTTGGGCAAATCCCCAAGCAAGGTGTTCTCCCCCACGCAGCTGACCCGAGTTCAACCCTGTCCCCCACTGCACATGGAACAGAGCCCCAAGTTGGGTGCTCAACATGGCAATGTGGGGTTAGCTTCAAAAGCTAAAGAAAACATTTAAAGCCTTGATTTAAAAACTTGACTACAACAACTTCCATCCACTACAAGTCTAATCCCTCTCTCACGTGGCCCAAGGGTGATGCAGGAGGGTACGCTGGTCAGAGGGATGATGCAAGGCTTGCCAAATGACAAGTCTCTACTATTTATTATAGTAGATGCATAAAGTAGTTTGGAGATAACATAGGATATTTAGAATATTAAATATATTTGTAGGATATTAAGTTCATTTAGGATATTAGCATATATCCACTTTTGTTTCTTTTTTTTCTTTTTTTTTTAAATTTCTTATTTTAAATAAATAATGTTTTATAAGTCTCAAGGAGGGCTATTAGAAGAATCCTTTTAGATTCTCTATTGCTAAAACATTTAATTGCTCCTCCCATACAAAAGACAGAGAGTTTTGACTCTCTTGAACACATGTTTTTTTTAAAAAAAATTATCTAAGTATAGAATTACAAGCAATGCATGTATTTTTTTTTTGTCTAAATTTTAAAGTAATATATTACCAAGAGGGGATTATTTGTTTCTTTTCAAGAAATTTTATAAGGACTTGTTACAATTTAATATACCAAGAATTTGAATTTGCCTGTTCTATCTATAATGAGTTGATACAACCATAACGTATCAAGAGTTTGAATTATTCATTTCATTCAATAATGCAATACTTTCTCATTTGGATCTAACAATCATAACAAGTGAATCTGCATGCATGATCATAGTTTTTCATTTGCAACATATATGAAAGCTTCGACTTTGTCAAATTTAACATCATCAATACCTTCCTATTTGGTTTCCTACTCCAATAGTCTAAGTTACTCATGATAAGATATTACAATGATAGTGTGAGTTACTCATTGGAATAAGTATAGTTTAGGATGATAATTCATATAACAACTAACATAAAACTTAATGCAGCCGATAAGCAATCCATGGCAAGGTTAAAGATAACTAACTGATTTATGCTTTAAAAAATATAAGGAGATACATAATCTCTTAGTCCAATTGATTCGTTCATAAGGAAATTTAACAAAGAAAATATAATTTGGGTTCTCAAGGTAGGAATCCTAACTTAGCTAATACTTATACATCAACTTGAAAATTTCATTCTATCAAATTGTTCTTCCTTAACAAATTTAAAAACTTGAAATATCACAATTCATGACACTATCCGTTATGCTTTTTTTTTTTTAATGTGCAACCATATTAAATGTAATACACAATTAAATCACATGATAACCAAATATGCTCAACACCAATTTTATTGGCAAACCTAATTCAAAGGCTCAGCTGGGAAAGAATCAGGAAGGAAACCCGGCTTCGTTGCCATTTACAATAAGGTTTAAAATCCAATTTACAATAGGATCTCAATCCCAAATTTCAACAATTAAATCAAATTTTTTTTTTGTGATGATCAAAATCAAGGAATTTGTAATGTTTTCTGAATCTCCTTTCAAGAACCATGGAGGAAACCAATAATTGATCGGGTGACAACCAAGCAGAACCAAAAGAAAATCAAACATGCATAATCATACATGGTTTACACCATAGGATTCACAATGAATCAAGACTAGGGAAAGGTGGATTCTTCCAACAGGAGAAGTCAAGCACAACACCAATTCAGATGCCCAATCGGTGCTAATAACCAAGAACTTCCATTCTTCCATTTAAACATGCCATACTCATACCAGGTTTGTGCTGACGGGTAGGGGCCCATAACACCCTACCCTTTATCCCTCTTCTCATCTTGAGAAGAGACTCTACACTGGTTGGAGTCCAACTAAACAGACCTTTCCCAAAATTGGTCACTTCTGCCCTCTCCAAGGGTGAGTAATACCAAAACACCCATGCAAGGAAAAAACTAAAAAATTGTAACATAAACAAGAAAAGAAAACAACCAAAATAACATAGCTTTCAAATCTTCCCAACATACCCACAACCATACAAGAGTGAAACAACAACAAGGTAACATGAACATGAAACAAAACATAAAAACTGAATAAGGGAGATGAGAATTCCCTACCTCCACAAAGAGGTAATGGCAATGAACAAAATTTGAGTAGAGCTTCCACTTCCTTCTTTCAATCTTCTTTCAATCTTCTTTAAATGTAGAGATTGGGTAACCACCAACTAGTCCAAGGAAGGCCTCTAAATAAGCCTCCAACTCAACCACCCAAAAGGAGCAATAACTATTTCCACCCACTAGCAACTCTAGAAACTCTTAACTCAACCTATACTATGGTTAAACCCTAAGTGGAGATGAGGTGAGGTAACTCAAGATAACCATGGTCAATTTTCGCACAAAGGTAAAAAAGGACTTTTTGAGTGACCTCAAAAGTCAAAAAAAGGGGCTTAGGGGTTCGAAAAGACCCCTAACCCATACCCATACCCTTTGGTTAGAATAATAACATGTTTTAAAGCCTTAGGAAAGAGGTTTAGAGTCAAATAAAATCTAGGAATAAAATAGGTCCAACTCACTACTCTAACTTGCAAAAAGCACTAATCGGGATTAAGGGATGACTAACCTTGATTAAGAACCTAATAGTAAACTGACAGTAACTTAAACCAACTTGGTCCAAAGGTTAAACAATTAACCCTAAAAAACACACCAAAGCACTTAAACATTTTACGAGTGTCAAGGGACACTAAAAGAACATAATTACGAACATTAACATTCACTGAACAAAGAAGATGCATACATACATCTCACAGTACAAATATGTGAATTACAAACAACAAGGTTTCCAAAATTAGCACATAGAGATCAGTTATGTTCCTCCGTGGGGTTTCTCAGCTAAATATCTGCACACTCATTGCACACATCAGTAGTCCCATAAAATCATATGTACATAAATGTATACGTATCAGAAATTTACATAAATTAAAACATACATGAATAAAGGTTTCTTCATCCTACATAATTCGTAACCATTTAAAATATCTTAAATAAAAATCTCAATTCTACATTTACTGATTTCGTCAACATACATATATATGAACATTAAATGACAATTATCAAATATATCTCAAGTAACATCACACAACATGAAATAATAAAGTATGTTCTAAGCATCAGATAATGTCTCGACATCTCCAGTCATGACTAACAAAATAAGAGTAATGTATCACTATGCTACGATGGGTCGGGGCGAGGCCTCACAACAACCACGTGGCATAAATAGAGATCCTAAAAATAATAAGATTCACATGAATAAAGATGTCAAATTCTACTGCTATCTACAAAATTAACATTGAATTCTACATATAACACCTCTAGAAATGAGCAAACAAGAGCTCTAAGAAGAATTAAGTAAAATCATGCACTTGCCTTGCATCCATATAATCCCAATAAAATGTAAATAGTTTGTAAAACCCAAATCTAGAAAATGTGACCTACTCTAGCTTCAAACATAAACATCATCTACTAACCAATTCCCATAGCAATTACACTAAACCAAAAGCCCAACACAAAAGAAGGAATTTCATACCATAATATTTACAATTGCTTTAATATAACCATATAACCAATTGGCTTTACATTGTCCAGGAGCAGTCACAGTATCTAATATCTGTTATAATAAAAAGCTATATACAACCTACCAACTGAGATCTATCATATACATATACAATCATCTTTCGATACAAACCAAAACTAGACATGAGGCTAAATTGAAAATGCTTGCCCTAGAAACATATAACCGACTATTATAGACTATAAAATATACCTAAACATGTAAACATATCCTATTTCTTGTATACCATAATAATATCAGAGATGTCATTAGGGTTCTTAGCATAATAATTGGGGGGAAATTTGAAATCAAACTTTGCCCTGCTAGTCTTTTCCACAATCAGCGTACAAAACTCTAGGGCTTTGTGGTCTTCAAAGGAAACCCCAGGCTGAATTTAAGAATTAACTACTTTCAAATAATTGACTAGCCAGTCTTTTCTTTTGTCCTCCATTATGCCCCTCCAATGAAGAAGGAATTGAATACTGGCCTCCATTCTAGGCCACTCCCTATAGAATGTGTAATTCTCTCTAACAATTAAGGATGAGCGACAGAAAATGACCCTCAATTCTGGACATCTTGGCAGGAATTTTGTGTATTTTTCTGGTAGGGGGATCCTTAGTTTTTTGTCAATACTGCAAATTGCTTTCTCTAGCCCTTTCCTCCATGTGGGGTTGAAGATGCTATGACAAAGACGAATAGAGTCCTCAGAGTTTACTTTTGCCCTTGCCAAACATCAGATTAATGAACTAATGATTTCACTATTGGTTCTCCAAGTAAATGAGTAATCAAAGAACCCTTCTCTATTTGCTTTGCTAACTGCAATTCTTTCCATATTGTCCATAGGATTCAATATCCAATTCCACCATTCCGGTTTGACGCTCCCAAAAAATGACATTGTTCAAGATTTAGTGGTATGGAATACATAAACATTCAAATCCATATTCACCAGTGACAATCGATTAGAATATAGGAAAATGACATCCATATAACAACAGGAGAACTCTCTAGAACCCTACCTAGCATGATCTCATTCAGTAGACGATAGCCTCCCCATTCACAGGGAAAATCCCAAAAGCTAAATTCGGATACCCGTGACCTAGAGAACAAGTAACACTAGATGGAATGCCAACATTACTAATGATGGTGAAACTAGAGGGAACTGATGGGTTTATATCCACATCCTGATTCTATCAAAAAAGCATGTTACATCTATACCAAAGGGGACTTTCTACAAACTAAGACCAAAACCTAATTAACAGCCTAAGCTTATAGGTAAGAATGAAAATATCAAGAGAATTAACCCAAGGTGGGGAGAGGGAAGAGCCTAGGGCTAATCTCACTAGGAAAAGGTAAATCATCATTATAAATCAAAAAATTTACCCCATCTGCTCCTTTGTTGGCTAAACCATCCACTTTTTGATTTCCTTCTTGAAAAATATGACATATTTGAACTTCCTCAAATTGATCTATTAGACCAAGAACTTTGCATAATTTAGAATTCAAGACCCGATTTGGTGTAGCAAGCTTCCTCACTGCATTTAAGATAATCTATGAATCACCTTCAATGATGACCCTATTCAAACCTAATTCAAGACATAACTTCAACCCCTTGTCCAAACCATCTAGCTCTGCCAGGTTGTTAGAGGTAGGCATAATGGATGGGGATTTCTTTGCTACCCACCTACTTGCATCATTGTTGATGATACAACCTATTCCTATTACCCTAAGATTACCTCTAGTAGCCTTGTCAAAATTGAGTTTGAACCATCCATGTGGAGGTGGTGCCCATCTGCACCTATTCCTTTGCTCCTTACTCTTCTTAAAGTAAACTAGGGGTGGATTAATCAATTTTGACCAGTTTTTCTTCATTTTGGCATCCCAAATCAAGAAAGAACCTTCCTCTTTCATGTATTTTTCGAGGTGGGAATTCATCACTTCCACTATACAAGCCTTAATCTTTAATAGTAACTCATCTAAATTTAACTTAGCTTCTTGAAAAATGTGACAATTTCTCTCCTCCCATATCTCCCAAGCCACAATAGAGAGGCATAAATTCCAAAGTTTATCATATACTCCTTTACACATACTTATAGGCTAGGCCTTAAGGAAATTTGTGAAGGATTCTAACATCAGAGAAGAACACTCTAACTTATTTCTAAGCCAATCCCAATAGGCTTGGGAAAAAGGGCATCTATATAGTAGGTGATCCATGTCCTCGCAGTTTTGTTTACAAAGTATACACCTTGAAGGACCTAAAATACCATTTTTAGCTAATATGCTAGCTGTCAAGATTCTATTCTGGGAAGCTAACCATAAAAAGAAGCCTTCCTTAGGAAGACACGCTGAATCCCAGCAAAGTTTGAGGGGGACTTCAATTTTACTCCATCTGTGAGAATGGATCAAAGTGTGATATCTATTTTTCACACTATATCTTTCATCATTAGAGGCAACCCAAATAATTTCATCTTTCCTTTTTTCTTGCTTAATCTTCTTGGTTGATAGTATCTTCTCATAAGCCTCACTAGATAGAGTGTCTAACCCCAACCCTTCCACTGATTTACAAACCCATTGCTTGGTACCTTCCAAAGAAATATTAGTCTTATAATTACCCACTTTATCCCCCCATAGAGAAACCAACTTCTCCTTGAGGTCCTTAGGAAGGGGACTGATCGAAATTGGGGGAAGGCCATCCCAAGAATCATCCAAAAATAAGGCTTTGTCACCCAAGCCCGCATCCCAAGTGAGAAAGTTGCTAATTAAAGGTCAACATCTTGTTAGAAAATTCAAAATTTTGATCCTTTGGGTAAATTAATCATTCTAAATAATGACAAAGGATCCTCTAGATTGAGGTATTTGTGGTAATATATCTTAGCCCACCTTTGATCATGCTCTTTATATAGATGCCAAATGAGTTTCACACCTAAAGCTTCATTTTTCCATTGTAGATTTTGAATCCCTAAACCCCCCAAATCCTTGGGTTTTCATATATTCTCCCATTTGATGAGTGCTAACTTTTTATCTTCATCAGAATCCTTCTACAAAAAAATCCATAGTTTGGCTTCAAATTTTAGAAGAGAACTCTTAGGGAGAGGTCGACAAGAAAGAGAGAAGGTTGGGATTACAGAAAGGATTGAACTTATCTTAGTGATCTTTCCTACTTTAGACAACCATTTATCTTTCTAGCTTCCAATCCTCACATCCAACTTGTCCAGTGTGTTGTCCCAAATCTTACTGAGTTTTGAGCGCTTCTTTAAGGTAATTCCTAGGTATTTGCATGGAAAGTGACCTCTTTTACAACCCATAATTTTGAAAATCTGATCTTCCATCTCTAGCTTGGTATTTAGAAAATATATCTCCAATTTTTTTTCATTCACTTTCTGACCAAAGTTATCCATATATGACTTAATGATGGCCTTGAAACCCAAGGCTTCAAAAACTGTACTCTTTCTAGGCAGTATCATGCCATCTGCATATTGCTGATGCATGATATTCGGTATATTCTTAGCCATTATGACCCCTAAGATTTCTTGATTGTGATAGGCTTTAGAAATCACTCTCCCAAAAGCTTCTACCATAATGATAAATAGGGAAGGGGATAGTGGGTCTCCTTATCTTAAAGCTCTTAATATTTCAAAGAAGCCTTTGAGCGATCTATTAATGAGAATAGATATTTTTGGGGTAGAGATAAATTTAAAAACTAAATTTATCCATTGATGAAAGAAGCCAAAGTCTTTGAGGGCCTTGAATAGAAAGTGCCAATTAACCATATCATATGCTTTTTGTATATCCAATTTCATGAACATGCATGCTTCTCTATTTTTTGATGTTGAATGGATGGTCTCTTGGATTGTAAGGATGCCATCAAGAATGGGTTTACCTAGGAAAAATCATGTTTGGTCTTCAAAGATTAACTTTGGCAATACACCTTTAAGCCTATTTGCTAGAATCTTAGAGAAAATCTTATAAATCATGTTTCATAATGTAATAGGCCAAATGTCCCCTAAATCCTCAAGTTCATCCTTTTTGGGGATCAGAGTGATAAAGGAGAAGTTGATCTCCACTAATAGTGCTCCTCCATTTCTCGAGGCTTCTATGGATTTCCATAGATCCTCCCCAATAATATCCTAGCATTTGTGAAAAAAGAAGGCCTAAAATCCATTTGGACTTGGCAATCAGTTCAAATTCATGTTAAAGAATACTGCTCTCACTTCTTCTAATGCAATAGGTTTAATTAATGACTTATTCTCTTCTAGAGATATTAACTTAGGGATAATTCTAGGAATCTTAGCTTGGGCCTCTCTATTTGTTAATTATTTAATATTTTCAAAAAAATGAGATACAAATGTATTTGCAATTTCTTTTGGGTTTTTAGTTTGAATACCCAAGCTATTTTTAACACTGGTAATTTCACTTTTTGATTTGTTATATAAAGTGGAATTTTGTAGTTTGATCTCCCTGCCATTTTTCTTGCGATTTCTATCTCCAATATATTTCTTCTTTGGAAAGAATGTCTTCCTATTTTGCAAGTTCTTTTTCTAGAAGAAAGCTCTCATTATTCATACCATTCTTAATAATTTCTATGTTAGACCTCCTGCAGCCCCCCTTGATTCTTGGAAGTTGGAATCGCAAAAACCTAACATCTTATTTAACTTGGTGCCTTCTGCTTTATTTAGCTTAGTTTCCTAGAGTAGAATTATATCTAAGTCAAAGGTTTTAGGATTATATTTTAGTAACCTTTTCTTACTAATGGCATTTAGGCCCCTAGCATTCCATGACGTGATCCTCATGTTTCCTTGGGAAGGCACTTCCCCTTCCCATTATTCATTAATTGATCTATCTTCTTCTATTCTCTGCACAATCCCTCTGCTTCTCTGAGTTCCTTTAAGGATTTCCTACCTCTTTTGCCTTTTATTCTGCCATATTTAGGTGAACTCAAACTTTCTTGGTTCATCTGTATCCCAATGTGCTCAACCTTATCTATTTCATTTTGGACAATTGAAGATATTAATCCACTTTGCCCTTCATGTTCTTCATTCTCAAGTTCACTAATGATCTGGTTAATTATGTTTGGTTGTTCCCCATCTATACCTTCCCTGTTATCTCTTTTATTTCCTTTATCCTCATGCTCTATCATATTCTCACTTGTTGTAATCTATCCCCCTATATTGTCCTTAATCTCAATTTTTAGTAAATATCTTCTTAAATCTTTAGCTGTGTAATTATCTCCTCCTAATTTAAGGATTTTTTAGATTAATTCCTCCTTCAGGGCCTCTGAGTTGTTATAAATATTGTCCCAACTAAACACTAAGAGTAACTCTTTAGATAGTATGTCAAGATCCTTATCTTTTGAACTTACATTGTCCATTGCAGGGTCCAAACTCATGTCTTTGTTTAGAAAGTTTTGAACTTCTTCTACCATGGATCTGTCTACACCTTTAGTGATTTAATCTTTCTGCTTATCTTTTGGAGTAAAAGGAGAGCTTTTAGTTGTTGGTGGAATCTTCCAGAACTTAGAAGTTCTTATACTAACCTCCTTGATGGGAGAAGTGATCCTTTCTACTAAGACCTGCTTCTGACATTGTTCTGTGTGACTCTCAACTTTCAGTCGTCCATCTCCTTCAGCTATGTTAGAATTTACTTCAAAAATTAAGGAGTTTTCCAAGCTCTCTATACTAACTTTTCCAAGACCCTTTGATACATCATTTTGCACTGATACTGGGATCTCTTTGCTTAGGTCCTTCTGTCCCATATGACATGATTGTTTCACTGGATCTATGCTGCTAGAGATATCTCTGATGTGTTGATCCCTCTTATTGGAGCTGTCTAAATTTTCTCTTCTTCCTCTATTAGTGTCTTGTTCTTGGTTCCTTTCTTCCTTACTCACACTATCTGATCTATCTTTTCTTTTTTTTGGACTACTTTCCTATCCTATGTTTCTCTTTGATACTTTCTGCTTCTTTTTACATCTTCATTTGATGGAAGCCTCTTTCTTATGTTTCCCTTCACCACTTTTTTTGTGTCCCACCACAATGATGGATTTGATTCTTCTATCTAGTTTTTTGTTGTAGCCATGATCCAATTCAGTACATCATAGATTAAATTGGGAATCAAGCTTATCATGACTTGAGGATGTGATTGACTCAGTCAATCTAGTCCTCATCTTCTTTTTCTAGGTGCTTATCCTTGGAACCATACTCAACAAGTTTGAGGTGCAAGGAAGATATCTCAAGTTTGTCATTTTATCATCCTCTGCCCTTAAGATTTCATATATCTCCGCTTTGTATGTTTGTAGAATTATCTCATAGGAGGCCTTCTTTGTTACCACTCTTTTTCAAATAGGAGAAGATTGATTAAATTTTGTTCTGATCAATATTTTTCACATTGTTGGAGTACTATAAGGAGGCACCTATCCCTATGATAGAACCTATTGATTTTAGGGTTTCCAATTGTTTCAATTTCAGTGATAAAGCCTAAATATTGAACCATTTAGGGCACCTAAAATCTATCCCATCTAACCTAAAATCTAGACACCAATCTAAAAATTTGATAGTATGACCATTGAAGAAACAATATGACACATTCATAAACTCTTTTTTACTATATGAACTCATACATTGCAAGTAAAAGGTTTTATCTAAAAAGCAAGAGATACTTACTTGGTCACTACAGATTTCCTCTAACTAGTTTGAGAGAAAGAACAAATCTTTGCTAGGGCTAGTCCATACCGCAAAAAACCCCATTTCTCGACATTCACTCCATGCTGCTTTGATTTCCTCATTATGAATGGAGATGGAATTTTCCTCATGGACTAGTTTGACATTATGATCTATCTTCCTTTTAGGGTTTAAGATATCCTTGTAAACCTTATTTGTAGATCGTTGGTGAGGAGGGAGATAGGGGTGTAGAGATTTATCTTGAGATTCAACCATACTGGGGGTATAGGAATGAAAAGGAGTGGAAGGGCCAGATTTATCAGCCACCAAAGAAGGCAAATTGATAGGCTAGGGAAGGGTGTATTTTGTGAGGTTGAACACCGTAAATTGATCATTTAGGCTTTCTATGGTGAAGAATGACTGAGGGTGAGGATATCCATCAGAATTTGGTGTGATCCGGATGGAATTGCCTTGTAAATTTCTTGGCTTCAGCCATCTTTCATGTGATGCCTTCTATTGGGGTATCAGTTTACTTGGATATTGTCTCTGTCCCTTGATGTTTTCATTGTTTGCTAGCAGGGAGAATCTGTTCATTGTTTTCACTGCATATTGTGTTTCTTGTAAGTCTCGAGAATCTTCGAATGCCTGATCTACTTTTTTTTTGTGCGACTATTGAATCTTGCCATTTTAATATTGTAATTTTATAGAATTAGTGCTTGTTCAATATTTTCAAGTTAAGACTTGAAAAAAAGATTAACAATATAATATTAAATAAAAGTAATGAATGTGAATAAAATATAAACTAAAATAATTTTAAAGTATAATGAAATAACTATTAGGCTAATAAATTAATTATAACACATTATAAATCAATGTTTAATAAATCTTCAACAAATATACTAATCTTAAATTATAACACAAACTATAGAAATCATGGCTAATTCTAATTATTATCAATAGTAATCTTTATTTTCAATTATTAATTAAAAATATATAATTTTTAAAAATAAAATAAGAAAATAAGATTTAAAAAATCTTTAATAATTGTTGAAAATATAGTGATAATTTAATAAATTGAAAATAAAATAAATTAAGACCAATTTTTCTATTAAGATTTAACTCTATATTTTTTTTAATTTTTAATTTTTTTTTCAAACTCATTGATTACTTTAGTTCAAATGCACTTAACCCCAAAGCTAGGATTCCTTTTTCTAATGCTTACCATTAGGATTTTTCATGTGACTAGGGAGAAGGTTACAATTAAGATAAACATTAGGGATAAGATTATATAGTTAGGGTTATTAGATTCAAGATTATTGTTGAGATTTTGTGAGGGGCTAGATTTTACACCATGGTGAGTGTTATAGTTATAGTTAGAACTAGGGCTTAAAGTTATTGTGAGACTGATGTTCAGGTTTATTTTTTCATGATGGTTCTTAGGTTAAAATTAGGGTTAGGGATGGAATAACAATTAGATATTATTATGGTTCAAATATTGGTTAGGGTTAATTTAATATAATACATGTTTTAATCTACATGATGCAAATTGGATGCTACAAGCCCTTTCCTTCATTAAGGACTTGCTTAGGCTTTCTCCTAGCCTACTAGGCTTCCTCTTTGTCACCCTAACCTCAAGAGGGTATATATCCTACCCTCCACACTTCACTATCCAGTTACACCACCTGATTTTATAACTTGTATCCATCCTAGGGATATTCCAACTTGTTCCCCAAGCTCACAACTACCAAAAATGGACATTCTACTTTCAACTAGGAGTGAGGGGTTCCATTTGAGGGGTTTTGGACTTCTACCAAACTTTTGGCTTCAAAATCCATAGCTCTCTAATTGATTCCTTCAAACATAGAAAAAATGTCCTGATTAGGCCTAGTTGAAATAGGCATCCAAATTTAGTTTTTGGGCTACAACTCCAAATTTCTCTTAACAAGGTGGCAACCCAATCTCAAATATGGATACCTCTTTGGAAATACTAAACTATTTTGTGGGTCTCAAGTCCTCAACCTGTCCATACACCCCCTTGCTACTTTTATGCCTAAAAATAAGGATTTCAAGCATTTCGAATCAGCACTTGACCTCCTTCTACAAATGTCAAATTGAACTATCTAGAACATTTGATCCACCAAATTCCACTCACTAGCACTGTGATTGCCTAGCCATGCATATAAAGCTTGCCTAGGGCATCACTTGGACTATGGAAAAATAGTTTGTCTAGGATCTCCTTTTTTATATACATTGTACAAATACTCCACTTCCATGTCCCTCAAGACGATGATGATTCCATGGTGAGGATTCATGGGGGAGCCATTTTTCACAAAGATTCCCAAAATAGAACAATAGACTGTCTAATTGCAAATGATTTTCAAACTGTGTACAAAAGAAATCCTACCAACTTGAAATATAAAAAAAAGTACTATAAGAGAATGAACTACAAAGATAAAATGGAAATAGAAGTCCACTAATCCATTAAAGTGATTGTGCTATCAAAACCCCCTAAATTGTCAATTCTAGAACAATATTATATTGGTTTTTAGTTTCAAAATTCACTCATTACAAACTCCAATCCTTAGAATGGGTCTCCTTGATGAGTTTATAGGTTCCTTGAGAGGTTTGAGAAAACTATCCTAGCTATCAACCTCATTCACCCAAAAATGCATCATTTTGTCAAAATCTTGTCAAGCAACTTGTCAAAGTTGCTGACAACTTTTTGCATCTCATAGCAATTTTGACATCCATAACTTGGAAACTTCCAAATGAGTTTATTGTAATCCATTTGTGATGTATAGGTATTTTTTATCCTTCAAGCATCAACTCACATGATTTTGGCCAATTTTGCATAACTAACAACTTTTGCAACAATTCACATCTTTTTGACATCTTTCCCATCTTTGTGTCAAACAACAATGTATGACCCCCAACCTATACAAAAGGATGTAACAATTCCATAGAGAACAAAATAAATTCAAAACCATACTTTCCTCAAACTTCTAGGGTATAAGACCCATACCCCTAATCTTAATAGCAACCAAAATACAAGGTAAGCAAAAACAACTCAAAATTAACTACAATGGATTGAGCCTAGTCAAATCCATCTAGGAGAAAACACACATGACCAATTCTAAGATCCAAACACAACCAAAATGTGAAACTAGGACTAGGAGTTAACCTAGGTGCTCCTATACTAGTACATGTATAAACATTATATCAATATTATAGTATATTATTTAAATGTATATCATAATATTAAATTATTTATTTTATAGTTTAATCTTTTTATTTTGTACTATAATATAATAAAAATATAATAATCTCCCAAAATCTCTCTCTCTCTCTCTCTCTCTCTCTCTCTCTCTCTCTCTCTCTCTCTCATATCCCCTCTCTCTCTTTCTCCTATCCCCATCTCTCTCACTCATTCTCCCTACCTCTCTCTATCTCTCTCTATCATATTCCCTTATCTCCCCTAATCTATGTGTGTGTTTCTTTTTTTGTCTCTGTCTCTCTCTCTCCCTCTCTCTCTCTCCTATCCCCCTCTCTATTTCTCCCATCCCCTTATCTCCCTCACTATTTCTATAAACCCCCCCCCTCCCCTCTCTCTCTCTCTCTCTCTCTCTCTCTCTCTCTCTCTCTCTCTCTCTCTCTCTCTCTCTCCATCTCTCTCTCTCACTCTTTCTATCATATCCCTTAATCTTTCTCTCTCTCACACACACACACATTATTTCTATAATATCCCTTAATCTCTGTCTATGATATCCCCCACCTCTCTCTCTCTCTTTCTCCTATCCCCTTCTCTATCACTCATTCTCTCCACCTCTCTCTCACTCTTTCTATCATATCCCCTAATAACCCCTAATCTCTCTCTCTCTCTCTCTCTCTCTCTCTCTCTCTCTCTCTCTCTCTCTCTCTCTCTCTCTCTCTCTCTCTCTCTCTCTCTCTCTCCCCTATTACTAAGCTATCTCTCCACCTCTCTCTCTCTCTCAAATTATTTTTATCATATCCCCTAATCTCTATCTCTCTCTCATATCCCCTCTCTATCCTCCTCCTATCCCCTTCTCTCTCACTCATTCTCTCCATGTCTCTCTTATTATTTATATTATATCACCTTCTTTCTCTCACTATCATGCCTCTATCTCTAGCTCACTCTATTTATCTATATCTAATTATGTCTAGTTCTTGTATTCAATCCATCTCTCCCTATATCTATTCATCTCTCCCTCTATTTTGTATCCCATTCAACTCATCTACATCACCTCCTTTCTCTTACTCTCATGCCTCTATCTCTACGTCACTCTATTTATTTGTATCTAATTATGTCTAGCTCTTGTATTCAATCCATCTCTCCCTCTATTTTTAATCTCATTCAACTCATCCACATCACCTTCTTTCTCTCACTCTCATGTCTCTATCTCTACCTCACTCTAGTTATCTATATCTAATTATGTCTATCTCTTGTATTCAATCCATCTTTCCCTCTATCTATCCATCTCTCCCTCTATCTTTCATCCCATTCAACTCATCTACATCACCTTCTTTCTCTTACTCTCATGCTTCTATCTCTACCTCACTTTATTTATCTATATCTAATTATGTCTAGTTCCTGTATTTAATCCATCTCTCCCTCTATTTTTTATCCCATTCAACTCATCTACATCACATTCTTTCTCTCACTCTCATGCCTCTATCTCTACCTCACTCTATTTATCTATATCTAATTATGTCTAGCTCTTGTATTCAATGAATGTGTAAGGAAAAGAGTAGGAAAGAGTGAATCTGGAAACACATGAGATGTACTTCACCCTATGGTAATAGAGTTTAGGGTTATCTATTAATATATGTACTTTTTAGAGCTTAGGTTTGGATGGTTTAGGATTTTAGGCGTAGGTAGGCTTGAGGGTTTAGGGGACAGAGTGATGGGGATGTAGCCCAAGATTGGGTAAAATCACTATTATCTTTATCTATCCCTCTCTCTATTTTTATATGTCTATCTCTACTTAATTATATTTTCCTATCTTTGTACCCATCTCTTCGTTCAACTTCTCTCTATATCTTTCACTCTCCTCTAGGGAACATTTCTTATTGTGACACCTCTTGCCCATCTCAACCACCCCTTTATTCCCTCTACCTCCAATCCTAATCTCCCTATCTCCCTATCCTCATATTCCCTATCTCCCTATCCTCATATTCCCTCTCTCCCTTTCTTTCCTCCAAGTCATATGAGCCTCTCTATTTTAACCTCCCTTACTCTCTCCCTCTTTTGCTCCCTCTACCCTTGTCTTGCTCTATCCCTCTTTGTCCCCTCTATCTATCTATCTCTCTCTTTTGTAATTTCCAAAATATAAAACCTAATTCCAAACCTCTAGTTAATAAAGGTCCCTAAATTCTAAATATATTATCCCTAGTTAATCACATTTCCTAAAATAATGACTAATGAGATCATAGTTCTTGATATTGTATAGGGCACATTTCTTGTTATGACAACTATATATTTAGTATAAAATGCATGAATGATAATATAAAATGAGGGACTTCAACGAATTATTTCTTTTAATGAATTAGAGAGAGGGTCCACCACTATTGTATGTGTGTGTGTGTGTGTGTGTGTAAATTAGAGAGAGAGAGAGAGAGAGAGAGAGAGAGAGAGAGAGAGAGAGAGAGAGAGAGAGAGAGAGAGAGAGAGAAATTAGGAGAGAAGTGGAGAGAGAGGGAGAAAAATGGGGGAGAGGGAGAAAGTAGGAGAGAGGTGGAGAAGGGGAAGAAAGGGGAGATAGGGATAAAGTGAGAGGGGCAAAAAGAGAGAAGGGGAAAGGGAGAGAGATAAAAGTAGAAAGTGAGTAAGTAGATAGGCGAGAGAAGAAAATAGTAGGCGAGAGGGGGAATGGTTTATAGTTATAGGATTTAAGTTTTAAGTTTTTAGTTTTATGGTTTAAGGAGGGAGAGAGGGAGGGAGATAGAGAGGAAGAGAGGGGGGGGGGTAATTAGTTATCTTTATAGAGAGAGAGAGATAGAGAGAGAGAGAGAGCGGGGGGAGGGGGGGTAATTAGTTATCATTAGAGAGGTAAACCATCTTATTTAATTTAAAGTGAAATGAAATGATAGAAAAGTAAACACCTCTCTTTTTTTCTATACTTCTCTCCCTCTCCTTTCTGATATATATCAATCTCAATCTTTTCTATGCAAGTTGTACCTTCTCCTATTCAAAAATTCCTTAAGTTTGTATTGGCTATTTTTTATCCCATTCAACTCATCTACATCTCCTTCTTTCTTTCACTCTCATGCCTCCATCTCTACCACACTAATTGTATATGTCTATCTTTACTTATTTATGTTTTCCTATCCCTCTACCCATCTCTCCCTTGAACTTGTCTCTATATCTTTCCATTTTTTTATAGATAAGGTTTAGGGATTAGGGATTTTATGTAGTGCTTGCCACTGGTTCGCATTTTGTTATCATTGCTAAAATCTTTTAGGGTTAGTTTTATGTCGTTGGTTAGCAGCATTCTTTGAGATTATCATGTATTGTGCTATGGATTCAGTTTAATTATATGATGAGATTACTTGGTACTTTACATTTCATATATGCATGATGATTATTCTCAGTTTTTGCAGTTATTAATGATGATTTATTATCATATGTGCTTCCTTATGGATACTTACCTGATACTTGCATGTGTATGCTATGTGTGTTTTCTTTGCTTGTTTTCTTTTGTATTGCGTGTCTAATGTGGTTAAGGAAGGGAGTCGTAGTCACCTGCTAGTCGGGATCTACACAATGCACCACTTCCTACCATTGTCTATTTAGTTAGTATATATTGTTCTTGTACATGCATAATTTTTATGCATGTTGTAGGTACCGGGTATCGAATTCCCTGAATTGTCAGGATGAGCATACCCTATTACATTATCTCAATGATAAGAGAGTGGAGATAAATTCTCAAGTCCAAATCCCAACCCTTTAAGCCATTTGTTCTAATTGAAAAATTAGGACAAGTATCTGAATTGAGTACCCTCTGAATGCGTTGGATAGCGTAATTCGTGATAGAAACTCTTGGTTTGATTTTGTATGTATTTTGGCTATGATGGGTTTTCATATTTTTACCTTATGAGTCTTTGATGTATTTTCTATTAATTAAGCCTAATTAAAAGATTTAATTAATGGTTTAATTTAATGGAAAATTAATATGGTATTTTAATATTTATTTTATTTAATTAATTAAATAAAATAATTAAATTTGAAAATAAAAGTTAATAGTTTAAATTTGGAATGTGACAATATTTATTTTAATAATAATATATTTGGAGTTCATTGTTAAATAAATGACTAAATAATATTATTATTAAAGCTAATAAATATTTTAGCAATTAAATTTTGGAAAATGAAATTTAGAAGTGGAATATATTAAAATTATCAAAAGATTCTAGATTTCATGTGATTAAAATATAAATATATTAAGATTGAAAAGTGGAGATATTAAAGTTAGTGCATGAGATTTAATAAATAAATTAATTAAATTCGAAAGAGTAAATTAATTATTATATTAATGATTGTGCATTATTTTAATATTTGCTCACATTGGAGTTGGAAATTTTTTGAAAGTTGTCATGTAGACAACACAGGGGTTTGCACTCTAAGAATGCACAAGTTGTCTACACTTAGGAGGTAGCATTTTATTTGAGCACATGGTGTCTACAACTTTAAGACTTATCTAGAAGGTTGGAGAAGACCATGCTTGGTTGTCATGCTTATCTTCTAGTTGCTTCTAGAGACAATCTAGATGCATCTTAGAGGCCTTTAAATAGAGGCTCTCCTACTGTGTTTGAAAAAGCTTAAATGCAAGCTACAAGCTACAAGCTTAATGAAAGATACAAGCTACAAGCTTATTGGAAGCTACAAGCTTAATGAAAGCTACAAGCTACAATCTTAATGGAAGCTACAAGCCTCAAGCTAAAATAGAAGCTTCAAAGTTCACATGCATTGGAGAAGTTCATATGCTCATATATTTTCTACTTGCTTCTATGCTCCATCTAGCACTTCTAGTCACTTGGAGATTTTTGGTGGGCTTGGATCTTGGAGGAATTGCAAATGGTGGAGAAGGAAGGGATTTTCTATGGACTTCTGAGGCATGGCGGATTAGCATCAGTGTCCAAGTGCACTTGTGATACTCGCATATTTCCTTTGCACTCTTTCTCTTCCTGTCTTCATCATGTTTGTTATATGTGTCTGAAACTTCTCTATGATTGAATCTATAATTTGAAATTGGAATCTAGATATGTATGTTATTTGGTTTCAAAGAAAACATTAGAAAACCCTAGCTTCAATTTAAGAGAGAAATTAGATCTGAATTGGGTTTGGGTTCAAATTTATTGAGATGTATTTTGGTTATTGAGAACCAATGGATACTTATGATTATTAGTGATGCCTTTAGTTGCCAATAGAGAACTGTTGTGGTCATGATTTTCTATGGATGCTTTTCAGATACTCATGGAGATTTGATGATTCTTATCTTGGAGATTTGATGATTCTTATTATGGATATTTGATGCTTTTATTATGGATATTTGATGATTCTTTTTATGGATTATCTTTGGGATTTTCTTTACAGTCGCTTGTACAGGACTGTGGTGATTTATGACTCCATGAGCTTAGGGTAGGTAATCTACTTGTAGTGTCAGGAAGTGGCTTGCAATGGGTACCGGGGCCCTAAGTGGCTACCAGGGTAACTCATTGTAAGTTTGGTTAATAAGTGATAACATTTACACACTAAATGGGGATTAAATGAACCTAAAAATATAATTGTTGATGTTCTCACGCATGCCTTGAGTGCTTGTACAGGCTAGGATGGCAGTAGTGAGAATGCATGGTTGCGACCTTGCATTTCGTAGTATCCTCGTCAGTATGAGAGGATACTAGTGGCCGCATGAGATCAGTATGGACCCATGGAGTTTAGTTAACTACCAAGATAACTTGTACATGATAAATGCGATAACACTTTCTCTCTTGTAGAGTAGGTTTCCTACATGTCATTGTTGTGCCTCTGGGAATTAGATGTCAATTTTGTGTGATGGAACCTTTGAGTTAGTATACTTATAGGATTCCTGGACTTAGAGATTTATGCTACGTGATTTGATAACCTATTTGGGACTTGAGATTATCTCCTCAGCACGGTGGGAGTGGACCACTTAGGTTCCACGCGATCGGGTGGTAGTGTATTTCCACTCTTATCATTTGAGATCCATCCGAAACACCGTGGCTAGAGTATTCTTGGTTGGTATTTATCTTCATTCTGTTCTTGGAGCATTATCATAGATGGCATACTTTAAAATGGATGTATTTACTCGTATGTTTCTTATACTAATGATTTGTATATGTTAGATGATGATATCTTATGCTTTACTTTGCATGTTAGTAGGATGTTTTAGGAGTGACATTCCTACTATGTTAATACCGATGATCTCTTTGGTGCTTTGGAATGTTATGCGCGGAGGGATGGCTAGGATCCACGATGGTCTAATGATGCTATTTATGGTTGGGAGGAATCGTGCACTTAGTTATTTATGTTTGTGATATATGGTTATCTCTTATGATGGATGTTTATATTTTATGTGATGATGTATGACATGTGGTTTCATTTAATTTAATTGCATCATGGATTAATATTGAATGATGATGTACTTTATTTATATGGATGTTTATTCTTTAAGCCTTTTCATACTTGTGACATGTACAGTGGATGATTGAGCAATCTGAAATGTAAATTTCAAAGGACACTTGTATATGGTTTAAGAATGTTAGATGTATCATTGTTATTTCATAAGGATGTGATGTTCGATGAATGCTTAATTTAGATGTGATTCAACGTTAAGGGATCTTTAAAGAATGTAACTTTTTATGTATGTTATGTTTACTTTTAGTTGGATGTTACTATTGCTTTTGCGAATGTTATGGATGGTTTATCTTTCATGTTTTAAAAAAAAAAATTGTTTGGCAAACTTAGTGAAATTCTTTGGATCCCTTGGCGGGGCATTACATTTTATCTTGGATAGTGATTGAGTGAGAGGAAGAGAAATAATAAAAGGGAAGGGAAAGGGAGGAGGGGCATGTACTTAGGATTTAGGGTTTAGAGCTACCTTTTTTATATGGCACATTGCTTGTTGTGGTACCTACCTCTCTTCATGAGTTCTTACTAATTTCTTTATTATTAAACAAGAAAAGTTTGATCTCTTTCAAATGCCAAACAACAAGGATCAAGTAGTACTCCAAAATTACAAAATAAAAATTTTCACAATAAAGCCAAGAACCATCCTATGGCTTTCAAATACAAAGGCTTGATGGCTTTGTGTAATCATTGAGAATTATTTATATGCAATATCAAATTAGAGAATTGTTTAATATGCCCTAAACTTTGGGAAATCAACATTGAACCCTAAACCCTATCAAGAAAGGGAGAGGGAGATATAGAAAGGTGATGTGATAAAGAAGAGGATGATAGGGGTCAGAGTTTTTGGTAGGGAGGTCTAGCGAGAGTAATATAAATAAAGCGGGGGTAGATAGATAGGGAGTTATATGTGGGTCTATCTCCCTCTTATCCCTCTCTTCCTCTTCTTTATCACTCTCTCCACCTCTTCCTCTCCCAAACCACTTTACTTTGTCTCTCAACCAATTGTACCATTGATTTGACATATAGAATGGAGAGAGAGGGGGGAGAGGGGGAGAGATGGGGGTAACTAGTGTGAGGGAGATATATAGGGAGAGAGCAATAACGGATGAGTTAACCTAGAGATGGAAGGTATATATTTACAAAGTGTATTACAATATACTCCCCTTAATCCTAACACATACTCCCCCTTTCCTCCACGATCCCTTTACAAATGTTAACAAAGTGTATTACTTCTCCCTCCCATTAGATTTCTCCCATCCCTAGGTTTCTCTAGATATAAAGATGAAAGTATGATATGTACTTGTGTTAATTGGGTTTGAATCTCCATAGTAAGAATAGAATGGAAGAGTATATGGAAATTGCTTTCTTTAAAGAACTAGGAAATGTTGGTATGAAAAGACCAAAAAATAGAAGTGCAAAATAAGTGAACTTTCCTATGGAGTTTGAATTTTTATAGGAATGCAAAAGAAAAAATAAGCAAGAAAGAGAAACTTGTAGATAAGAATGAAAACGTTACAAAGATGACTAGATAGTTGAAAATAAGGCCTAGAAAATATTGTAATACCTAGTTCCAAGATTGGAACAGTTACAAGACCTTGTTCAACTATGGTCAAACATGGCTAAAGTGGTAGGGAGATCAGGGAAAGAGTGGGAAAGGGGTAAGAGAGCGAGAGGGGATAGAAGGAGAAAGAAAGAGGGAAAATGGATCTTGAATAAAAGAGAGAGTATGATCTAGGATGATGGATCAGAGAGAAAGGGAGGTTGGGGAGAAGGAGCAAGGGAGCAAGAGATGAGGAAGAGAAAGAGAAGGAAAGTAGGGAAAGAGTAGGAGAGGGGAAAAGAGATGGATAGACCCATGTAGGTTGCTTCTCCATCTTACCCCTCCCCATTTCTCTCCCCCCATCTAGACCTCCTTCCCAAAAGAACTTAAATCTATCATCCTCTTATATATTCCATCATTCCCCCCTCACCTTCTTTTTATATATTTTAGGGTGTAAGATCTATGGTACAAGGTTTAGGTCATATAAATAATGCTATAATTTTAGATAGCCCCATCTTATTTGTTTTCTCTCCCTTTTTATCTATCCCTCTCTCTATTTGTATATTTCTATCTCTACTTATTTATGTTTCCCTATCCATCTACCCATCTCTCCCTTCAACTTCTCTTTGTATCCTTTTTGAGTTTTTCTAATCTAACTTGAGTTATATTTGTAACCCCCTCTTTGTCTTGTATTGAATGACTTAGGGTGAATTTTCTTAACTGATAAAGGTGGTATATATATATACATCTCTCTCTAAACATAATATTTGACTCAATAATAGATTTCACTCATACTTATTCACTTAATCTTATGCATTACACTTGGACATTGTCATACATGTTCTCTTCCATCCATACTTACACTTTTCACTATGAAAATACTTTCAAATTTATTTAGAATTCATTATCCTTGATCATGCATAAGGTTAGCCTCAATATTATCTCAATTATATAAAGTTTCCCCTACCTCTCTCTATCTCACATGTTAGGATTAAACCACGAACAGAAATAACAATTACATGCAAATATAACCAATATTAGAAAATAATAGATCACATAGAAAAGAACACAAGACACCAAGATTTAATGTGGTTCACCCAATCCCTAGGCTATGTCCACCAAACAAAAAGTTTGATATTATTATGATCCAGTAATTACAACTTGATTACAATCCATAATCCCTTACAGCTCAATACCACCACAAGAACCAATTTTGCATCACTACAATAAAATAATCCCTAACCCTAAGCCTTTTTATAAAAGTATTTTTATGCCACTTTAGGGTTACAACATGTCAGCCATATGTTGGCCACAACCAAAAAAAAATTGTGGTGATGCCCCAAACCCCGAAGAATTTATGATGTATAGTACTTTCCTTATCAGTCACCACAAAATAAAAATTTCCCACTTGGGGATTGATCAAGCTCCACACTAAAAAACAATCTCCCACTTCGAGACTAATCCTATAGCTATACTGCTACCACATCATGGGGCTCCCATTGGATCAAACCACCCTTGACTCTACTTTTATTGTATTCATGTTCAGTCTAGAAGACTAACTGAAGTAGAAGAGGAGTTCAACTTCTCCCTTGTTAATACCTTTGTAAACATATCTACTAGATTCTCATCTATATTTATCTTATCTAGCTTTAATTATCCATCCTCCAAAACTAACCAAATAAAATGGTACCACAACTGTATGTGTTTGGTCTTTGAATGCAGAGCTGACTTCTTTGCAAGATGAATGACACTTTGACTATCTGCAAACAAATAATTATCGCTGTAAGGGTGTCCCAATTCTTCCAAGAAGAACTCAAGCCATATCATCTCCTTGGTTTCCTTTGTAGCAGCTACATACTCTTCCTCTATAGTGGCTAAAGCATTAACCTTCTATAACTTAGAAACCTAGCTCATGGCTACCCCTCCAATAGTAAAGACATAACCTGTAGTACTATGCCTGGTATCAATATCCTCTACCAAATCTGAGTCAACATAGCCATGTAAATCAGTAGTAGAGCCCCCAAAGTGTAAACACTTATTAGATGTTCCTCTCAAATATCTGAGAATCCATTTGATGGCATTCCAATGCTCAATTCCTAGATGACTCATATACCTTCTAACGACTCCCAGTACATGTGCAACATCTATCCTAGTAGATACTATAGTATACATCAACCTTCGTATAGCTGAAACATAGAGTACCTTGGACATCTTATCCTCCTCTTCTTGTGTCTTAGGACACATCTCCTTAGTCAACTTCAGATGACCAAGTAAAGGTGTGCTGACAGCTTTAGCATTCTCCTTAGAGAAACATTGCAACACCTTTTCAACATAATTAGCCTGAGATAGCATCAATTTTCTATATTTCCTATCTCTACAAATATTCATACCAAGGATTTGTTTTGCTGCCCCCAAATCCTTCATAGCAAATGCATGTGCTAATTGGCATTTCAGCCCCTTAATATGATCCATGTTAGACCCAGCTACTAGCATATCATCAACATATAAACATAAAATAATGTAGCTATCATTATCCAACATCTTAAATTAGACACAATGATTTGAATGACACCTACTATAACCATTCTCATGCATAAAACTGTCAAATTTTAGATACCATTGCCGAGGTGGTTGCTTCAAGCCATATAAACTTTTGTTCAATTTGCACACTAAGTTCTCCTTACATTTGACAGCAAATCCTTGTGGTTGAGCCATATATATCTCTTCATCCAAATCACCATGAAGGAAGGTTTTTTTAACATTAAGCTGCTCTAAATGCAAATCTTTAGTAGCCACAAGACTTATAATAGTACTGATAGAAGTCATCTTAACAACGAGAGAAAATATCTCATCAAAATGAATGCCCTTTTTTCTACGCAAATCCTTTCACAACTAACTTGGCTTTAAATCTTTTCTTACCTCCTTCCTCTTCTTTCAACCTATAAACCCACTTATTCTATAAAGCTCTTTTACCTTCAGGCAACTTGCATAAATCCCATGTCTTATTCTTCAGCAAAGAGTCCATCTCGTCTTTCATTGTAGACTCCCATTGAATCTTAGTATCCACCTGCAAAACTTTGTCATAACATTTAGGTTCACCAGCATTAGTAAGTAAAATTGAATACAAAGAGGGAGAGAATATTTTTGGAGGTGTAATTTTCCTTGTTGACCATCTAACATTCACTAGTGTATGTGGTATTTTTTGTTGTAGTTGTTGTGCATCATTAGAAATGGCTAGAACATTAGCTTTTGTAGTATCATCCAACACTACATAATCATCTTCTTTCTTCTCATGTTGCTACAATAGATATTTGTACAACACTTTCTCATTGAATATGACATCCCTGCTTCTTAAAATTCTATTATTTTCAAAATCCCAAACTATAACCAAATTCATTATTGCCATATCGGACAAATACATATTTCTTTGACTCAACTTCCAGCTTGGTTCTATTTTCAAAATCTATGGGAGCAAATGCTTCATCGCCCAAGGTTTTGAGAAAACAATAACTCACCTTCTTACTAGTCCATGCTTCTTCTAGAATACCATATCCCAAAGGAGTAGAGGGACTTCTATTAATCAAATATATAGCAGTATTGATAGCCTTTGCCCACATGTGTAAGGGAAACCCAACATGCAACCTCATGCACCTTGTATGCTCCATTATAGTCTTGTTAATGCATTTAGCCACTCCATTTTCATGTGGAGTCCTTGGAACTATTTTCTGTCTACAAATACCATTAGTGGAGAAATAATCTTCAAATTCATGACTACAATACTCACAATCATTATCAGATCTAAGATATTTTAATTTCTTACCAGTCTCATTTTCAACCAAGCATTTTCATTTCTTAAAATTTTGAAATACATGAGATTTTTGTTTAAGGAAATAAACCCTAACTTTTTTGGTTGTGTCATCAATACCTAAGCTGGTCCCCATACATTGGTATGCACAAGCTCTAATTTTTCCTTTTTATTTTCCTTCCCAGTCTTCACAAAACTCACTCTCTTTTGTTTTCCATACACACAACTTTCACAAAAATTCATATTAACACAATTCAAACCTGGTAAAACTTTCTTTGAATGAAGTACTTTCATACCTTTCTCAATTATGTTCCCAAGTCTATTGTGCCACAACACTATATTAGAATCTACAATAGCTATTTGTTCTCCTTGCTCAACTGCAACAATTGTTCCTAAACATTCTTTTTCACTGAAACAATTAAAGTAGAAGGAACAATATGACCTATACAAAGATATAAGGTGCCTACTTTCACACCTTTTTCTACTACAAGGGAACCTTTTCAAACCTTCAATTTTTTATCATTAAAAGTAACTGCACAACCCTCATCACCGAGTTGCTTTGCTGAAATTAAATTCCTACTCAGCCCTGGAACATGCCTTATCTTATGTAGTAGCCAATGATTCCCATTCTGTAACTTAATCTTAATTTTTCCCTTTCCAACAATCTGATAGGGTTCATTATCTCCCAAATAAACAAGCCCAAAATCCCCTTGGACATAATCAATGAAATAACCTCTATGAGGTGTAGCATGAAATGAAGCACTAGAATCTAAAACCGACAAATCATCAAAACTTTCTAAAGATAGAAACAAAGCATCCTCTTTGGATTTGTTACTTACCACATTTGTCTCCTTATCTCCATCTAGTTTATCTCCTTCATTTTTCTTTTAATTTTAGCAATCTTTCTTTTTATGACCTAGTTTCCCATAGTACCAGCAGTCGTTCGGTCCTCTTGATTAAGACCTTCTCCCTTTTGACTTTCCTCTTAATTTCCCATGATTTCTAGGATTACTTCCTCTCTCAGTCATTCTGCCCCTGCTTTGTGCATTCAAAGAACTTCCTAATGTAGATCCACCTGAGGATTTCCTACAAGTTTCCTTACTCAAAATAACACTGATCACATCATCATATTTTAAGGTACTAGATTCAAGAATAGAATTACTCACAGCCATTTCAGCTTTTAGGCAAAGAACACAAAATCAAGAGACCTCTAATTTCTTCTTCAAAATTGATACCCATAGAAAATAATTGACTAATAATAGTATTAAACTCATTTAAATGATTTGCAATAGATCCACCTTTTGTCATTTTCATATTAAATAAATGCTTCATGAGAAATACCTTGTTTGAAGTAGAGGAATTTTCATACAGTGTCACTAGGGTTTTCATCAACTCTTCTGTGATCTTTTCTTTTGTAATATTAAATTCCACCGATGGTGCCAAGCATAATCGAATGCTTCCAAGTACCTTTCTATCTAGAAGATCCCATTTTTCATTTGACATAGATCACTGATTCTTGGCTTTGACTTCTAATGGCTTCCATAAATCCTTTTGATAAAGATAGTCTTCTATTTGCATCTTCCATAACTAGAAGTTTTGCCCATTAAACCTATCAACCCTCAGCTTACCCTTATCTGCCATCACTCCCACTTAATCGTGAGACTCTCACTCAATTGTGAGACTTTCTTGTAGAGGATAACTAAAAGAAAAATATCTCTCTAATACCACTTGTTAGGATTAAACCATAAACATAAATAACAATTACATGCAAATATAACCAATATTAGAAAATAATAGATCACACAAGAAAGAACACAAGACACCAAGATTTTTCATGGTTCACCCAATCCCTAGGCTAGATCCACCAAACAGAGTCTGATATTATTATGATCCAGTGATTACAACTTGATTACAATCTGTAATCACTTACAGCTCAATATTGCCCCAAGAACCAATTTCTCATCACTACAATAAAATAATCCCTAACCCTAAGCTCTTTTATACAGGTATTTTTATGTCCCTTTAGGGTTACAACATGTCAGCCATATGTTGGTCATACATTGGCCATGACCCAAAGAATTTTTGAAGTATGTAAAGTACTTTCCTGATCAATCACCAGAAACTAACATCACACACAAACACACACACACACACCCACACACACACACACACACACACACAAACACCCTTCCTATCTCTATCTCTCATCATTTTCTACTATCTCACTTCCTCTTAATTATCCTTTCAATCTCTTTATTTTTAATAGAATGTAAAAAATATTCATATTTAAATTTATTTTTAATAAATATTAGAATTTAGAATTGTTTGTGCACAAATTTAATTTTAAATAAATATTTCTATTTTTATATTCCCCATCTATCATTCTCCCCCACATCTCTCCCTCTCCCTTTCTCTCTCTCTGATTACCTTTCTCCCCTTCTCTCATTCTCTCCTCGTCTGACCCCTTTTAAACATTTTGATTGTATTATGTGTGCTAAGGGGTACTTAGATCTCTTAGGACACACATTATGTGATTAAATGGGTTAAAAGAGGATAAATAGATCACTATGACCCTTTTTGACCCATTCAATCATATTATATTTGCTAAAGGGTCCTAAGATCACTTAAGAGACACATTATATGATCTAATATGTCAAAATGGGTCATAAGGTGATGAAGGGCCACACCACCCTTACCAACTTAAAAACAAAAACACAATAATATGGAGACAAAGAGATGACAAAATGCTTTGCAAAACATGCTTTATTATACTTGAAAATACTTGCAACATCAACAAGATGATATCATAGATATGACTTCTTCCAAAAGAAGTTTACAAATTCTTCAACATAAGAGAACCCACAAATAAGAGCTTCCACAAGAAGAGTCTTCACAACAAGAGCTTCCACCAAGAGAACTTTTACCTCCAAGCTTCTATACAAGAGATTACACCATGAGAGCTTCACTACAAGAGCTTACACTTAAAGAGCTTATACTTGAAGAGCTTGATTAAAAATGATCATAACCCTTGCTTAAATAGGCACTTACCATCAAAGATGTTACAAACACAACTAATGTGGGATAAAAGGTAAATACAAGTACCTTAAAAAAAAATTTAAATTCCCACCCAAATACAACTAAGCACCACCATGTAGCCAATTAGAAAATTACATTTCCTTTGTGGATGACAACAAATATTACATGCATGATTTAAGGAACTTTCTACAAACTTCTAAAATGCCACCTACATGCCTCGATAAATGAAATGACAACTATTTTTCTAATTTTTCTATTTATGCCACCTATGCACCTTGAAAATAGAAATTCCTCTTTCCCCTCTTTTTCCTTTTTTAATTTCAAAAAAAAATTCTTGTAATTTTTGTCACTTTCTCTCTGCTCTACAATTTTTTTTTAAAACAAAAAATTGATCACACACCCTTTTTCATGATGCAAGATGCTCCTACATCATAAGGTATTGTACGACCTCTTTTAACCCATTCAAATGATTATATTGGTGTTAAGGGGCCTTTAGACACCTTAAGACATACATTATGCTTTCAAATGGGTTAAAAGGGGTCCTTGGGAGATAGGATGAAAAAGAGAGTGTCTAGATGGATAATGGGAGAGATTTCAGGGAGAGGGGGAACTCTCTATCTTGAATGATAACAACTATCCCCACATTAAAAAGAAGTCTCCTACACCATCTACATAATATAGGTACAAACTCCTATGTGTATCATATTTGAACTACTATGAAATTAATTATCCTAATTAAGATTAATTAAATAGTTATTAGTTAATATTTAATTACACCAACTACCCCACTTGAGTGCAACTAAGTAGAATGCACAATATATATCCAAGAATGGGTTTCCATATGAGCTGGATTTAGGCAATGTGATGAGCTCATTAGCAAGGAGCATTGGTAAGACAACATCATAAGAATCTTTGAAGGGAGTAAAATTTCTCTCAAAAGTGTGTCTAGAATCATTTTGTTGCTTCTCAAGTGGATAGCATGCATCCATGTCTTCATCATAGATCGGTTTATCATGATAGCTTTCCATAGGCTCAAAGAAGGTATCACTTACCTACTTTCTAAGGAGGTATTTGGATCTAATAAATGAAATAATGAAAAAATGCTAGAAATGGGGATAATATTCTCAATCTACTTCTTCCCTTATCATAAAAGATTCATCTCTATTTGTAGCACTCATTGTATATCTTTATTTCTAGATACAATTAATAATTTGACATCACAACATGGGGAATAATATGGAAAATCTAAAGGTAACATTAATATCTTACATACAAATAATCCATGTTTAAACAATGATGCATTCCTAGATTTTGATCTTCTATAGTGAACATTTCTTTTTGTGTCACCTATTTCTCACAATGAGTTCCTATTGGTTTCTTTGTTATTAAACAAGAAAAGTTTGATAGGGAGAGAGACATGAGAGACATAGATAGGGAGAGAGAGTGGTGAGATATATGCAGGGGGGATACAAGATTTAATTTTATACCAACCTTCATATTCATAATGAAATCATGTTGAGGTATATGCATATCTCTTTTACTTGAAGATGAATGTTGTGATATGTCTTCCTCAAATAACTCTCCCTCTCTCATTTTTCATTCTCTCCTTCTTCCACACCTCTTTCCATTGTTTCACTCTTGCCTTGTATCTATCCATATCCACTTCTCCTTTATTCTCTTACTCATCTACATCACCTTCTTTCTCCTTATCTACCTATCCTACAACTCTATCCCTTTATAAGCTTCTTGACTCTCTATCAACCCCTCATCTAGTTATATCCTTTTATCTAAAATTTCCTCTCCCTCAACCTACCCCTCTCCTTCTCTACTCTCTCATCACCTATATATCTCTCCATCTCCCACTCTACACATGGTCTAGGATTACAGTTGATGGCACAAGGTTTAAGTACACAAGGTTGAGGCTCTCTCTCTCTCTCTCTCTCTCTCTCTCTCTCTCTCTCTCTCTCTCTCTCTCTCTCTCTCTCTCTCTCTCTCTCTCTCTCTCTCTCTCTCTCTCTACTCATATATTTAAGCCACAAATCCCTTCAACTTGATAATCTCCAATCCATGACCAAATGTATCCCATGGGGGTGGCTCGCGAGAAACATGAGGAAAGATGGGTATGTAATTCCCTCTCTACTACTCTCCTATTTATTTAGTAATGGACATCATTGAAATCCCACTCATATAGGAAGAGAGGGGGCTATGAGAGAGGGCGGGAATGTGAGAGAGGGAGATAATAAGCCCTAGCCATTTTTGTTCCCCATTCAGCCCATCACTGATAGTCAATCAGAGAGATCTTCAATGGGATGGATTCTCTGTTTTGAGTTAACATGCTAAAATTTTCAGCTAAGATTTCATGTTGTCCAATTCCTTCTTTTACCAAGTTGGCTCATGTTCTTTATTAACTGAGTTAGCTCAGTTTACTCTTTGCCAAAGTGACTTAGTTTTGCCTCAATGTTTTTTTTAACCAAGTGAACTTGGTTCCTTTGTTGCTGAGTTGAATCATTTTCTTCTTTTACCAAGCCATGGGTTAACATGCATTTTTTAAGGGTTAAATTTTGTGTTAACCATTTTTGGTGTTTTGGAGAGGCATTTTCATGCTCTTTCTGAAATAGTGAATTTCGTTATTTTGGAAGGCTTATCTTCTCGACTTTCTAAATTTGCTATTTCAAAAATCTTCATTCCTTGCTCCCACAAAATTGTGAAATTTTTGTTGTCTCTTCCACTATACATTAGGAAATGTGCCAACCAACATGTTTGTTCCACGTGGTGTTTGGCAAACATTGTAAGTTATCCCATTTTTGCTCCTAGAGAAATGGCAAAGCTAGTTAGGCTCTTGCATGTGGCAAGGTTAACCTTGCATGTTATCCCATCTCACAATTTCTTTTGTTGATTCTGTAGCTATCTCTAAGAAATAGAGTCTTGAAAAATCATCATGTGGTGGTGAGCAACAAGATAGATAGATTAAACATCAACTAGGTGTAGGAGTCATAGGTGGGTTAACATGCACTTTGGTAGGGGTTAACATTTTGTGGGTTTGCATTCTGAAATATTTCATGTTATCTAGTTTCTTATTTTACCAAGTTGGCTTGGGTTCTTCATTGACTAAATTAGCTCAGTTTCCTCTTCACCTTAGTGACTTAGTTTTGGCTTGGTTTGTTCTTTAACCGAGTGAAACTAGTTTCCTCTTTTGCTGAGTTCACTTATTTTCTTCTTTGACCAAGTTGTGGATTAACACATGTGTTTTCTAGGGTTAACTTTCATGTTAACTATTTTTTTTGTTTTGGAGAGAAAATTTCATGCTCTTTCAAAAACAGTGAATTTCACTATTTCGAAAGGCTTATCTTGTTGCCTTTCCAAAATAGCAAAACTTTTTATTTCAAAAATATTCATTCCTTTCTCTTGCAAAATTATGAAATCATGGTTGTCTCTTCCACCATGTATTGGGAAATGTGTGAACCAATAGGTTTTTTCCATGTGATATTGGGTAAACATTTCATGTTATCCCATTTTTTCTCCTAGCGAAATGGAAAAACTAGGTAGGCTCTTGCATGTGGCATGGTTAACATTGCATGTTAACCCATATCACAATTTCTTTTGTTGATTTTGCAACTGCCTCTAAGAAATAGAGTCTTGATAGATCATGTGGTGGTGAATAAGAAGATAGAGAGATTAAACATCAACTAGGTGTAGGAGTCATGGGCGGGTTAACACACGCTTTCTAAGGTTTAACATTTCACATTAACTATTGAAGATAGAGAGATTAAACATCAACTAGGTGTAGGAGTCATAGGTGGGTTAACACACACTTTGGCAAGGTTCACATTTCATGTTAAGGGTTGAAGATAGAGAGATTAAACATAAAAGGTGTAGGAGTCATGGTGGGTTAACACCCACTTTGGTAGGGGCTAACATTTTGTGTTAACCGTTTAAGATAGAGAGATTAAACATCAACTAGGCGAAGGAGTCATAGGTGGGTTCACATGCACTTTGGCAGGGGTTAACATTTTATGTTAACCATTTTCACTATTTTAGAAAGTGATTGTCATGCTCTTTCTGAAATAGCAAATTTTTTAATTTCGGAAGGCCTTCTTTCTTGGCCTTCCGAAATAGTGACATCAAGTTATGACAAATGGGCTTGTGCCACATGGTGGTGGGAAAACTTGCATGTTATCCCCATTTTTTCTATTTTACAAGGGTCATTTTTGACAACCCATAAAATCACAGAATTGATGTTTCCTCTTCCACCATGCATTGGGAAATGTGCTCAGTTTGTTCTTTAATTGAGTGAACTTAGTTTCCTTTATTGCTGAGTTGGCTCATTTTCTTCTTTGACTGAGCTACAAGTTAACATTTTTTTTTTGTGGGGTTAACTTTTGTGTTAACCATTCTTGTTGTTTTGGATAGGCACTTTCATGCCCTTTCTGAAATAGAGAGTTTTGCTACTTTTGAGAGCTTCTTTTTGAAAGATATTGATTTTTCTCTAAATTATATCTATTACAAGTGTAGAATATTATGATTTCCAAATTTATTAAAATATACATATTTGTAAAATTTTGAATATTGTATAAGTAACCAAAAATATTAATAGTTATAATTTAATGATAATTTTTAGTAAGTATATTCTCTCTCTCTCTCTCTCTCTCTCTCTCTCTCTCTCTCTCTCTCTCTCTCTCTCCCTAACCTGTCTTCCTCACCTGCCTCTCTCTAAGGGTTAGGTTGAGGGTTTTCATTAGGGTTACAAAAAAGATTGGGATAAATATTAGGATTATGGTTATGGTAAGGAATGAAATTGGAATGAGGATTTTTGTTAGGGTAAGGGCCTATAGTATGGCTAGGCTATCTAAAATTATAACATTATTTATATGACCTAAACTTTGTACCATGGAGCTTGCACCCTAAAATATATAAAGAGAAGGTGGGGGGTATAACTAAAAATCTTTCCCTATATCTCTCTATCACTTCATAAATAGCATTATCTCTTATGTATGTTTTTCTATCTCTTTATATCATCCTCTCTCTCCCACTCTACATTTCCTTTTCAATATATTGAGCTATGTTTCCCTTTATCCAACCCCATCCTCTCTCTCTCTCTCTCTCTCTCTCTCTCTCTCTCTCTCTCTCTCTCTCTCTCTCTCTCTCTCTCTTTCTCTCTCTCTCTCTGTGTGTGTGTTTGTTTGTTTCTCTCCTCTTCTTCCTCCCTTCCATATCTAGGTTTCTTCCTCCCTTATTCATCTCTCTTTAGGATAATATTGATGGTATATTTGGTAGAGGTATACAATAAAGTTGTAGGAAAATGGAGGGAGAGATCTAAGAGAGAAACTAATCAACATATAATTATCAATAAATTTCCCATATCTATGTATTTTTATTTTCTATTTCTAGATGCACTTGATGATAGGGTTTAGGGTTCAATATTGATGATATGGTCTAGGGTTGAGAGTTCAATAATTCAATATAGCATGTAAATAATTCTCAATGCTAACACAAAATCATCATTCCTTTGTATTTCAAAGCCATAGGATGGTTATTCAAGCCTTCTTTCTATTTTCAAGACCTCTTTCTCTTGTATTAAATGAAAACATTCAACAATTTTGTCTACTTATTCAATAGAAAGGATAGCTAGTGAACCTTTCTTGGAGTTGGTCATGAGATATGGTTAGAAAAATGGGTATGTCATTCCCTCCATACTACTCTCCCCTATTTATTTTCTCCACCTACTGATCATGCATAAGGTCAGCCTCAATATTATGTCAATTACATAAGGTGTCCCCTATTACACATGCGCACACACACACACACACATTCTTCCTATCTCTATCTCTCCCCATTTTCTACTATCTCACTTCCTCCCATTTCTCCTTTCTATCTCTCTAGCTATACATCTATCCCATCCCCTTCCCATATATATTCATCTCCCTCTCTTTTTATTCATTTTATGTTCTCTTACTTTTTATCCCTCCCTCTCTATTCTTCTATGTCTATCTCTACTTCCTTATATTTTCCCATCCCTCTACCTATCTCTCGTTTCCCTGTCTCTCCCTATAGTTAGTTTAACAAGCATATGTCTAATATTTCTGGAATATAGACTTCTAAATTAATTTTTATAAATCTTTATATTATTAGTTCAATAAGAACATGTCAATCATTTTGAGAATGTAAAAAATATATATAATTTGTTAGTTGATATGTAATCTTAATTTTTCATCAATTTTGTTTAAGTGGTTTAGAATTAGAATAATATATTATTTCACATGTAGAATCTTGAACTTAACTAAAATTGTTTTTTCTTGATTTCTTTATAAATATTTTAATAAAACAATAAAATTTATTTGTCAATTTAATTCAATATATAATATTTAATTATAAATCATAATTATTACATTTTTAGTTTTCTTATCCATAATTTTTGAATTGATATAAGTATATCAAATACAAATTTCTTTACTCCTTTACTAATTATGGTAATTTGTGTTATCAAATAATTTTTCTTACAACCTCTATCAATTTATATATTTTAATTTGAAAAAAAAAACCAATGCATTTTTCAATCAATGATTATAAAATTCTAAAATTTGTCCATTTTTTTAATTATAATTCCTAATTTATAAAATTGTATTTGTAAAACATGGATATTCTATATTAATTTTTTTATATTTTTAAATTATTTTTATCTAGGGGAATCAACATTTGTCTAATATTTGGAGAATATGGAATATAGATATTTCAAATTAATTTTTATAAATATTTTAATAAATCTTTATTTTATAAGTACAATAAGAAAATCTTAATTGTTTTTAAAATTTAAATCATTAAATATAATCATTTTTTAACAAGTTCAAATTATATCAATATATTTTAGTTGATGAATAATCATAACTTTGAAGTTGTTTAGAGTTAGATAATATATTATACCATGTAGACTCTCCATTTAGATAATAGATCATACATTATTGCATTTAGAGAACTTTTTTGAAAAATTAGTTTTATTGAGTTCTTTATAAATAATTTAAATTTACCTAAAAATATAAATAATAATTAATAATTTATGGAAAAATCCAGCATTCGTGCAAAAAATCAGAGTAGGTCTTTGAGGGAACTCAAGATTTGGAGAAGTCACAATATGCGGTCAAGATTGCGAATAAGTTCTCAATTCTGGAAAATTATGAAGACAAAAAGGGTTAGAGATGACACTCCTACAAATCAAATTTGCAAAAAGAGGCAATTTATGGAAGAATTCCTAGGCCAAAGAATTATCAGGCCAAATCCAACCTTGTCACACCAGATTTTGTTGGTAATTTTTGTCCATAGTCATTGTTTACAATTGAGAGTTTGAATGATCAATTTAGGGTATTTAATATTACTAAGTATGCCCAACTCAACCTGTGCAAACCACCTCCATTAGAGTCTAATAAGTTAGTACCTCCCAGTCCATATCATTCATATCCCCCTTTTATGGTTGAGTCTCATGATAAGTCGTCGCACCCCTATCTCCCTCCTCACAGGCGATCCATGAAGAGGGTTAACAAGATTTCTTCACACCCTAAGGGAAAGATAGATCCTAGGGCTAAACCAGCCTACAAGGAAAATACCATCTGCATTCACAATGAGGAAATTGAAGCTGCATGGTGTGAATGTCAAAAAAATTTCATTTTCATGGTATGGAATGGCCCTAATGAAGATTTGTTCTTTCTCTCAAATTGGTTAGAGGAAAACTATCGTGACTAGGTAAGTATCTCTTTCTATTCAAATAAAACCCTTTATTTTCAATGTATGAGTAAAGTTATTAAAAATTAATTTATGAATGTATCAGATTTTTTTTTCAATGGACATGCTATCAAATTTGTAGATTGGAGTCCAAATTTTAAGTTAGAAGGGATAGATTTTAGGTGCCCAATATGGTTCAATATTTAGGCTTTACCACCAAAGTTGACGTAGATTGAAACCCTCAAATCAATGGGATCTGCTATAGGATAATTCATAGGGATAGATGCCTCCTTTTAGTATTCCAACAATGTGAAATTACTAATTAGAACAAAGTTTAATCAATCTCTTCCTATACAAAAAAAAGTGATAACAAAGAAGGTATCTTATGAGTTAAGTTTACAAACATATGAAGGGGAGATATATGTAATCATAAAGGTAGAGGATGATAAAAGAACAGATTTTATATATCTACCTAACACTTCGTACTTTCAAAGTATGGTTCTTATGATAAGTACATAGAAAAAGAAGATGGTGATTAGATCAGCAGAGTCACATCCTTACAATGTTTTGGAAAGCTTGACACCCAATTTGATCTATAAAGTACTAAAAAAATTGATTATGGTTATAGTTTACAACCTAATAGAAGAATCAAATCAATCATTGTGGTTGATCATAAAGAGATTCATAAAGGGAGAAATAAGAAAGATGCATCTACTAAACAAAGATCTAAAAAGAAGAAAAAGGTATCAAAGAGCAATCTAGGGTAGAGGAAAAGTCCAAACAAAGGGGAAGATAGGATAAATAGTGAGATAAAGGTAGAAAGGATTCAAGAATAGGCCACTAGCAGTGAAAGGGGAGTAAAGTCAGCTAGCCCCATCAAGAGGGATCAACAAGTTGGAAACACTTCTTAGAATAGAGTTCCAGCTAAATTGTAATGCCCCACCAAGGGATCCAAAGAATTAACCTAGAATTTCACTAAGTTTAGTAGCATTTAAAAAAAAAAAAAAATACCATATATATAACTCATGCACAATAACGGAAGCAATAGCAATGTCCATATGAAATTAAACATAACATAAATAATGGATTACATTCTTTAAGATCCCTTAACGTTGAATTACATACATGAATCCATCTAGTACAACATCCACATGAAATAATAATGATAAGTCCAATGTCTATACATTACATTTCAAATGCTCATTCATCCACTGTACATGTCACAGGGTATGACAAGCTCAAAAGAATATACATACATAGAATAAGGTACATCATCCTATTCTAATCTATGATACAACATCATAGAGAACATATAAATCCATCATAAAGATCAAACATAATAAACTAAGTGCACGGTTCCTCCCAACCGCCAATATCATCATTGGACCATTGTGGATCCTAGCCATCCCTCCGTGCGTAACATTCCAAATCACTGAAGAGATCATTGGTATTACATAGTAGGAATCTCACTCCTAATAAATACAACATCATATATAGAAGAAATCTATCATGCAAATAAAAGCATAAAATAACATCATCTAACATATGCTAATCATCAATCAAAGAGGATACATATCCACCATCATGAAGGACGTGTTGGTGTTTTTTTTTTTGGTGTTAAAAATAGTGCTAAAACTACTAAGCGAAAAAAGGCTTAATACCTAGATATCAGTACATACACAACCTAAAGAATAGCCAGTTCTCATTGCCACTTGCATATGCAAAGTACTATGATGCAACTTCAACAAAACCTCAAACGATTTTCTACTCTTTTGGCTCTGTAAAAACCAGGGCGGGTGTACCCAGGGATGGTTCAAAAATGGAACAATTGTATGAGAATTATTCTTAGTTTCATTTTGATTCTCATTTCTAAATCCTCAAACATATACATAACTCTTACCAAATTGGTAAACACATCCCTTGAACAGATATGGCCAAGAAATCTTCTATAGATCTATAGATGTTTTCAACAACAATGGCTAAATAAAGCTAAAACATTCCATGCAGGCAAGTGCTGGCCAACTTTGAATATCTTACAGGAAATAAAAGTAAAATTTGATTTTATGATGTATTTGAAAAAACCAGTCATAATATAATTCTCTTTTGGTTGAAATACTTTCGATCAGTGCCTAATCGATTAGGGTTCAGAGTCTATAGTAAATTCTTAGATCTAATTTGTTGCTTTGCAACAAATTCTTATCAGCAATTCTTATCAGAATTTATCATTCGAAAATCCTTTTCAATACCTAAGCAATCTCATCACATTCATCAGAGCCCTTATTTAATCCATTGAATTAACAGCAATAACAAATGGATGTACAACCCTACTAGATTGCAGTCAATTGCATAAGCTTTTACTCACACAACATCAAGGTAGCTAAGTATTTAAAAGGAGAAAAAATTCAGAAAGAACTGATATGGGGATAGTTCATAATTTGTATTCATTTCCTTTGAAAATGGTATATCCTTTACAATAGACCCAGAAAGACCTTCAGAAAAGAAGCACAGTTCTTTCTACATTCATGTATTTTCAAAAATTTTGACAGAAAAGTATACTACAAACTTGCTTTCCAAATGTTTGGACCAAAAATAGGACTAAGCACAATACTTAGTAAAAATAGAATTTGGACCATTCTTTAGCCTTCGGATCTCACTTAAATAGTGTGAGATGCAACAAGCTTCAGGCTAAATAAGGTGACAGGTGTCCATTCAAAAGAAAGACAAAAATAAAATAACAGAAAGATTAACAACATTTTTTGGCGGGTCCCTTTCTGTTATGCTTCTGAATTGTTGAGACAAGAGCACGATCTGACCTTGCAGTCATTCTTCACTTTCGGAGTACATACCCATGAGGTCTGTAAGTTATGTATCATCTTCTATTACCTGCAAACTCACTTTAACCTGGGGATTTTCCATGTCATCATTGCTGATTACAAGGGTAACTATTACTTTTGCATCTTCTTCCTCATTGTCTCCTGACATCTGTTCACTAAACTGATTTTTCCACTTATTAAAAGTATCATCATCTGGCCAATCAAAACTTAGAGTTTCTCTTTGTATCTTTATTAAAGAATTTGCATTTTCCTCTAAATCATCAAATTCTTTTCTCATAGCAGTATAATACAATTTTTCTTTTACCAGCTCCTTGTTTGTCTTTGCCTAAAACCAATGGCCAATCTCACTGATGATGTTTATTATTCTATTATCGAATAATTCATCCATTTCCTTTTTCCATTTTTCTTTTTCCTTTACTGTATCAACAGATTCTAAAGCACAAGGAAATAGGGTGAATTTTTCAGCAAGATATTTTGAAAAACAGAGTATCAATCTTCTCTGTAAAGAATCTCTTTCATTCTCAAAATTTTCTAACTTATTCAATAAATCAAAAATCTTTTCAACTTGATGATAAGGGATTTGGACTGCAGATATACATATAATTGTAATATCATTATTTCTCTATCTCCATTTATGTGCCAGAGAATTTAGTCCATCTTTTTCTTTATTCAACTCATCCATGAGGGTTAAAATTCTTGTCAACTGATCATAAAAATTTGACCATTGTATTTTATCCCTCAAATATGTCATACCCTGCTTCCATTTTTCTTCCTGCTGATTTCTAAATTCTATCTGCCACTCATGTAATTTGGTTTTTTCTGCTTCAAATTCCTCTGCAGTATAGAATTGCGGTCTTTCAAGGGTGTCAGGTATTTCAATGATAGGGGTTAATCCAACAGATGACTGTGCAGGATATGAAATTCTGAGTGTACTGGATTCTCCCACTTTCCTTTTTCCAGGTATCTTCTCCAATTGAGATACCCTATTTTCCAGCTCAATTCTCCTTTTTACCTCTTGATTATAAGCATCCACCACTATTTCTTATTTATTGTGCATATAAATCATTTCCTTCTCTTCTCTTTCTGCAGTGGCCAAGGAAAATTTACAATAATCCACATTCATGTGGGCTGCCTGTACATTTGAAGTATCAGCAACTCTCCTTACAATGATATTCCCTTTTAGTCCTGAATCATCAGGCTGTGATGAAGTAGTCCTGGATCCTCTTCTCAGGGACCACATAACAAGGGCAGCTTGATCATTGCTGAATGTTGTACCCAAGAATTCCTCTTTATTTGGGTCCTGTAGTCCTAAATTATTTGATATAGAATTAAAAACTAATGCATCAGCAATATCCCAATTGGGCAAAAATAAAATATTTGCATTTTTTACCATCTGTCTACCCTCATCAAGGGTTATATTCTGAAACTCTTGCATTATTTGTTCCTTTATTTGATTTTGAATGGAGGCCTCATCCATTTCTAGATGCTCTGTTTTCATATTCTTACACCTTTGCTCAAAAATGTGCATGTTTACCCTCCATGCAAACTAATGGAAAGCCCTAGATCTTACAAAACTGTTATCAGACAAAAAATGTTGACTAGCTTGTTCCAAAACAGGGTCCAATTCCCTTCCTCTGAAATCTGCTATAGTTAATTCAAAACTTGGCACAGGAGGTTCCTATGGGTTCCCTTCATCAATTTCTGCTTGTGTAACAAAAATTTCTTCTTGTGACCCCATTTGTTCAAATTGCTCATTGGTGAGCTGCTCTTCCTCAATTCTCATTGGAGTTTGAGAAGGTGAGTAACCTTCATCAGGGGATTCTTCTTCCCTTATTATTTTTCTTCTTTTGGGAGAAGGTTCAAGTGGTCTTTCTTCTAGGACAGTACTGGTAGATTCAACTACCTATTTTTCTTTGTCTACAATGGGCATCTGCTGCCGAACAATAGTATATATTGTCTTCTTTCGTACCACCAGTGGACCCATTTCAATGTTGGGGGTGAAACCCAATTTTATCATAAACTCTCTGGCTTTATCTGGAAAAGAATCAATAAAATGTTGTTTCTTCTCATTCATTACTTCCATTATCTCAGAGAAAGTACTCATGAGCTTATTTATCTTATCTGCATTGGTTGCAGCATTACTAAGAGGACTATAATCTTTGTCAAAACAATTAATAAACTCCAAAACTTTTGAATAGAATTTCCATTTTTCTTTCTTTATTTCTTGATCATGGAGAGAATATTCATTTCTTATTATATCTTCAGGATAATAGAATTCATGCTGAATTGGACAAAGCTTGATTCTAAGTCTAAGAGCAGAGTTAAAGAAACAATCTGCTGCCAAACAATAGTATATCCTGTCTTCTTTCGTACCACCAGTGGACCAATTCCAATGTTGGGGGTGAAACCCAATTTTCTCATAACCTCTCTGGCTTTATCTAGAAAAGAATCAATAAAATATTGTTTCTTCTCATTCATTACTTCCATTATCTCAGAGAAAGTACTCATGAGCTTATTTATCTTATCTGCATTGGTTGCAGCATTAGTAAGAGGACTGTAATCTTTGTCAAAACAATTAATAAACTCCAAAACTTTTGAATAGACTTTTCATTTTTCTTTCTTTATTTCTTGCTCATGGAGAGAATATTCATTTCTTATTATATCTTCAGGAAAATAGAATTCATGCTGAACTAGACTTAGAATCTTTGTGTACAATGGGCATCTGCTGCCGAACAATAGTATATCCTATCTTCTTTCGTACCACCAGTGGACCCATTCCAATGTTGGGGGTGAAACCCAATTTTCTCATAACCTCTCTGGATTTATCTGGAAAAGAATCAATAAAATGATGTTTCTTCTCATTTATTACTTCCATTATCTCAGAGAAAGTACTCATGAGCTTATTTATCTTATCTGCATTGGTTGCAGCATTACTAAGAGGACTATAATCTTTGTCAAAAAAATTAATAAACTCCAAAAATTTTGAATAGACTTTCCATTTTTCTTTCTTTATTTTTTTCTCATGGAGAGAATATTCATTTCTTATTATATCTTCAAGAAAATAGAATTCATGCTAAACTGGACGAAGCTTGATTCTAAGTCTAAGAGAAGAGTTAAAGAAACCTTCTGTATCACAAAAATGAGCATGAGACACTGCCATCTTATATTGATCCAAAATTTTGTGGAGAAAGATCCACCCTTCTTTAGTTATCACAAATTGGTGGGCTATAGTGCAAGTAGGAAAAATTGATCCTGTTCCCCTTTTGTGCAAAAAGGCCTCCTCCACTCGACCCAACTGCCACAAAATTTTAGCTATCCCTACCTTTAAAGGTACCTGATAGGGTAGTACATGGGGTGTTCCTTTGAATCCATAAACCCTAATGACAGTTGAGACTGAATATGGGCTAATATCTCCCCAATTATGTGAAACTTTTAGACTATGGGGTTTGTCCATAGGCCTAACAAGATGCATTAGTGCCTTAGGAATTCTGGGATTATCACTCAATATGAGCCATCTTAGTTTGGAGGCAAAGTGCCTATCAAATCTAACAAAGCTAGCATTTTCTGCTTCCCAAGTCATGTATGCACTCCATAATTGGACTGGCAGTGCCTCCCCTTCTTGTTCCCTATTTAAAACCATTTCTTTACCAAAATAAGTGGGCCCTTTAAAAAGAAACATATGCATCAATAGGGAGTACTGACCTCAAACCTTTTCTACCTTGCGCTTTGCAATCCCCACCAATCCCTGGTGAATCTCATTAGCCAAGTAAGATACAAAATCAAAAATTATTTCCACACCAAAAGAGGAGATTTGGGTGATCATATACATGAAGCTCACCGGAATAAAATCTTCTTCACCCTCTCTGAAGACACTGCACAGGGTCCTATATATCTCTACTGCCCTGGCATTAAAGAATGATTTCTTGAATGGTTCTTTAGAAGACAATGTTATGGTTGGGAGGCCTCCAATCCGGCCTATGTGGGCTTTCAGTGCACCTTGTCTAACTACATCCCTTTTGGACATATATTCTTTTTCTAACTCAATCAAATTAATGGGCACATGATACATAATGAGAGGTCCCAGACTGAAAACCTTCCTAATCTCCCCGGGACTGACGGTAACTAAAGCCACACCATCCATTCTTCTCACTACCTTAGTGGCTTGGTCATAATTTTTTGCTATAGCTTCAAGTAGGTCAAAATCCATAAACACATTGGGGACAACAAGCTTTCCTAGATCAAAATTCCATATATTGGCATGAGGGGCATATAACTTCCTTTCTACAAACTATTTTTTGAATAAACTCAATACAGTTTGAGAAGTTTGAGCATCCTGAACCCAATTACCCTTATCATACAATCCATCAGCTATCCTTATCCTAGGGTTCAGTGAGGTTAACCTCTTAACTTGCACTATTTCTACAGTAGACTCAGGAAGCAACTCAAGCAAATCATCATGGACATTTCTATCCAAGTAGTTTATTGCACCTGAAAATCCCTTCTTCGGAGGCATCTTGGGTTATCTTTTTAGAACTTAAAAGCTTACGAAGATTATGGTAGTATTACTTACTTGAATTCTGTCTCTGTTTTCCTCTGTATTCCTACAAATTTTTGGCAAACATACAACTTGACAATTTTTATCAGACCTTGGCACGTTTTTCTTTCAGTAATGGCTTCTGCACAAGAATGGCTCCAAATCTTTGCTCGCGTGAGATGAAACTGATGAAATCTCTCTGTATTATACTCTATTTTTCCTCACGGATGAAGCTTTCTTGTCTAATTAGTACAGAGAGTGGCACTACAATTTTCATTTAAAACTGCGTCGTTGATCTTCAAAGATCCTACGATCATGTGGTGCAGAGAGAACAACTAGGAGTTGTATTTTCCATGTCAGTTATTTTACCCAATGAGAACTTGCCATGTACAAAATTCTTTCTTTGATGGCATTTATATTTGGACCCACTAACGACTGAGAACACGTGTCAGCATATCGCTACTTCGTTATGCATAAAGAACGAGCACCTTGCCATAGCGAAGCGGCGACAATCGTTGATCGGATCTGAAAATGATCGAAAGATATGCTACAGGGCTTCTTAAGAAGGAAGGTGGCAGGCCCAACTCACTATGTCGCTATAATTATCTCCCTTGCAACTCTTCATAGCGAGGAGACGACAGCCATTGATCACTTACCAAATCAAAGGTGAGGAAAAAGCACAGGATCTCCTGATTTATATTTGCTATGTCGCATGGCTTAACAAGCATGCAACTTGTCATAGTGAGGTAGCGAGCTCCGTTGATCCACTTCAAGCTGACATTCAAGATTTTTTGTACATTCAGTCAGATAGGCATTAATGAGAATCGAATCTCTGCATAGTTGGCACATGTCAAAATTTACCATAGTCATTTATCATTCCACATCACCAAAGATCTTGCCGATCTTTTACCATTTTACGAGGCCTTGCTAACTTGCTAACGGTGAAGCGCCTGAATTTTCCGATAGCGAGGTAGCGAGCTCCGGCACTTAAAATTATTTCATGCTGGAAAATGCAAGGGTTACCTAGTAATCACTTCTGTCAATTAAAACTAATTCTGACAACGGTATTTATGACTGGTCATGCCACCTGGTGTAATTATGATACAAGCAAGATGCAATGTCACCATCTTCAGATTTTCACGTGGCCTCGCTACTTCGCTAATGGCGAAGTGCTTGATTTTTCTGATAGCGAGGTGGTGGAACATCCAGAAAAACCATCATTCCGGCTCTGATGTCAGATATTCTAGTGGGTCCCTATCCTTTTTGGATGGTAACTTGCAAAGTGTACCTGCACAATAAATCATTTAATAAGCAAATCTCTGATCGCCGTATCTTCACTTTACGGTCCTGCCTCTTAAAATACTCAACACTCATTACCTCGCCATACTTAATAAGCATGCAACTTTTCATCATGAGGTAATGACAACGGTAGATCTAGATGGATCTGACAGTTGGGACAAATAGGAAGAAAGGTAACCCGGCAGAAAGGAAAAGGAATATGACAGCATATTCATCTCTTTTGAAAATTCAAAATTTCACACCCGACAATTTATGAATAGAGATGATATAGGGTTTACATGATGATTATTTCTTATGGATGGATTATCCAAAACCCTATGCTTCACTTAGGAATAGAACATTTGACTTTTCTATGATATAACAGAAAACTTCTACTACACAAAAAGTCACACCAACAGTGGCTTTGTATGGGGATGAAAGACTACTTGAGTCTATGCAAGAATTCAGAATATATGGGAGAGTAGACCACACATCTGGTAAGGTGACAAATTCTTTAGAGAGCACAAGGCAACACACAAAAACAAAGACCCAGACTGTACAAGTATTTATAGAAAAAAAGACGATGGGAAACCCTAAAGCTATTGTTCATGGAAGAAAAATAAGTTTTTTTTCAAGAAAAATACCTCTTCAAGAACTGTCCATGAACTGGAAATTCAAGAATATTATCAAATATATCTTTCATTATGTAAGAATCTTCACCCCAAGCATTCTCAATGAGATATGGGCCTAACCAAATGGGATCAAATTTGCCATGTTTTCCTTTATCTTCAATTCTGGCATTCCACATTAAGACTAGGTCTCCATTTTCAAATTTCTGGTTTACAGTTCTTTTATCATAGAGTGTTTTGACTTGCAACTGCAACTTTTGGTTCCTCAGAGATGATTCTCTTCTGGCTTCGGTCAATCCTACCAATTCATCCATTCTTTCTTTCATTTCATCAGTAGTATCTTCATCATATGACTAGATGTAATTGTATAGTCCCATCAAGTTGTTTTGGGGCATTCTAGCTTGAATTCCATACACTAAATCAAATGGAGCTACCCCAATTGCCTTCTTTACAGTTACTCTGTCAGCCCATATTGCCAACTGTAACTTGGAATCCCATGCCCTTTTATTATCATCCAGGGTTCTCTTAATGATTTTCAACAGGCTTTTATTTGTGGACTCGGCTTGTCCATTTCCTTGTGGATGATATGGAGTAGATGATGATCTTGTCATTCCATATTTATCACAAAACTTGATGAACTCCTTAAACCTAAAACACATAGTATTATCTGTGACAATTCTCTGTGGACATCCAAATCTAGAATTAATATTACTCAATAGGAAATTATTTACCACTTTACTTGTTGCATTTCTAGTAGGGATAGCCTCTACCCATATTGTAAAGTAGTCAGTAGCAACCAGAATCCAAGAATAGCCAGTGCTAGACTTGGGAAAATTTCTCCTATGAAGTCCAGACCCTATTGTTGAAAAGGTGCTTGAGTTTCAACTGGCTTCAATGGAGTATTTCCTGAGAATTTCAGCTTTCCAGCAAACCTCTGACAAGGATCACATTTCTTAACCATAACTTGAGCATCTTTGAACAAAGAAGGCCACCAAAATCCAGCCCTCATTATCTTATGCGCAGTAGTTTTGGCCATGTAATGTCCTCCACATACTCCATCATGCATTTCTTTCAAAATCTCTTTTGCCCTTTCTTTGTCAACACATTTCAACAGAACTCCCTCAAAACTTCTCCACCATAAGTTATTTTGAACAATTACATACCTGATGGCTTGCAATTTAGTACTCCTTTTTTCATTATCAGGCAGATGGGGAGGAACTTCCATATGTTACAAGTAATGTATAACATTGGTGTACAAGTCACACTGGTCCATGTCGCAGAAGTCAGCTCTGAGATCATCATTTACCAGGTTTATCTGATTAGCTTCTAGGTTAGTTTCGGCCATGAGTTTGGCCAAACCTTGACCTCTTACTAACTTAGTTATCTGTATATCAATGTTAAATTCTTGGATTCTATTGATCCATCTACATCTCCTTCCTAACACTTCTTGCTGAGAGAATATATCCTTACCTGCAGCACTAGCTACAAAAGCAATAATAGTAGCACCTACCAAATAACTTATGAATGTTTTTACAGCCTTTACCAAAGCATATGCTTGTTTTTCATTTATTTCACACTTCAGCTCAGCATGCTGCAGGGATTTGCTGAAAAAGGCAATAGGCTGCTCATATCCTTCTTGATTTTTCTGTAATAAAACTGCAGCTACAGTATGGAATGATGCAAAAGAAAAAATATGCATGGGTTTTGCATAATCTGGGGTCCTCAACACTGGAGCATTCTTTATTGCAGTTTTTATATCTTGGAATGCCTGTGAAAGTTCACCATTCCAATCTATGACAACTCCTTTCTTGAGCATTTTTGAAATGGGTCTACTAATTTCAGCAAAATTGGTAACAAACCTCCTCAGAAAATTAACTTGGCCAAGAAAGGACTGTATACCTTTCACATTTTTAGGTTTGGGGATTTTATCAATAGCTATTACCCTTTCTGGGTCTATTTTTACCCCATCCTTAGACACTATGTGTCCTAATAACTTTCCTTCTGTGACCCCAAATGAGCATTTCTTTGGGTTTAAAGATACCCCATATTCCAAGGCTTTTATAAAAAAAAATTCCAAGTGTTTGCAGTGATCTTCAGCCTTGTTAGAATACGCTGTAAGATCATCCTGGTACACAACCATAAATTTGTCAATATACTCATGAAATGCTACATCCATGGCTCTTTGGAAAGTAGCTCTTGCATTAATCAAGCCAAAAGGCATCCTCACATACACATATGTTCCCCAAGGGGTTGTGAAGGTTGTTTTAAACTGTTCACTTTCTTTTACCAGAACTTGATTATATCCAGAAAAGCCATCCATCATTGACATCAATTCAGAGCCATTCATTTGTTGTAACATGGCTTCCATATTAGATAAGCCATAATTATCTTTTAGAGATGCAATGTTTAGATTTCTAAAATCAACACAAAGCCTAATATCTCCATTCTTTTTTCTCACAGGAACCAGGTTTGAAACCCAAGTGGAATGCCTAATTGGTTTGATTATTTCGCCATCTCTCAGTTTTGTCAGTTCTTCCTACATTTTTGGGGCAAGGGTAGGATTGATTGGCCTCTGTTTTTGCCTAAAAGGTCTTACATTTTCCTTCAACGGTATGACATGCTGGAAAAGATCCTCCCTATAAACCTTAAGGTCATCATATGACCAAGCAAAAATATGCCTGTACTTTCTAAGTAGGTCAATCAATGCTTTTCTGATTTCAACAAGCAAACCTTGGCCAATGTAAACCCTTTTAAGAACTTCATCCGTACCCAAATTTATTTCTTCTAGCTCCTGGGGTTTGGCGTCATTTACTCCCGATTTTACTCTGTCTTGGCTATCAAAAATATTTTCCAAGACTACCAACCCCTTCGGAATCTTTTTTTTTTTAATTGGATTATTTTTTGACCAAAAATGGTTTCTTTCCCATTTATGGTTTCAATCAGTCCATTGCAGTCCATCTCCTGACCATGGTACTTGTCTTCATTTAGCAAAAAATTTGTAATATCTTTGTCATCTTCAAACACCTACCAATTTTCAATGTTGTCAGGTATAGAAGGTCTATTTTGGACCTCAATCTAAGAGATTCCTGCAAATGATATTTCTTTTGGTTTGATGGCTACATTTACCAGAAGATCAGCCATCTTATTCCGGGTCCTATCTCTCCATGAGATCCCAAATGCATCAAAGAATTCTATTTGATCCCAGACTGCATTTCTATATTGTTCTAATCTCCTATTTTTTGAGGAGTAGGTTCATTTGATCTGAGAAATGATTAGTTCAAAATCCCCTATGACACACAATTTCTTAATTTTGTGGTGCGTGGCCACTTTGAGTCCTAGCAACAATGCTTCGTATTCAGCGATGTTATTAGTGCAGGCAAACTTCAAGGTGAATGAATACCTGAATGTGTTATTTTCAAGGGACACAAAGACTACAATTGCCCCTGCACCCTCTTTAGAACTAGCCGCATCAAAGAACATTGTCCATAATTTTGGTGAATTCATGCAACATTCAACCTCATTTTCAATGATAGCAGGCAATTTTTCCACTTCTTGAATAATTAATTCAGCCCTGAAAGCATTAATCCCAGTGTCTAGGAAACAAGTGGTATCTTTGTCAATTTCTTCACCTAAGATGTGGTTAACCCTTGGTTCCCTATTTACCCAGACAGCTTTGTCCCCTATATGGAAGGTGGCATAAGTAAGGTCACATTGTAGGCTCCCCCCCATGGCAGCACTCCATTTTCTGGAAAGTAGCATCCCGTAGTGTGGAGGTATATCTACCACAAGGATAGACATGGTTAATTCTACCTCAGGAAATGCAGCCAGTTTGAATGGTAAGGCATTTATAGTACCTATTACTGGAACCACTCTAGCATCCATCTCTCGGCATCTGCCTTGCTTAGTATCCACCTTCAATCCTAGGGCTTCCATTACTTTGAAAGGCATTATAGTGTTGGAAGCTCCAGAGTCTATCATACAATTTTTTAAGGTTTTCCCTTTTATGATTAGACTAAGGAAAAAAGGATCAATATCTTCTATGAACGCAACTAATGAATCATCTAAAAACATCTGAAAAATCTGGGATATAATACCACTATCCTCTATTATTAATGGGGTCTGTTGGGATACAACTTGATCATCAATAATATTGTTGTTTGCTATTCCACCCAACCATGAAAAAGCCTTATTCTTATGCTCTTCAATTCTAAAAATCTCAGACAAGGGCACCTTTACAGTAATTTGAGATAACATGGAAATCATATCAACAGGTTCAACCATAGTAGGTTTTACAATAGTACCTGGAATCGAAGTCTTTTGAGTAGTAAGCACCACTTTTTGCTTAACAACATCTAGTTTTGATTTCTCTGGTTGCACTACTATTTTTGTTGTTTCACCTATCTGAAATTGAACCTTCTTCTTTGGTTCCCATTTCTGACCCTTGTTCTCCTTGATCTTAGGCACATCTATACTGACTTTCTTGTGTTGATCATTTATCTTATGAGTGGTGTCTTTGATGAACACACTAGATGGCCTTCCTAAATCATTACTTATTGCTCTATTTCTCAAATTATAATTACTATGGACTTGTGAAATCATTTCGGCTATAATTCTAACAATTTCCTCCTTGGAGGGGATTCTTAAATTTGTGAGACCTATGTCAGAAAATGTATTGCATACCTTATCTGTATCATTCTCTTCATCATCTGAAAATATTTGCTGATGATGTAACTGGTAAGCAATTCTCTAGCTAGTAACATCATTCTCAGGTTCTTCTGAATCAGAATCTATCAAATCATCACATGTGTTCACCATATTGCATCTTATATCATCATGGTTTTTCTCTTTAGTTTCTTCTTCTGCTTGCACTCCTTGAGCTTGGGCGAATGACTGGGCAACAGCACAATAATCAGCAGAATGAGGTGATTGGCACATAATGCACCATGGTACATCATCATTCATATTTACAGTGTTCCTTTGCAGGGGGTCTGGAGTACCCTTATCTTTCATATTTTGGGTCTGGTTGGGAACTGGTTTACCATCTTTCCACTGAGTGGTGTAAGGGTAATTCTTCATCCTAGGCTATCTATTGAAATTGTTATTATTCACAGGGGTTCTCTCAGCAACATTTGGCTTATTGAAAATAGTGGGATTCATCTTCTTCAGCATTTCTAAAACATGGCCTATAGTAGGTTCTTCAGGCTTTTTTCCTATGGGAGTTTTGTCACCCTCCCCTTTATTATTATTCTTAAGATTAAAAAGCTTAGGATCATCCCTCCTCCCTAGTTTGCCAGATGCCTTTCTATTATTTTCTATATTCACTACAACTCTATAGGCATCTCTTAAAGTTTTAGGATCCTTATCTCTTAGTTGATAGGCCATTTTGCTATCAAAAGCATTGAAATAGGTTGTGAGATAGACGTCTTCATTTAACCTCATAAACTAAAAAAGTTTGTACATCCCCTTTTGAAATCTCACATTGAAATCAAATGTGGATTCATTTGGATTCTTCTTGATATTTTTGAACTCATTCAACATGAATCCTACATTAGTATTGTCCCCATATTGCTCTTTGAACAATTTCTCCAAATCACTCCATGAAGTAATACTATCATCAGGCAACCTCCTGAACCAATCCCTTGCATCCTTTGTTAGTGAATGCACAAATAATTTCATCACCATGTCCTCATGTTCAACTTCATAATCATTCAGCATGTCAATGAAAATCCTCAAATGTTCTTCACCAGTAACAACATTATTTCTAGAAAACTTAACCACTTTATCCCTTAAATCAAAAGATATGGGATGGGGGGCACCAGGAATACTGGCAAATGATATTTGTCTATATTTTTCGAGGTATATAGGTTTCTTCTAGAAACCAGGAACATTAGAAGTACTAGCTGTATTAGCTTGATTCAGGGGAGTAGCTTGGGACAGCTGTGGTGGGACAAATGGGACTTGAGTGCCAATATTGGAAGATGAGGTAGGAGCAGATTGGGGTACTTTCTAATTCGGGATTATGGGACCACTAACTGGTGTAGGATTTGTAGGTGGGATAGACAAACTAGATCATGAATTCAATGCAGAATTAGACTTTATGAATTGGATTTTCCTTCTGGTTTCTGCAGCCTGAGCTTCATTCTCAACCTTCTCAAGTTCTTTTGCAAGGTCTTCCCTCTCTTTTTGAGCCTTCTCTAGATCTAGATCTAATTTAGATATGGAGGGTTGTATAGGTTTGCTCGGTATAGCTTGAGGCTCATTTATTTGGATTCCTATAGCCTTGCCTTTCCCTTTATCTGGAACTGTTCCAGTGGGCTCTACCGGATCCACTTGAATGGGTTTATAAGCTTGAACTTGATCAATAATTGATTCTTGCCTTTGATTTAGGCGTTTCTCCTATTGTTGAACTTTAGCTCTTAGATTATCAACATCTCCAAAGACATCCTTATGGAGAGTTGTAGTATTCTCTTCTAATTTTTTATTTTTCTCTTTCATAGTAGCCATCCTTCTTAGCAAAGTATCTCTTTCTATTATTGCATCCAAAGTGGCTCGCTCCCTCTCCTTTTCAAGACAAATGCATTTAGCTTCTTCCTCAGCAATCCATTTCTTCAAGAATCCTATTTTAGATTGCACTTCTTTAGAGTCTGCAGAGGTTGACTCAGAATCAGCAAGGTCATCCAGATCTATAAGGTTTGGTTCCATATAAGGGGCTACTCTAGGATTAAAAGGATTATCAGATGAACTCCTAAATCCTAGCCTACAATTTATATCTGCTACATGCTCTGGTCTAAATGAAGCAATTCCCATAGTAGATACATCCTTATCTTGAAAAACTCTCTCATTTGGGAATGGGATACTGAAAATACCTCCTAAGAGTCTTGTAGTTTCAGATTCAGAGCTAAGCGAAGATGACTCTCTTCCTATTATTGGTTGATAATGGGAATTTACAGAGGCATTACCTCTAGGCTTCCAAGTAGGATTTGGATCTGTTCTTTTCTTATTTTGGTTCTTCCTACCACCTTGGGGTAGATCAGTATACATTGATACATCGGGATTGGCTCTCATGTAAGCCCTTGTGTTTTTTCTCTTGTCAACCATATTCTTCTTTTGTTACAATAAGCACTAGCTTCAAAACTTTGACTGAGTCACCACCCTCTTTCGAGAAAAAACATAATAACACTTTTACTGACAGAAAGAAAACAATACATAAGTAGGAACAAAAATACGGCATAGACAGACCAATCACTGATGTTGTAAGACTGCAACTCTTGCTTGTTAGATAAGACACTTGGATAAGCTGGATGCGTCAGTGTGTAGCAATGGTATTTGGGTTATATCTTCTTTAAATCCTCAAGGTTTGATACTAAAGATTCCCTTATAGCCACGGGCAAAATAAAGATCACACAACACACACGTACACAATAGGACTAATGACAACTGCAGTACTTTTTACAAATGTGTTAGACATTCCCCAGCAGAGTCGCCATTTTGTTGGTGTTAAAAATAGTGCTAAAACTACTAAGAGACAAAAGCCTTAATACCTAGATATCAGTACATACACAACCTAAAGAATAGCCAATTCTCATTGTCACTTGCATATGCAAAGTACTAGGACCCAACTTCAACAAAACCTCAGACGATTTTCTACTC